>BMAO01019783.1:0-374579 GCA_019973975.1 Trichonephila clavata | reverse complement strand
TGACGTTAATATTTACTCACTCACCCTGCTGCTTCTAATACAGTTTAAATATTTTTTCTTTAAATTAAGTTAGAAGAATTTTAGCAATGCAAACTATGGTGATATTATGCATTACTAAAGGTAGTTTACTTTAAATTTCAATTTTTCATGACTGCAAATTACAACATAAAATGAATTTTGAAAATTCTACTCATCTTATAACTTTGAAACTCTTTGCCCACGCATTAATATTATGAAATAAATATTTTAATACGAATTGTGTGTGTCTTTATCATAGGAGTTACTCAAACAAAATTTATGGGTTAAAATGTACACGAATTGTCATCGTTTGGAAGCTTTTCCCATGTTACTCCACATAAGAATCTTATTATTATTATTTTTAAAAAACTACTTAAAATTCTAAAGAAAAAATGCTTTCATTACAACAACAATAATAATAATAATGCAATAAATACACATGAAAAATAATGGCTCTACCACCAGTCAATTTTTAAACACATTACGGAGATAAAGAAATCCTGTGTGAAATGACCCCTTGGAAGGAGACACCCGAAAGTCTTTTATTATAAAAGTTTCAAATATTGAATAAGATTCGGAACAAAAAAAAATTATACATGAAAACATTATCAAATATTTACTTAATATTCTTTTAAGTACGGGTGAGGGAGAATTAAACTAACATTGCAGTATAATGAAACATGAGGGCTATTGCGACGTCCCTCTTCATTTTGAGCCTCGATCAAGTGGTGAGGACGACACCTGAGATAGCATCCCACCCCCTTTTCCAAACAATCACATAATGCCGAAATATGAGGACTTTGAGCAGGAGCGTAACGTACACCCCCGAAACCCCCGCATCGTGGAGGGCCCAGAGTTCTAGGGGGTCCAAAGCCTGCCACCAAGTGCCTACTCTTCGTAAAATGCAACTTGAGGGCCCAAAACCTGACTTTTCAGGAGGGCCCAAATGTTCTCTGTTACGCCACTGGCTTTGAGCTCTACCGATTCAACAGGCATCAACCTTCTCTTCACGCTACCAGAACTCGAACCGTGAGACGCTGGCCACAAATTCTTAACCATAACTGCTAGGTTACCACGGCCACATTTAAGTACAGGTATGTAAGAGTACGCAAACTAGTGGTCTAAGAAATGTTTTCAGAAAAGGGTACATGTGCGAGTGTGTGCTAGTAGCTTAATGTCAAAAAGTATCGAGAAAATTATCACATTTCTAGTTTCAAGAAGAGAGTAAGTCTGCAAATAGGTACCGTAAAATCCGGCGTATAATGTACACCTACTATTTTCAAGCTGCGGTACTTAGTTTTTAGGCATATTCGCCGTATAACGCGCACCCCCTTTTCTTACGAAGAAACCTGAAATATATGTGTGCAATGCTCTTATATTTTGAAGTCATTTATTTGAGGTATTATCCCAAAGCTTTTGAAAAAATAGAATACTTTTAGAACTACAACCCTTTAAATTCATTAAGTATGTCATTTCTTTTAATTAAACAGTATTCCATTCTATGTAGAATTCTAATTTCTTAAAATACTTATTTTTTTTTTAATTTTTGAAGCTATCATTTTTTATAACCGGCGTATAACGCGAACCCGAAAATTTCAGTCTTATTTTTTTGTTAAAAGTGCGCGTTATACGCCGGATTTTACGGTATATTTAAAGACAATTAGTGATAGCAAATTTTAAAGATTGATTTATATATAATAGGAACTCAAATAAGAGGAAATAGAAACTACTTACCAAATGTTAGCTGTAATAACTTTTCTTAAATTATACATTTTCACGGGTCTCTTTTCTTCTATGAAAACAGACTAACATTTTCAAAATCAAATGCTTGACTTTAAAAAAAAAAGGTTTTGAATACTAGTTTTTCGAGACAATTTTTTCTCAAAAAAGAGATCTTATTTATATAACTACGTATGAACAACAATGAAAACGAGTTACAGTTAAACTATCTGCACAGCTTTAAAAAGTTCTAGTTCACTTGACAAATGAGATGAATGGAAATGTGGTGGTTTTTTTTGTCCAACGAAACAAGCAATGAAATTTCCAAACAAAAATCGCCGAAGAATAACCCAGGCACATTCATAAAAGGAACCCTGTAATTTCCTTTGCGCTTAAATGCAGGGAAACTCCTACTACGCAATGAGACGCGAATGACGGCAGAATCCACTGACATCAGGATGAATCACTGGCATAAACCCCAAACAACACACAGACAATCCATTCCATTAGCAAGTACGCCACCCCTTTTTTTGGGTTCAGTCCCTTTTGGATGGCAGCGAGCCGTGGCGCCCGAAATCTGGCGCCGTCAACAAAGAAAAACTATAAAACGACGTTTTGTACCTTTTTGATACAGAAGTCATTAGAGAAGATGTGTTAATGAACGAAGTGAAAGAGACATGGGTTGGTGGTTGACCCTGTGTTATGGAATACCACCCAGAGGCAAACAATAACTGGGTGCGAAAATCAACGAATAACAGCTTTTGGGTGATATTTAAATTAGCCACGAAGCATCATGGATAAAGATTAATGGATATTTGTTGGACTTATTTAAAATTTAAGATCAAATTTAGGTAAATTTTATAATGGGTTTTCCTCTACTCACATTGTTACTATGTTGGGTCAAAACTTTAAAAGCTTTTTCTCACATTTTAAAACGCTCAATTGAGCTGAATATTTCTATACACAACTGTTTTGGATGACAATGCGACAATTTTATTATAATTAATAAAAAGTATTAATGAAAACTAATTATTTAAAGAATTACAAACACAGCTCCGTTGGCATCTTTTTTGGCGACACAATTCGGCTACTTGGTGATCATGTTGGCGACTTGGATCAACATTCATTTCTCACATTTCAAGGCGCTCAACTGTGCTGAAATTTTCTATCACGATTGTTTCGAATAACAATACAATACTTTAAATATAATTAATAAAAATTAATTGATTAAAACTAATTATTGAAAGAATTAAACTTTACTCATTGTTGCAATAGTTTATAACGGGAAACAGTTGAATATTGAAACCAACAAATTAAACTATCCTAGTAAACTTAAATTAATAAAACTAATTATTGAATAAATTCAATATGACTCGCCGTTCCCTATCTCTCTTAAAGTTTAAGGTATGAAAAATTATGCATACAAAGTATGAAGTTTGAAAGAAAACCCATGCTTAATAAACTTGCTTTTTACTGGAGTTATTTGGAAATTTATGAAATAATTTTGTTAATAATTTTCTTAATTAAATTTTTTATGTACCCTGTTTTTATAACCATTTTCATGCATTGTCATCCACTTCTGAGCTATAGTCCAAATTTCAAGTCTCTAGCTAATCGGTGAGTTAGTTTAAAATCAATTACAAAATTCCACCCGGACAGACATATAAGCCTCTTCAGGGGTCCGGGTTCAAGACTAGAACTTTTTTTCTTACATTTTCATGCATTGTCTTTAGCTTCTGAGCTATGGTCTAAATTTCAAGTCTCTAGCTCATCGGAAAGTTAGTTTAAAATCAATTACAAAATTCCACCCAGATAGACATACAAGCCTCTTCGGGGGCTAGGGTTCAAGATTAGAACTTCTTTTTTTACATTTTCATGCATTGTCATCCACTCCTCAGCTGTGGTCCAAATTTCAAGTCTCTAGCTCATCGAGAAGTTATAGTTTAAAATTAATTACAAAATTGTACCCGACAGACAAGAAAGCAAGTTAATAAAAACATGGTAAAATATATGAAATTTTGCCCTTGCAAATGCCTTAATTTTTACTCTAAAGTTAGCAAAAACCCAATTACGAACATTTAGTGCTAATTAGTACCTATACATATAAATGTAAGGATAAGTTTGTTAAAAGGGTCGCTTCACACAGCATTTTTTCTGTCTCCATAAAGTTTATGGAACATGTGGAACGATTGCTCGTATAGCCACTAATTTCTTGACATGAATTTACTGCATTTTTACAATAATTTTAATAAAAGCATTTAAAAAAAATTTGCGTATGAACATTTTTTTTTTTAAAATTCATATGTGGAGTAACATGGGAAAAGCTTCCAAACGATAAAAATTCATGTACATTATAAACCATTAATTTTTTTAAGTAACTTCCATGGTGCAAAATCTTACATTGAAATATTTGTTTGTATAGAATTAAAATTTGTGAACAGTTTCAAAGTTAGTAAAATTTTCAAAAATGTTCCTTTTGTGTTATAATGGGCTCAGTGAATGACGGTCACATGATAAAGACAAACACGTGTTCTCCATTGAATTCGAAACAGACATCAGACTAATTGTACTTGATGTTCTATTTGTATCACTTGGGTAAAATTTTAAATTTTATAATAGGGTAAAAATTTCCAAATGTTATAAAAAATAAATTTTTTCAAAAGATTTTTAAAATTAAAAAATAATCTTATGTTATGCATGTACAAAATGCACTTTGTATATCTAAGTGCATTATTGTTGTTGACAAATTTGTATTTTTTAATAAAAAATTCCTGAAAAGATCAAAGGTTGTGGCAACAACGAAACGGAAGAAACTGATTAGCGGAAACATATGATTGCTTTTATCGTGTGACTATGACGTCACATGAGTTTTTGAATTAATTGGCTGAAAATACGTAGTTATCATTATCACGTGACTATGACGTCACCTGAATTTAGCCCATTTACATTTTGAGAAATTTCAATTTAAAGTAAACATTCTCCTTTAAAATATGCATGCTAGCACTATAATTCGGATTGCAAAATTACTTCTTATTTTTTTGAAGAAAAACTTAAATTGCATTAAAATCAGAAGTTACGCAGTTTATTTTCAAGCGTGAAGAGTGAACAAGAATGAATGCAACAAAAAGTTCAACAAGAGTTAATATACATCCATCTCTGTTAATTTTGTTGCTATTTGTATCCGGACCAATATCACGGACAATACATAGACAATAACTGATGACTGCTATTAGAGAGTTATCTGAGTTAGGTAAAAAAAATAGTGGGTACCAGTTATTTAAAAGGTTTTGTTTCCGCATGGCTTTAAATTAAAAGAAAAATCCAAGAATTTTTCTTGTATATGAGTATAGAATTCTGTAAATACAATGTATAGCTTATTGATTTAGAAAGAGAATATGAACTTGATTATGCCTTGATCTTTTATTTCAAAGAATTAAGGCTTATAATTCTAAGCAGTTACTGTGTGTGTGTATATATATTAACTTTTCTGATTTTGTTGATTCGTGCTGTGCAAAGTAATTCAGGCTCATTTTGAAAGAAATTGAACAATATTCTATACATGAGGCAATAGAGATAATTTGCATACTTGTTTAATTGAGAATAAATATATAAAGAGTTTTTTCTCTTAGAATGGACAATTGCACGTTTAACTTAATGTATTCGAAAATCTGTGAGTTCCCTTTTTAAGTAAAGCATTTGTTTTTTCTCTCAGTATATATAAAAATAAAATGTTTTCGTGTTAATCGAGATTTTTTGACATAACTAGAAACTAAATTATTTTTAAAATGTTACCACTTTGAATAACTTTAGAAATTGTTGTTAATTGTTACATGAATTTTTTTTTTTGAATATTTTTTCAAAGATTTATACAGTTTTTATTAGAAGTCTAAAAATATTGCCTTTTGAAGAAATTGTAATTTAAGCCAAAACAATAAGTACTAAAACTAAGTTATTTTCATTCAGAATTTCTCGTTCTCATCCTCGCTAATTATTTAGGAAAATCTTTAAATACAACTCAATTAAATTGTATTAAAGTTAATGGTCAGGATTGCCTTAAAAATTTTTTTTATATGTTACATTTTTAAATCAATAATAAAAAACATTTGAGAAAACTTGAATTAAAAAAAGCTGGAGATACATACATACTTGTGTGTATATAATACGTAATATACAAAAACTATAATCATATACTAAATTGCCATAAATTCAATCGAGCAAAGCAATCAGTAGAAGAATAACAAGACAGTATAGGTTAAAAATAAGATAGTATAGCCACTCTAGTATAACAGCAAATTCAAAGCCTTAGGACTAAGAGTGTAATGTTGAACATAATTTTAAGGCAATCAGTCAGCCTTCCCCTATAATTGCTTACGCTACTGAGTAGTAAAAAAAAGAAATAGTGTATAAGTGTAAGATTCTATATATACAAACGATTATAAACATAATACTATAAGACAATTCTCAAACTTTCAACGTTTGCCACCCAATTTTCAAATATAATTTTTATCGCACCCTCCTCCCCCCATACAACAACAATGTATTTGAATACAAAAATAATGTACTATGACTCTCTAAAGCTACAATACGACTTCAATTATAAATCGCACAAGTTATCAAGAAAAGTATTAAATATTGTATACATTTTGTACATGAAAGTCCATGGAAGTAACTTATAATTATCAAACTTAGTATTGATAAATTGACTATCACAAATAACTTGTGCAATACTGATACATTTTTATAAGTATATTATATTAGTGTAAATGTGTCAGAAAGTATTTTGTTTTGTTTCTTTCGGTAAATTAATATGTTTTTTAAATAATCTTTTATTTCCGACTTCTCGAAAGGCTCTCGCCTCCCATGTAGGGTCATCATGCACCCCCAGGGAAGGCACGCCCCACAGTTTGAGAAAGGCTGCTATAAGCGTAATACTATAATTCTACAAAAGTTACCAATGTCAAATGCCAATTAAAAAACTAATATTCATACCTTAGATAGAAAATTAAAATTTTAAATAAAGTAGTAAATTTTTGAAGAGTACAATATAACAGTACAACACAGCACGTCGGTCTGGAAAACTACCATATATATATATATATAAAGGAGAAAAGCGACTCACTCACTGACTGACTGACTGACTAATTACGATATCTCCGGAACTATTCAACCTACAGATTTGAAATTTGGTAGACATGTTTCTTTCATGGAGATCAGCGAAGAACGGATTTTGCGAAATTCGAATCGCAAGGGGCATTACGGGGGGTTAAGAGGCGTTATAAATAATTGTTTCCATTTTTAAACTACTCGACGTACAATCTTGAAATTAGGTAAACAGATTCTTTTCATAGAGTAGAGATTCCGTACAAAATGAGTTCGGTGAAAATTGACCCCCAAGGGGCGTTGCGGGGGCTAAGGGTCCGTTACAGATAATTATTTCCATTTTTAAGCTATGAGACGCAAAGTCTTTATATTTGATAAATACATTCCTTTCATAGAGTAGATATCAGCTACAAGATGGGTTTTGGGAAAATTGTCCCCCAAGTAGCGTTGCGGGGGATTAAGGGGCGTGATAGATAAATATTTTCATTTTTGAACTATTTGACCTACCAGCTTGAAAATTGGTAGGCATGTTTCTTTCATGGAGTAAATATCCGTTACAAAATGGGTTTTGGGAAAATTGACTCCAAGGGGTGTTGCGGGGGAGAGGGAATTAAGGGGAGATATAAATAATTATCCCAATTTTTAAACTATAAGACGTTTAGTCTTGAAATTTGGTAAGCGGGGATTCCTCTTATAAGGTAGATATAAGCTACAAAATGGGTTTCGTTAAAATCGAAACCTAAGTGGCGTTGCGGGAATTAAGGGGCGTTATAGATAATTATTTTCATTTTTAAACTACTGGTCGTATAGTCTTGAAATATGATAATCAGAAAGAAGCCTGCCATGGATTAAAGATCCATGTTTTGTGAAAATAGACCCTTAGATGGCGTTGCGAGAACTCAAGGGGCGTTATAGATAATTTTTTACCATTTTTAATTTATTAGACGCACAGACTTCAAATTTGGTAAGCAGAATCCTTTCATAGAGAGTTCAGTTCCCCTACAAAATGGGTTTTGTGAGAACAGATCCCCAAGTGGCGTTGCGGGGGCTCAAGGGGCGTTAAAGATAATTATCCCCATTTTTAAACTATTAGACGTACAGTCTTGAAATTTGGTAAGCAGATTCCTTTCGTAGAGTAGGAATTTGAAGGAAATCAACTCTTGGGAGAGCAAGAGGTTACTGAGGCGTATTGACAAAAAAAAGTCCTTTTTACGAACTAACATGGACTATAATAATGGAATTTGGTTTGCATTTTCCTTTTGTTGAATTGAAATCCACTAAGAATGGTTATTTTGGAAAACGACTCTCAACGGGATTACGGGGGGGATAGAAAAAATTTCGTTTCCCCCTCTTAGATTTAGACTTGAAATTTGGCTTGCATGTTCATTTTCCAGAGTAGAGATCCACCGAAAATTGGTTTTGCGGGAATCCACTTGGTTATAGGGTTACGAAAGCGCAAACATCATTCTATACTTCAATTTTAGAGAATTTTAGAAAATACAAATTAGATAAGTTCTGCACTTTCTTTTTTTATCAAGAGACGACAAGTATATTTTTTAATACAATCGAATTCTTAATCCTAGGACTTAGATATCAACAATATATATATATATATATATATATATATATATATATATATATATAAAACATCATGAAATACCCAGCGAAGCGGGTGGGTAACGGCTAGTATATATATATATATTTGTAATGACTTCTTCTAACTCTTCAACTGTACTCCGTTAAATTATTTCCTAATCGTTTGGCACAAGACCGTTATAATCTTAATCTTAATCTAATTGTTCGCGCGCATTTGCATCCAATCACGACTCCTGTTACAAAGGAGTCGTACGTCCTTCTCCACCAGTATAAAAAGCTCGGAGCGCCATCGGTTGCTCTCTCTCTATTTCATATATATATATATATATATATATATATATATATATATATGTGTGTGTGTAATACATATATAACATCTTAAAAGAGTATATTATTTCGATTGCATATTAAATTTGACTTTTTTGGACGCAGTCAAATTATTTTGTTCAAAACTTTATATTATAAATCTATTGTTTTTGAATAACACCTACAGCAACGGAAAAATTTTGTTTCAAAACTTTTAAAAGTATCGTGAGTTCACCTCATATCCATCTTTCCGACCAATTAAAGAAGGGAAAATATTTGAACTCCTAAGTGCAATGAAAATTTGCATAAATATTACTGCCATACAGAAGACGTAATAGACTAATGTTAATATTAGCAGACAATTTTTTTCTATGAAGTATTTTGTACTGTAATTTAAATTTTTCTCTCAGGATATTTTACGTTTTGCATGGCTACTCAATTACATTTTAAACCCTTTCATTTCCAGTTTCAGGTTGAAAAGTCTAAGAGAGAGCGAAAAAAGGCGCTCTATTATTATGCAGATGAAGTAAGACGGAATAAGAAAGAGTCAGTAAATATCTCACCCAAACAACCTCCTATTTGTGTAATTATGTGACAGCTAATGTTCTGTTTACGCCTCCTTGGAAAAGAGAACTACGAGGCTTCCAAAGAAAACTCTTTTCACACGAATCAGGGGAGTCCAGCTTTCTTTCTTTCAATTCGAAATGCGGCGAAACATAAAAGAGAATATCTCTCCGAAACAGTTAAAAATAAAAGTGCTGAAAAAAACAAACAAACTAGGTTCTTTTTTCGACCATTTCACTGAAAAGGTTAAGAATATTTTGTTCTTTACCTACCAATACGTTGTTATGTATACCTTTCCCCCTTTTTTTTTATTATTATTCTATTTGTTGAGCCAGCTCACATGCGCATGTAATAAAATAGCCAATGGGAAAAGAGGCAATGGTGGATTGTGTGAAACAAGGTAGTGGACACGATATACATACTTTTTTGCTCTCCAGAGTCATTTTTTTTTTTTTTTTTTTTTTTTTTTTTTTTTTGTCTCCTCCTGTAATTTGGTCGGTACCGAAATGTGATAAAATGAAATGGAAAGAAAAAAAAGTGCAATTGGAAATTTTTTTTGTCCTTCCATCTTCGTAATGCCGTGACACAGGAAGTTCAGTAAAGGAGAAAATTAGCTGTTTGCTTTGTTCTAACCAGAAAAGTTTCTACTTTAGGTTATTTAATTTTTCCTTCTCGTTGTCTGTTCAAACGTTGCGCTGATTTTTACAAATAATTAAATTTTTTTTTCGTTTTGGCTAATGTAACCTTAGGACTTTTATAAACGTATGGAGAGAGGTAATATATAACAAGATGCAGCCTTCGTCATTTTAATTTTACATATCCTTCAACTTCTAAAAACAAATATACATGTTCCTTTTTCTTGTTCTAAGGGCTACTTTCGGAACAATTAATTTGAAAAAGCGTAAAAGTGAATAATTTTTTTTTTATATTTAGTGTCACCCGAGCTAGTATATACATAAAATTGTATTATGAATATTATTACAATAAAAATTATATAAATGCAATTTGTTGGCAAAAAATTTAAAAAAAAGAATTACATATTTTTAAAACACTCTCTCATTATGGGAAATTTTTCTATTACAACAATATTTTGCCAATATATAACAAAGACTTCTATACAGAACTTGAACAAAAAATTATTTAAATATATAATTTGTAAGAGGATTTATTCGTATTTAAATATATCAAAGAAAAAGTAGAAAAATGAAAAAAAAAAACAACAGTTATTATTTTAATTGATCGTAATTCTTGAAAATAACAAGAATTTTTCAAAAATTCTAGTTCTGACTCTGTAGAAAAGTTTTATCTATATATATGAAAAATATTATTATTATAGAAGCATTTTCTGTAAAAGGAGAATATTTTGAAAATATGCCATTTTTGTTTTCATTTTTTACAAAAAAAATTTCATTTAAATAGTTTTTTAACTATAATTTTTTTAGCAATTTTACCTACATAATAGCTTATTCACCCGTGCGAAGAACGGGTGAATTGAAAAATCAAACAATACAGATAGAAGGATAAATAAGTTTTTAATAATTAATTTTACTGAATTGCAAATTAAACAAAAAAAACAACAACATTTTACAAAGTTCAGCCGAACTAAGAAACCATATTTGTTAAATTTTAAGTCTGAAAGTCTAATAACTCATAAAAAGGATTTTTTTATTTACAACGCTCCGTAACTCTCTTGTGTGTCGATTTTTGAAAACACCTTCCTAAGCTATTCTCTGCTCAGCAAAAGTAATACATTATTACAAATTTTGTATAATTAACGATTAAAATAGTGTAAATAAGTTATATTTGGATGTGTAATACGTTAATATTACTTTCTGTTATATTAATTTTATATGTTAAAATTATACTATTTGTAAGCAACGCCGTTCCTTACATTATAATAGCGATTCAATGGATGCATAGCAAAATGTTGGTGATAAAGCCAAGTTGGCATCATTTTTGGTGACCATGTTGGTAACTTGGCGATTGATTGAATGGTGCAGAAGTTGCTTTGCTGTAGCGCCACCTGGTGGGGAGCTGCAACAAAGAGGATAGCGCAAAAACTTTCTCACAAAAAATACATATACATGCCAATTTTCATAGTGATCGGTTGAACGGTATTGGAGTGAAACGATTTCATATGTACAAACATCCATTTATATATATATTGATATAGATTATAATTCAATAAAATTATCATTTATCTATCATCTAAATATCGAAAAAATTATCCTTTTTTCTACTTTTGTAAGATCATGGTTCCAAACGTAGTCAGATACCTTAAGAAAGGTGTTTTAATCTAAAAAATGGCTCAGAACTCATGGGGTTAAACTTTAAGATGTATGTGGTAGAGCACACTATCATAAACAAAAATAAAATAAACGTAAGTAATGGTCGTTTCGGCACGACACAATAAAACAGTCATGAAAGGAAACTTTTTTCAAACAGTATTGCTAATAAATGCTTCTTTACAAAAATGTTCCAACAATTGTTCAAAATTGCGTCAGTTAACAATACTGCAAATGATTGGCGTGCAGTTACAAAGATTTAAGCATTCTTCACAAAAACACCAACTGATTCAATAATTATAGATACAATTCAAATTATTTCAAAACTTGAAGAGATTCAGGAGCTAAAAAGAAGCGAATTTCAAGTTATAATTTAATTAATTGAAAGTTGTCCAGTAACATTTTCGTGACCTCTTTGACTCCAATACACTCATGATGCAACCAAGCGTCATTCATTTGCGGTCGTTAATAAAAAAAATGAATAACTCCTCACCACAATTTTCCTATTTTGTACATCATCATCCCTTTCAATAACTTATTTAATCAAACAATGTTTCTGATTGGTTCTCAGTAATTTCACTGCTATTTCTTGCCGTCACTTTTTTTAAAGCATACACATTTCTGTGTTTTTTCTTATAATTTTTAATACATAATCGATGAATCATAAGTAAAATATGTTTCGGAAGTTGGAGGTGAAAGAATTACTTACAATTATGAACAATTTAGAAAATTCTAAAAAAAGAGCTGTCATTTTAAAAACGAATTTGAATACAGACTAATTTTTATCAGAAATTTTACTATGATTATATGCTTGGCCTGAATTAACGTCATTCTAGTGCAAAACAAGGGGTATTAATGACGGAATTTAGGACCATGGTGAAACGATTATAAGAATGTATTCAGAAAAAGAAGACGAGAATATTATTTTAACTTTTAGGACTTGCTTTAATTGTTGGAAGATTCTACAAAGATTGAAAACTTTGTATTGTCCAAAGAAAGAAAAGGAATAGTTTAAAATTATTTCAATATCTGCTAAAAATTCAATTTGGCTTAGGCAAATTGATAGTATAGTTAAAATAACAAGCAGGAAAAAAAATGTCCTTGTGCGTTAATGCAGCCTACCAGTTGCACAGCCGACATACTTTATTTACTTTTCTACAAACAAACAGGTCAGTATTTGAAACAGTATTTATTTTCTCAGTATTTGTTTTCTCTGCATCGATACTCTGCTTGTGGGAAAACTGTGTTTTACAGGCAAAGTTCGCTTCCCTGCATGAACTTGAAAAATAAGATCATGACAACCGAAAAGATGTGACCAGGGTAACCAGATTAGAGACTTTATCGCCCTTAGCAACAAATTTGGCAAAAATATGATATCGGCAAAGAATCGTCGAGAAGTCTCTAGTGTGTCGACCTTTCTAGATATTTCCATGAAGGTAGGTGGAGTTCAGAAAAGAGTAAGTTGATATCTGAGTTCAGTCTTGTGCGTTGGCTGTGAAACAGAGAGATTTCTTTCCGAGTTCCTGCAAGTGGAACTGTTCTAGTGAACCTTTTCTCGAGCATTGTGTGTGTGTGTGTGTGTAAAGCTTATCATTAACGAGTGTGTTTTCCACTCTTGTAAACAATCTGTTATAATTTGTTTTGTGTATATACCTGGAATTATCTACGTGTAATCATCTGTTTGTCTATAAATAAGTTATTATTCAAATAATTGGAATCGTTGCCTGCTTTTCGCCCACAAATTTGTAGCAATAGGAAGATACTACGCCCTCTCTCTCTCTCTCTCCATCTTCACTCGTTCTCGTTCAAAATTACGAAATTCGTTGACAATAAAGCTCTAGGAATAAGACGTTAACCAAAAGGAAACTCGCTACGTTTTGATAGGTAAAGCTTTCTAACACAGGAATCGTTAACTTTCTTCATAAATTGAAAATATCTGTAAGGTCATCTTATAATATCTGTACTATGTTTTTGTAATGGAGGTTTTCTTATATGCACTGTAGCTAAATTAATAATGAATTAGAAGAAAGACAGATTAATTGAACTTTCAATGCAAAAATGTAATCCATACATGTTATATACAGAAAAGTACGTTTAGCGTGAAAATACTTAAGAAATATCGGATAACACGAAATAATACAACGGTCCCGACAAACTCCTATGTATTTTCATGTATTTGTTTTCTTTTAAGTTAAAA
This sequence comes from Trichonephila clavata, assembly GCA_019973975.1. NCBI lineage: Eukaryota > Metazoa > Arthropoda > Arachnida > Araneae > Nephilidae > Trichonephila > Trichonephila clavata. The sequence goes on along the minus strand of BMAO01019783.1, from coordinate 360,794 downwards.
CTAAAATCGCTTAACGCTTCAAAAGGAGCCCCCCCCCCCCTAATGAAATATTTGAGAAAATTTCTGTATTATTGGATTGTCTTTCTGTATTATCGGGAGGATTCGTTGCAGTAGATGATGATAATGTGTGTACGGCCCCAATTATGACATATTGGAGTTTGTTCAAAGCTCCAAAAATATCACTAATGCAGATTCCAAAGACGAAAATGAAATGCATAAAGCTGCTAATGTTCCCACATTGTCCGAAACGAGGAACATCATGAAAAGTATGCACAATTAATTAGACGCACATAACGATGGTAAAATGTCTAACAAAATGGACGACATCGAAAAATTTGTTGTTAATTTGATGCTAAAAAAGACAATGGGGAAAAAATGCCAGATTGTTTTACAAAAACTCAAAAAATGTTTGGTTTTTCAAAAAAAACTTGAGAACATTTTGTATTTAGTTTCTTTATGCTCTTGTGAATTGTTTTGTTTCATTGATTTTTATTAAATGCATGCATATATACATAACAATGTTATAAAATGTATTCTAATAAACTAAATTTTGTGGAATATACGTTTTTTCAGTATTTTTTTAACACGAAAAAATATTTCAGTCCCCACAGTTTCGTGTTAACTTTTTATCTACCGACGGTACTAAAAGGACCACTTACTTTAAAATTACATAGAATAATCAATTTTACGAATACTCTGATGATACTTAGCAGGAATATTTTCTTTTAAATCCACTCTTCCAAGATATATGGCAGCAAGGGTTCTATGGTGAGTATTTTAGCGGGGAAGGCGAATAGCAGAAGTTGCGTTTTCTGCTGACATTTTGATCGGATTACGAAGATTGTCATTTTTGTTCCGAAAAAGTAGTTAATGTCAAAAGATAAGTGTCTTATTTTTTAAAGTTAATGAAGACTTTAGAAAACGATTTGAATGCATATTAAGTGATCAGTGTATGTAATTTATTTTACTGTTGAATATCTTTAATTAATTAAATAACTCTAACGGATTAAATTTCCCAAAGTTGAGTATTTTGTTTATGTATATCCCTTAATTTTCAATGTAGTGATTCAAAAAAAAAATATTGCAAGAACAAAACTGCAGTAAATTATAATGCGGTAGATTTAGGGTTAAACGATTTTAACAATATAAACAAATATAAGTTTTGTAATAATTTGGAATTTCAGAGTATAATACGCATTGATTCACAAAACCCTTTCTAATTTATGCTAAAACTGTTAAGTCAAGTTTTTCAATCACCTTCAAGTTCGAAAAAAAAATTACTGTTTTGAGTTTCTTCCAGAATATCAAGTCATTTCCTTCAAAATCCCTGAATCTCGGTAAACGATTTCCGCTCTTCACTCAAAACCAGCAAAGCGTAATTCTCGAGTTAAACCACAACACGGCAAAAAATCGAATGAAACACGAGAAAGTATAAATAATCATCAGCAGGATTGTTGAGGCAGAACTCTTTTTCTCCAGAAATAAACATCCACACACAGTTTCGAGTTTTTTTTTTCTTTCTCTAAACATATTAATATGTTTTGAACAAAAGAAACACGTTAACCAGCAAAGCGGCGGCATTTCCACCACTTGAAACAAACAGTACTATGCATTTGTTTATTATGATGGGTCCTTTGATTTGCGGCGAGGAAGTGAAATAAAACAATCATGTTAAATGAACACCTTTGGATTGATTTTTTTCCATGTAGTTTGACTTTCCGAAAGTCTACTTCCGGTAGAAACAGCCCATTTTTTTTCAAGCAATTTTTTTTTAAGAACTCACTAAATTGCACAGCAGCATTTTTTTGTGCCGTAATCCTAACCGGATATATCCGGATGTCTCCAGTTTGAGGTGAGTTTTATTACATTTTTTGGTTTTAACGGCTCAAATTATAGTATGCAAGTATATTTTTTGAGCTGATATATAAATTTAGTTACTAAACTTAACTAAAAAGTAATTTTAGGAGTAACTTTTTTTTGCGTTGTTATTTTTCTTGAATGTATGCTTTATCAATGGTAAGTTCTCTAGCTCTACGATTTTTTGTCCTTCAGTATGGTTTTTTAATGTTATTAAAATTTAAGTTTTCGCTTTATTACACACACACAAATGATTTTTCTATAAAATCGATTTTTTTAAATACGAGGTGTGACACCCACAAAAAGACTAGTCCATTAAATCATTGTACTTTCAAAATCAGTTCTCCGAGACAGTATCACCTTCAAAGTAGTTTTCTTCAGAATTCACACACTTCTGAATTCGGTGCTGCCATTGCTGATACAATTTTGGAACGAGGTTTTTGGAATTTCATTTAGGAGATTTTCCGTTCCGCCTGAATCTCTTCAACTGAGTTAAAATGGGTTCCCTTTCAGGAGATTTAACTGTAGGAAATAAAAAAAAGTCTCACATGGGGCCAAATAAGGTGAATAAGGTGTAATTCCCATTATAGTAATGTTTTTGCTGGTAAGAAACTGCTTGGCAGATAAGGCCATGTGAGCGGATGCCTTGTCTTGGTGCAACAGCGATCCAACACTCCCCAAATAGGGTCTTTTTTTCCTAATTTTTCTACGAAATATTTTTAGTATTTCAATGTAGTAGTGTTGATTAACAGTTTGACCACTAATGTGAGTAGGAACACACTCATATCACGAATATTTGCTATGTTTTGGTCTTTTGGGTGCCCAGCAGGTTCATTCTCTTCCGCACTGACCCTTCCCCCTGAAAACCTCTTATTCCATTCAAACACATTTGCACTAGATAAAGTTTAACCTTTATTAGCCTCGGTTAATATTTGAAATGTTTTCGTGGCTGATTTGTTAAGTTTCACAAAAAACTTGATGTTGATTCGACATTTTTCAGGCAAAATGCAGTAGTACGTGTTCACTCTATGATGCAGTACTCCCAACTGGCGTGATCGATTAAGACGAAACTGGCCACATGAATAGAGGAGGTATGAGGGATGAAATCAGCAAAACAATTCTTGTCAACTCCACTCTTTTTTCAAGCTACACGTTTTTTCTTGTACTGTTTTTGTAAAAATTTGAAATCCATTCACTAGACTCTGGAAACGAGAAGAGTAAATTCTTACGACATATTAATGCTGAAGTTTCAAATCTCCATTTGCATGAGTCGTAAAGCGACTATAATATGCCTGTAAATCTTAAGATTTTCCAATTTATAAATGAGAAAATATAATACTTGATATGCACAAGATCGATGAATATTACATATTTGATAAAAGTTTAAATATATATGTATACAACAAAAAGCAATGTCGTGACGAAAATTAAACGAATATTTGTCCTAATACAGTAACACCCAGACTGATACTATTGCGACTTACACGAATTCGGAGTCACGTGATTTTCAAATCTCGTCGATTCGTTTTTTATTTATTTAATTTTTCATTATTAAAACTCAGGCGGAACCATTGCCACAGCCTGGTAAAATTGGCAACGTGATTGAAGAAGTTGTCGATCTTTCCAGGCAAATAAATTTAGAAATGGATAACGATGACTTTCAAGAATCGCTGGATTCTTACAATTAGGAGCTGACAAGGGATGAGCTCATAGAAATCCATAAGTGAGAGCCATACATTGAAGACCGTCTCAGTTTTTGTGACCTTGGGCACTGAGGTACATGAGCAAATAATCTGGCCAGGTGGTCAGTGTCTGATGCGCTTTAATATATAATATATTCTTCAGTTTTTCATTTATATATCATACAATACAAACACAGAAGAATATAGAATTGTATTACGAACGACGATCCCAGCATAGAAAGAAAAGGGGTGCGCTGCTTTCCATTCGAGACGGGAATCCATTTCAGGCGAAAGTCCGACTTCTTTTCCCGAAGATTCTTCTTTTCCGTGCCTTATTCAGGATTCGAATCCGAGCCTACTCGATTGTAAGCCGAGTGTCATAACCACCATACTAGGTAGGGCAGCATCTATTATGAATCATTTCCTAAATTGAAGGGAAAAAAAGAGAAAAAGGGGAATTTATTTTCTATGTTTTGCTGTAATTTCGAAGGAAAAAAAAAACCAAGCAAAAAAGTTACTGGTGATAAAAACAAAAAATTTTACTATTCAAATTGCAAAAAGCTTCTAGTATTTACCAATTTATAGTTTGATAAAAAAATAATGTAATACGAAAGGTTTATCGTTACATAAGTGTGTTATAAAATACGTAATTACATAGTAAGCGTCATTGTTACTGCTGATGCCATCGAGTCGAATAAAAACTTTGTATTTTGTCCGCCATTGAAATGCAACTGTAAAATATACCCTGATGATGTCAAACATAACATCGTTGCTGATGCAATTTGACATTTTGCACCTCCTTGCGTTGAATTTTGTGGTTACGTGTGGAACACATCGAAAACATGTTACAATGCGTGCCAGACGATCGTTCATAGTTTTTTTTTGTCAGCCATTTGTTGTGTGTTCCCATGCTTTTCATTTATCACGTATTTGGCCTTGATTTTGTTGCACGTGTAGACTCAACTCTAGCGTTGATTTCTAAAATGCTTTGTAGTTTGATACTTTTTATAAATTCTTACCCATATATGTTACTGATAAAACGTAATATGGCTTTTCTTTAAATAGAGTACATTGTTGTAAGGCAAAAATATACAGTAAATGAACTTTATCCATAAACATTTTCTGGTAAAGATCTGCGTGAATATCAATTTACATTTGCAATTCAGCTATGAAAACAGCAAGGAAATGATTTTATAAATTAATTTTGATTTAATTTTACACACTACAAATTAAGCAAATGCTGAGTAAATAAGAATTATGCTTAAAAAAGCTTTAAAAACATTGGGGGGGGGGGCGGATGCCTCTGTTCGCCTAACAGTTACCCAACCCCCTTTGTACAAATTATCTTCTTGTGTAATTATTGTTTCATCTTAAAATAGTGTAAATAATATACATCTGGATGTTTAATACGTTAGTATAATTTTCTGTTGTACTTTATTTATGATAAAAATTGTAATATTCGCAAGCAACGCCGAATCTTACATTATAATTGCGTTTCAATGCAAACTTGGCGAAATATTGTCGATGCAGCCAGGCTGGCATCATTTTTGGCAACCATATGGATGCTTCTAGAAATCATTGGAGAAATCTATAACATCAGATGAGCGGATTTTTCGAGAAAGCGCTGGAAGGTGGGGTGGGACCCTAAGTAGGCTTTCTTCTTCAGCTAAATTCAACTTTTTACGATTTACTTTCACTAACTATACGTTATATGCACTGGCGCTCACAAAGGGGGTATCCTAGGGGTTCGGACATCCCCCTCCCCCCAAAGCCCTTGAGTTCTTTCTGGATTGATGATAATCTTATATATATATAACGCAAAATTTAATTAAGTACTTGTAATTAACAATTTATTTTATTAATTAATGTTAATTATTAATTCAATAATTTATTTTTTACTGGTTTTTGTTAACAAAATTGACAAAATCAGAAGAATCAATTGGTGTTGTCTTGAGGTATGATACGAGTTGGGGACTTTCGACCATGGACCCCCCGCCTCCCCCTTGGAAAATTTTTTGTGCTCTACTCTTATATATAAAATAGTTTTTTACAGCATCACGAAAACTTTTATATATATATATATATATATAAAGAGAGAGAGAGAGAGAGAGAGAGATTTTTAATATTTAAAAAATATTTCCTTAATTGTTTGTTGACAAATTGTTTGAACACGTTCTATGTTCCTTCTGTATGTAATCATATGTTCTTTAAACTGTGAATTGTTTACGTAATACGTTTCAAATGGCAGTATGAATATTCCAGGAAGGCAAATTTATTCGAATGCAGGCAAAATTATAAAAGATATATGAAAAAAAAATTATTTGCAAAACTTTATAGGCTAAACTCATGACGGTCACGTGATAAATGTAATCACGTGTTCTTCATTGAATTTAAAACCGGCTTTAGACTTGTACTTGTTTTTATACTTGTATAATTTAGATAAAATTTAACATTTGATAAATGGATAAAGATGTACAAATATTAAGCATTTTCAAACATTGATTTAAATGTTTTTTTAAAGAAAATCATATATTATGCGTGTATTTTTAAATCAAGTGCATTTTGTTTACCTATGTGCATTATTATTGTTGACAAATACGTACCTTTTGAAAGAATGCTTCTGTAGAAAAGTTGGCAACAACGATGCGCATAAACTCATTGGCTCGAAACACATAATTGCACTCATCATGGGACTGTAATATTACATGAAAAAACATACTGATTGGCTGGAAACACGTGATTGTAGCTATCGTGTGACTATGACGTCACATGATTCTAATCTATTCGAATTATTAAAATAAGCCTATTTTTTCAACTAAGCGAAGTATATATATATATATATATATATAGAACTTTTAACGCCCCAACCCGGAATCACGTGGTCCGTCTTAACAGAAACAGAGAGAATCATGTATATAAATATAAGATTAACCATATCACAATCATAGTAAATGTAAAAAAAAAAATTCAAAAACCTTTAAAATTATTGAAGAAATATAATAATTATACCTGAGTTTCTTTTGAATTTCGTTCTAAAATAGACCTAGGCCTTTAAATTTTTCTAAAAAGTTTTTAAAAAATCGCTATAAATTCAGAGAAAATAATTTATGAAGAAAGTAAGTTCCATTTATAATACATGAAAATACACAAGTATGCCCAAGAAGAACTTAGTATGGATTTCGAGAAATGAATTTTAATATACAGGGGGGTCCCAAATTCAGGGTACAAACTCTAAGGGTAGGTACAGGACACTGTAACAATCATTTATTATATAGGAATGTATGGGCGCGTGTGACGTGGTGAAGCACAAAAATAAGAGACGAAAGGAAAGACAAAGTGTTTATTGACAGCTTCGTTGACAAGCGTAAGGCTTACAATAACTCTTCATAACTGTTCAGCACCTGAACTTTGCAGTCCAACTGCAGCTCACATTGCTGTTCCTCCCACTGGCAGTCGAAGAAGATAGCCTGCCGTATTCAAAGCTTGTATCAGCTGAAAATGGAAGAGGTGTAAGCGATTCTCGTTTAACACCCTAAAAACGGTCTTATGACTCACACTTACGTGATGAGCAACAGCTCTTGTACTTGACTCTGGTCTAACAGCCACAGCTTTTAAGATGCTTTCTTCCAGGCTTGGATTGTGTACAGCTCTTTGTCGACCAGCATCACGTCTGGTGACTGGAACGAACGTGTTTCATGAAGTTGACGATGTAACCGCTGAAAAATTCTGTGATTCGGCATTTGTCGATCAGGAAACTGCGTGTCATACATTCGTAGCGAAGCTCTGCAATTAACATTTACATGGCCGTACATGTAATGCATGCCTGCATTTTTGCCATACGTAAAGTCTCCAGTCAGAAGCGTCAACGTCAACACAATTGTGAATGGCGCTTTCCCTTACTGAGATGCATCATTTTGAATGGTGGCTAGACATCTACAGCCCCCTACCGGCAACGAAACCAACCGATAACTCCATTTTTCTTTTCTTTTATTTTCCCTGTTTGCGCCGCATCATGTCACTTGCGCCCATGCATTCCTATACAATAAATGGTTGTTAGAATGTCCTGTATTTACCCTTAAAGTTTGTAACATAAATTTAGGACCAACCTGTATGTATATATGTATGAAAGGAGTGCAAGTTTTCTTTTACTTCTTTTGATTTTTATTGTAAGAGATGGCACCACTAATCGAAACCACGTGAGTTTTAGCTGCGCGATACGATGAGGTTATGTATTTATAAAGGTGGCAGAAAGAAGAAACTGAGAGTTGCACCAAAGCTTGAACGAAGGCAGGTCAGAGGAAATCGCTCTCTCCGTTGTTTTGAGAAAGAGTACGTGTTTTCGGAATTAGTATGGTGTTATCTCGAATAATTTAAAACCCCTTGTAAATAGTTAATGTTTTAGTTGTGTTATTAATAAATTAAGTTATTTTAACTCTGCGTGCTTATTTTAACATTAAAATCGAACCTTCCCCTAGACGCCGTCCCACAAATTGGGGGTTCGACCGAGAATTTTTTAAACTATTCAAAGTTTTATCTAAGAGCATTTTTTAAAAGTTTTAACTCCTCATCGATTTTTAATTTCCTGAGCGGTACATAGACCTTGCCTTGCATCGAATAGAGACCCGGCGAAGCCTTCAGCTGGATAAGAAATTTTACGAGCGATACGGAAATACTTCAGCGAGAACAGTCAACAAGAAAAAGGAGTCCATTGACTTGGTTAGAAACACGGAATCTTGGCGAATTTCCACGTCAGCTACAGTCAACCAAAACTGGAAGCCCAGCGACTCAACGAGATACTGAACGAATTCAACGGGATTACCTTGATCATTGAGGTCAACACTGACGAGAGAACCTTTGGAACTGCATCGAATTGCGAGTTATCAACACGAAACAAGATTTCCTGTGTCATTGAGGTCAAGGTAAAGTGTCTTCAGAATTACATTGAATTGTGCTAGTATCCTTTTTTTTGGTATTGTGTGAGTAATAGGCGAAAATTATATAAATGAATGATTTTGTGTGTATATTTCCTGTTCTGTGAATCTGAAATTGAATTTTGAAGTACTAGGTACTATTATTGGTTTAATTGCAGACATAAATATTTGATGTTCCTTTAGTTTTGGATTAATAACTGAGTACTTTCCGTGTTTTTTCTTAGTAATCTATTTTTGATAAATGAGAGGAACGCGTTTTTTTTTTTTAATAAAAAATAAAATTGTGTGTGATATTAACTGTAATACTGTTGTGTTTTGTAAAAGGATTTAAGTTCCGGGAATTCTTTAAAAAGTCCATTTTTGTCTATAATTGTTTATAATTGATAATTGCATCTTATTTAAATTATCTTTTGTTTCTTTTTAAGTGATTAATTTTTTTGCGTGTCATTTTAATGGTTTTGTCTCATTTAACTTGGGTAAAAATTTAAGTTGTTCTCTGGATCACCATTCTGGGTATAAAAATGGCATTCTTACTCGCGAAAAGGAAAGAGGATTTGGTGTCACTCGCCGAGGATTTGGATCTTACTATCGAAGCAGGTATCAGAAAATTGAAGTTAAAGGAGCTGATCGTAAAAAGCCCAGATTACGTTGAAGACGATGTTAAAAAGATGCTTGATAGCATAGTGGAGGAACGTACAGAAAGGGCTGAGAGAGAAAGGGCTGAGAGAGAGAGGTCTGAGAGAGAGAAGGGCTGAGAGAGAGGATATGCGAAAGGATGAGAGAGAAAGACGAGAGTACGAATTAGAGAAGTTGCGAATACAAGCGCAACAGACTGCCGGTATGCCGAATAACACCGAAAACGTTCAAGCATCGAATAAACTGTTTCACGAAACTTTTCATAAGTTTAATATGAAGGAAGATATTGGTTTGAATCTTACCTTATTTGAGCGTCATGCAGAACTAACTTCCTTACCGAAAAAAGATTGGGTTCAAAAACTTATAGGTTTAATACCCGTCGAAATTGCCCATCTGATCGCAAGAGAACCAACTGGTAAGTGTAACGATTACGATCATATAAAGAATTTGCTCTTACAAAGATTTAAATTATCTCTCCGGAAAAATTTCGTCAGTTATTTTTGTTTCACCAAAAGTCCGATGAACGAACATGGCAAGATTTTCAACACGAATTACAGACGTATTTTGATGGATGGACTTTGGGCTTAAAAGTTAACACCTACGACCAATTACGAGAATTAATCATAGCCGATCAAATGAAGAAGAAGGCGCCGTATGATTTTCAGGAACACTTTTTGGACGAATGGTCTACTATTAACTCATCTATTGAGCTAGCGAAAAAATTTGAAGATTATGAGGACGTCCGAAGAACTATAGGGCCAAAGCAGTTAAACTCATTTGCTAAGAGATCGAACAATAACGATAATTGTTCTCGAAGGCAAGAACGTTTTCACCTTGGAAATAATTGGAATGATAGAAAATGCTTTCAATCGACGAGAACTTACGATAAAAGAGTTAAACAGGTAACATGTAGCTACTGCAGGGGACCAGGTCACTATGCCGTAGATTGTACAGAGCGCAACAAGGGTACGAAAATCAATAAATCTTCAAGCTCTCCGGTCCAGATCTGTTCTCGAATTCAGCAAGACAGAATCAAGACCAGGAAAATAACCATCGGAAACAAGACTTTTGAGGCTCTAATCGACACTGGAAGCTCAGTTTCGCTCATTCGTGAAGATGTAAGCAAAGGAATCATCGAGCAATCGAAGCTCTCGAAGGACATTGTCGTGTTATCTGGATTGGGAAAGTACGAAGTCAAAACAAAAGGATCGTTCCAACGAGAAATCGAATTGGATGGAGAGAAATATTCCGTAATATGGCATGTCGTGCCTGCGGTGCATTTGGAGTTCCAGGCAGTGATAGGATCGGACATTTTGGAACAAGCTTTTGTTGGCTTTGATAAAAAAGGTGTTTATTTCCGTAAACACGAAGAGAAGGTGTGGTTTGTGAATACACAGGTTTATGAGGCTAGAACTGAAGACGAAATCGAAGTTAAACATGTTATCAATCCTCAAATAAGAAAGGAACTCTCTGAACTAATCAACAGCTATACACCTAAGAAGACCGAAACGACAAATGTATCCATGAGAATTATCCTGAAGGATGATATACCAGTTTACCAAACAGCACGCCGTTTGTCGTTTCTGGACAATCAGACCGTCAACAAGCAGATCGACGAATGGTTGGATAAGGGAATCGTGAGACCAAGCTCTTCTGAATATGCAAGTCCAATCGTGTTAGTCAAGAAGAAAGACGGTACCGACAGACTATGCATTGACTATAGGAAACTGAACCGAAAACTAGTCGAGGATCGCTTCCCCTTGCCACTGATAGAGGACGTATTGGATAAGCTGCAAGACGCCAAAGTGTATTCCACGTTAGACTTGAAAAATGGGTTTTTTCATGTCGACGTAAACGAGGATTGCAAGCATTTCACCTCTTTTGTCGTACCAGACGGGCAGTTCGAATTTAATAAGGTACCTTTTGGTCTCAGTACAAGCCCAAGCGTATTCCAAAGATATGTGCACAGCATTTTTAGGGAACTCATGCGAAAAGGCATCGTAATAATTTATTTGGACGATTTGATCGTTCCAGCTAAAGATGAGAAAGAAGGTTTGGAAAAACTAAAGAAGGTGTTTGAGGTCGCATCCAGATATGGGTTGGAGATCAAGTTTGAAAAATGTCAGTTTTTAAAACGAAAGGTGGAATTTTTGGGTCACGTTGTCGAAAATGGAACGGTGCGCCCTTCAGTTGCAAAAACGATAGCCTTAAAGAGGTTTCCTGTACCAAGGACTGTCAAACAAGTCCAAAGCTTTTTAGGACTCACTGGCTATTTCCGAAAATTTATTCCGTCATACTCTAAAATAGCGAAACCTTTGAGTGATCTAATTAGAAACGACAATCGATTTGTCTTTGAACGACCTCAAATAGAAGCATTTGAAAAGCTCAAGCAATTATTGACTGAAAGTCCAGTATTAAGTATTTTCCAGCAGGGAAAAACAACCGAATTGCACACGGATGCAAGTTAACAAGGCTACGGAGCCGTCTTACTCCAAGAGGCAGAAGATGGAAAATTGCATCCAGTTCAATACATGTCTAAGAAAACTACTCCGGCAGAGGAGAAGTATAGCAGCTATGAACTTGAAGTTCTTGCTGTTGTCAACGCTTTAAAGAAATTTCGTACCTACCTTATGGGAAATCATTTCAAAGTCATAACGGATTGCTCAGCGTTTCAAAGGACTATGGACAAAAAGGATTTGGTTACTCGTATAGCGCGATGGTCATTACTACTGGAAGAGTTTGATTATGAAATTGTGCATCGTTCCGGCCAGGGAATGCAACATGTGGATGCCCTTAGTAGATATCCAGTCGCAATAATTACTAACGATACTCTAACCGCAAAATTAAAAAGGGCATAACAAGAGGATGAATACTCTCAGAGTCTAAGGTCACTGATTGAAACAAACAGCAATTCAGACTTTTTCGATAAAAACGAAATACTTTACAAATATGTTGAAGGTCGTGAATTGATAGTTGTACCAAGAGATACGCAAACTGAGATAATTAAGTTAGCACATGAGAAGGGACATTTATCCATTGCCAAGACTGAAGGAGTTGTGAAACAAGAATTTTTCATTCCCAATTTGAGCAAGCAGGTGCAAAATGTAATTGTTAACTCTGTGCCATGTATTTTGACCAACAAAAAGAGTGGAAAAAAGGATGGATTCCTCAACCCCAATCCTAAAGAGGATGTGCCATTAAGTACTTATCACGTCGATTTTATCGGACCTTTGCCTTCTACTAACAAGAAATATCAGCATATTCTCACAATAGTGGATGCTTTTACAAAATTTACCTGGCTTTATCCCGTTAGATCTACTTCCGCAGAAGATGCTTTGGATAAATTAAAATTGCAACAAAAGACTTTTGGTAATCCCAAGAGAATAATAACAGACAGAGGTTCTGCTTTTACTTCTGGAGCTTTTGGAGATTATTGTACTAATGAAAACATTCAACATTTGTAAATCGCCACCGGAGTACCCAGAGGGAATGGCCAAGTCGAGAGAATACACCGAACTATTATTCCCGTTTTGACCAAGCTGTCAATTGAGGAGTCTACCAAGTGGTTCAAGTTCGTAGACCAACTTCAAAGAATTTTAAATAGTACATTTAATCGTAGTACTAAGTGGTCTCCATTTGAATTATTAATTGGCGTCACCATGAGAAACAAGGAAGACCTTTGCCTGAGGGAGTTACTGATGGACGAAATGATGGAGGAATTTCAAGAACAGAGGGAACCAATTACGACAAAACGCAAAGAAAAATATCCAGAAGATACAGGCAGAGAATAAAAGAACCTATGACAGGAAGAGCAGGAAGGCCCCTAACTACCAGATGGGTGACTTGGTGGTCATTCAGAGAACACAATTTGGGACAGGTTTGAAATTGAGGCCTAAGTTTTTGGGACCATATAGAATAGTTAAAGTAAAACCTAGAGATAGATATGATTTAGAGAAAGTGGGTGATCATGAGGGACCTAAGATAACAAATTCATCCGCTGATTTAATGAAATTTTACTCACCATGATGATGTATTTTTATAAAAAGCGTTTTCTATTCTTTTTAAAAGAACATAATGTGTATTAATGTGTTTTGTTTTCTTTGCTATTAATATTTCATTTTTGAGAGTTGTATACTTATTTTCAAATTTGAATGTCTATATTGGAATTTTTATCTCCGATTAATATTAATTTTGCAGAGGCCTATATTTTATTGTATGGTATGTAAAATCACTGAGGTTAGTGATTCCCAGGATGGCCGAACTTGTAGGAAAGGAGTGCAAGTTTTCTTTTACTTCTTTTGATTTTTATTGTAAGAGATGGCACCACTAATCGAAACCACGTGAGTTTTAGCTGCGCGATACGATGAGGTCATGTATTTATAAAGGTGGCAGAAAGAAGAAACTGAGAGTTGCACCAAAGCTTGAACGAAGGCAGGTCAGAGGAAATCGCTCTCTCTGTTGTTTTGAGAAAGAGTACGTGTTTTCGGAATTAGTATGGTGATATCTCGAATAATTTAAAACCCCTTGTAAATAGTTAATGTTTTAGTTGTGTTGTTAATAAATTAAGTTATTTTAACTCTGCGTGCTTATTTTAACATTAAAATTGAACCTTCCGCTAGACGCCGTCCCATATATATATATATATACAGGTTGGTCCTAAATTTATATATATATATACATATACATAATATATATATATATATATATATATATATATATTCTCTTGAGGGCGTTTTAATCTGTAAAGGTCATGAGTCTTCCAGGTCTTCAAGTAATAATTAAACTAGAAATTATATACTTCCAGTTGGCATCATTTTGTAAAAAGACTGGAATGTTATGGAAAGTTTAAGATGCTTGGTAATCGCCATGGAAACCGTTTGTGTTTTGTCATATATACAGTAGCTTTGTGTGAGTGTATATGGGCCATGTTTGTTAATGTGTTCCACATAAATTGATAAAGGAAGATGCATTAACCATCACACAAACTTTCTCATCCACTTTGGCACGAGTACAGCATAAACATCTAAATCGGGGGTCGACAACCTACGGCACGCGTGCCACATACGGTACATAGTACAATTCCAGTAGCACTCTGCACTACTCCAAAAATTTGTCAATTTTTGAGTGGATTGAAGTTGATAAATTTGTAATGGATCTTATTTGACAAACATCTTCAGAATTATGAGTATTTACGGATTTATGAAAAAATCTAATAGATAACCCTAAAGATAAATTTACAGCTATTTTGTAAATTAAGAATGTCATTGTGTGTGTGCTGGAGAGATTTAATTGTTTGAAGAGAGAAAATTTCATGTACTCTACGCTTCACTTTTAGTTTTATATATCTAACAAAGTAAAAAGTTTTCCTCATCTGAAAACTCTTTCGAGTCCACAAAGAAGTTGCTTTAACAACTGTAACTTGTAACAAAAGATACCCCTGATTCTGCGATAGGAAAGTAGAGTAGTGCATTAGGTTGGTATTAAAATTTTCATTTATCTTTTTATTTAACTATAATGAAAGGAAATATTTTTTTATTTTATATGTTTGTCTATTTCTTATTTTAATTAATATGTTCAAAAACACATAATATATTATTAATTTTAATTTTTCTTATTTTTGGTGAAGAAATAGTTATATTTTATGCTGTTTATTTTTATGTAAGCAATATCTTTAATGATGCAAAATTAATGTAAAATAAAACTGTAAATATCTATATTCTCTTATTATGCATGCATTTTCGCAGGAATCGAATTTTCAAAAATTTCCTACTTTGTGGCACATTGAATCACATGGGTAAATATTTTTGGCAGCCACAGCTAAAAGGTTGTCGACCCCTGATCTAATTTAACGAAAAGCAAAAAATCTTCGGCGAAGCATTTCATATATATATATGACAAAAAGATAAAAATATCAATAAAAACAGGAATTTTTGAAGTCCATTTTAAAAAAATGTTCTTTGGTATTGAAAACACTACCCATGAATTAATTAAAACATCATTTGTCTTATGTATTGACACCAAAAACAATGGAACAAAATTCAAATTTTTACATTACAAATATACAATCGTTATTCTTCGACTTTTTGACAGCAATGATTCGTCTTGAGTTGAGATGCATGAAAATTATTTGTGAAAAACTATTATTGATAATTTAGTTTTACAAGAGCTGGTCGTGATCTCTGTGAAAAGAGCAAAATCTTACATGCAGCTGTATGATTTTTCCCTATGTTATGGAAATGGGATACGGAACCGGATTTTCTTTTAGACATTGTGGTTGCTGATTTTTTTAAGCGGATTTCGATACTTTTGACTTTTGTCTTGGAATATTCTATGTAGACTTTTCTAGAACGATAGTGGGCTTGAGAAGATCAATTGAAACTCATTTTTTTAATGATTCCCGTCTGGATTTTGGAAAAAACCTTGGCTTCTGTCTAATATTATATGCAGGCGGACCAGTTTAATGTGGTTGAAGTGATCTTTTAAATACATCACTTTGGAAAAAGACGTGGGATATAAATAATAAGTCCATTTTACGATCATTGCTAATCGGTTAATATTAGGAGTAGGCAGAATACGCTGAAAATGTCCTCTCAATGCTTAGGTTACAAATGTGCCTCAAAAAAAGAGTATAAAAGCTGTCTGGGAATAAATCGAAGGTTAGAAACATTTACCAATTCTGCCGAGGTAGTACCGATGACTTTCTTGTAAGGAATACTTAAGTACAGTTGATAATTTTTAAACTCCTCATATTTATTGGGCTGTACATCAAGGCTGTTTTAACTACCTTTGGAAACTTTTAACAAGTTCATTTGTGAAGATGGGAGATGAACAATGATTCTACCTGTTATGACGACAGATACACCAAATTGTATTACACCAGAAGGGGAAAAAAGGTTTCAGAAATCTTGCTTGCTATTTGATCCTAAATTGTGGAATGGCCTTGTAGTGACTCACTCCAGAGGTATTATAATTTTTTTAGCATTCATCACTACTTAAATTACAAACGACATTTACAATAAATGCCTTTTTTTAGGTTTTCTAAGGCTCCCTCCCAGTTCCTCTGTCTTCTAAACTTCTCTCTCTTTAGCTTTCGAACTTCGGCTGTTCTTTGTTTTTTTCTTCGCCTAGCCTGTGTAGAGAACAGTAGCACTTTACTTCAGCACCACTCCTCCTGCCGATAAGGTTAGACTATTACAATCTTTAGACAGTCAAATGATCCATACAAGAAAGGATATAATTTTCACTTTGGTAAAAGAAGAAAGGACCAAAAGTTGTCAAAATATACACAACCAAATCTTGCTCTAACCCAGAGGGGTCGGCAATCTTTTAGCTGTGGCGTACCAAACCAATCTACCAATATGATTCGGAGTGCCACAAGGACATCTTTTAAGCAATTCGATTTCTACGATAATGCATGCAGTGTCAGAAATTAGAGGTCAATAATATACATATTTACAGTTTTATTTTACTGTGAATTATCCGATGTTATGCCAATAAACCTCATCGATTGCATTTGTACTGCTACACCAGAGGAAGGGAAATCTTTTAGCAGTGGCGTTCCAAACCAATGTAGCTATATGATTCAGCCTACAGAAGAACATTTTTGAAACAGTTCAATTCCCGCGATTATGCATACAGAGTTAGAGAATAGAGGTAAAAAACATAGATTTACGATTTTATTATATATTAATTTTGCATCATTTAAAGATATTTCTTAACATAAAAATAAGCAGCATAAAAGATAACTATTTCTTCAATAAAAATAATTAAAATTGTACGTATATAATGTATTTTTAAACATATTTATTAAAGTAAAAAATAAACATCATAAAATATAAGTATTTCCCATAATTAGTTAAATAAAACTTTTAATGCGAACCTAGTGCTTACACCGATCTACTTTCATACCGCAAAATCAAGGGTATAATTTGACACGATTCTGAGCATTCAGTTGTTCAATTTCTTTGCGGACTCGAAATATTCTTCATATGAGGAAAGATTGTTTACTTAGATATGTAGAACCAAAAGCGGAAAGCAGAGTACATGCAATTTTCTTTCTTGAAACAATTAAATCTCTCCAGCAACGACATTCAATAATTTACAAAATAGCTGTAATCTTAAGAATTATCTTTCAAATTTTTCGAAATTCCTTAAATATCCATAATCTTGGAAATGTTTGACAAATGAAGTCCTTTACAAATTTATCAACTTCCATCCACTCAAAAATTGACAAATGTATAGAGTAGTGCAGAGTGCCACTGAGAATTGTACCATGTGCCAGATGTGGCACGCGTGCCGTAGGTTGCCGATCCCTGCTCCAATCACAGGAAAACTTCCATTTCGTAATTTAGTACATCGCACTGCTTTTGTTTTATGGCATTGAACGTACTCCCTACACTCCTTGGAACAATACTTTTATTAAGTGTTTTTCAAGCATAGCAGTGTTGTGATAGAGTAACTCTGTAGGTTTCACTCTTGATTGAGTTAGGCCATGTGTAGACGGGAATATCCATTTGCAAAACATGTGACGGATCTATACGAGGGGCTAGCAAAATTCACCAATCTTCTCCTAAGAAGAAAACGTGATATGCAAATTAAATTTATTATATATAGTTCTAGTTCCCGAGTTAAAAGGGCTAGTGAGTTAGAAGTGAAGAGAATAGATAACAGAAAGTTAGAAGGTTAGAAGTTAAGTTAACTAATGGTGACAAGAAAGATACAAGGTGAAGATTACCATAAATGGCTAGAAAGGCCTTGTAAGAGATTATAATCAGGAAGTGTTATAGATAAATTGAATTGATTAGAAGACTGCCTAAGTTCAGGTACTGTCACCTTCCTATTACGTGATATTTAAAGTATTGAAGTGGTTAAGCGGACATAAGTTATATATCTACCGTGTAAAGTAATATTAAGGTAGAAATATTATTATAAAGAGGTTTATTTTTTGCACTGATTTGTGTTTGAGTCGATTAAAGTGATAAATAAAATAATTGAAAATTATCATGTCGAATAATCCTTCACTTCCTTCCACACATTTAGCTGGGTCACAGGGTAGGCGGGAAGTAGGTTTGTTATAAACTGCTTAGGAACATATCTGATTCGACTCTTTGATATATTATAATTCAATGAAGTTCCAGGGGCCCAAATTATTGGTTTAAAAGACCATTCTAAATCTGATTTCAATCCCTTGAGCTTACACATGTTCCTCTGTCATCTTTTTAAAGCGATTGCTCTTAAAAAATTTGAATTTCTTCATTTCTGAAAAACGTACCAGAGAAATCTTCCCGTTTACCTGGGACAAATGAGATTTCTGTAATAAATTAGCATATACAAAATCCAAATGTCGCTGTTATGAAAGGGGACAAATAATCTTGTTTTTGCTGCAATGTGAAAGTTAGGAGCTCATGATTAGTATGGATGCAAAAAATTTTTGCATCTGACTGCATATTTAAAAAGATTTATACACAGCACTATCAACAACGAGCAGTTACCGCTTATAAGGGCTATTTTTTTTCCCGGCCGTAGTTAGTTGGCAGGAGAATAAAAGCTAGACATTTTATTTCATCTTCTTCATTTTGTCTCAAATACCGAATCTACTCGAATCTAAATCGCACTATTTTTCTAGTGTTAATGCTACTGAAAATTGGGTGCGGCTTAGAACCGAATATAAAACATTAGTTGGATGGGGGGAATTGATTTTCCGCTCGCATTGCTTCCCTTCCAAAAAGAAAAATGTAACCGTCCATTCTGGCCGCTTGCATCGAGTGACTTATCCCATTTAGGTATTGCAATACTGGTATTTTTAGCCATTTGTACAGTTTCGAAATACCGGTATTCACAAGTTTAAGTACCGGTTTTTCGGTATTTACCATAAATTTATAAAATGTTTTCTTATATGTTCAGGGATCGCCAACAATATTAAAATATTATACGCCTTTGTATTTATGTTATGGTGTTAATTATTGGACCATGATTGAAATATGTTATAAATGAAATAATTTTACGTCCATTTCAGAAGGTGAAGATATTAAACGTCTTCTTTGTGCTCATTCCGTTGTTCTTATTTTTTCTAAAACCGGTATCCCGGTATTAAATTCTAAGAAATATCGAATACCGGTATTGAACTTTTGGTACGATATTGCAATCCCTAACAGTAGTATATTAGTCGTACAGCATCATGAAATACCCAGAGAAGAGGTGGGTTACAACCGGTTCATTAATATCAGATAACGAAAAATAATTCAGATCAATGTGTGTGCACGTTTTTGAAAATTAAAAATGTTTTTCTGACTTTACTGATCTTTTCTTGTATGTGAGCGCGCGTGGGAGAAGTCCTTCTGATAAACTGTACCTTCTCTTTAATTATAAAACATTAATAAAAAAATCTAGGAATATCAAATCTAGAATATTTCCGGAACATTAATTTATCTAAAAATGTGTCTCACACTGTTTTAAGAATGTAGAATTCAACAAAGAGGAGAGCTCATACGCAAGTAATCTTGTTTTTGGAAAGATTTATCAGAGATTTTTTTTTGTGTTAAAAGTATGGATGTGGTATAGTGTGCGAGTGTGTTATGCTCAAATTTCACTCGCTACGTATGAGAGGGAAAGTGGTAGCAGACTGTACGTCAGAATGTCAAAACGTCTTTTGAAAAGGAAAAAAAGGGAGAAAGAGAAATTGACAGGCGGAAACGGCGAATGTGAGTGGAGGAATCTGCAAAGCGTGAAACGGCATCCGTTATTTTACAACGTTTCGCTTCATCACTTGGAATTTTTTCCTGCTCTTGGATTTGTGGATGCCGCTACTGTTTGGTCGGGGCATACCTTGACGGGATTTTATCAGTTTTTTTTTATTCTTAGCCCTAATATGTGAAGCTTTTTTTGTATTTCACCGGAAAAGCGGTATTTGTACCTGTGATCTCATCTTGTATACTAAATGAAAATTGCTCGAAAGGCTTCAAGAATTTGGATATACAGTGAAAATCACTTAACTCTAACTTGATGGAAATGAATTTTTATTTTGTTGTTAAAAGAATTTTGTGTTAAAGGGAATCGAAAAAAAAACATATATCAGCAAAATTAAGTTTATTAGAGTTTATTTTATTTACATAGATATGTATATATGCATAGATCTAGTAAAAATCAATGAAAGAAAAACATTTACAAAAACTTAAATTTAATACAAAATTTTCAAGTTTTTAAAAAACAAAACAGTTATTTTTTTGAAAAATAATCTGATATTTTTCTTTGAGTTGTCTTTTTTTAGTATCAAATTGTCAACAAATTGTTCCATTTTGTTATTCAATTCACCATGGGTGAGAGAGTGAGGGAATATTTACGTCGCACTGTTCAGCTACTCGAGGGCTTTTAGAGACGGAACTCGTAATTTTGAACCATGGTCAAGTGATGAGGACGACACCTGAGATGGCACCCCCTCTCCTAACTACCACACTACACCAACGGGAGAAATTTCACCATGGGAGTGTGCGTTTAAATAACTGCGCCTACTTTTTATGATGTTCCTCGTTTCGGATTATATGGGAACAGAAACTGCATTATTCATTTCATTTTCAACGTCAGAATCTGCATCAATGATATTTTTTTGAGTTTTGAACAAACTCCAAAATGTCTTTCTCTGTTATGGTGGGGACTGTATATAAATTATTATCAGTGATATTCAAGCTATGTTCCCCGGAGCCCTGGGGCTCCACGAGGCGTACTTTTACCTAGGGATTCCATGAGCAATAATAAAAAAGGGAAAAGAAAATTACAAAATGGATCCACGTTCTCTATGAAGTTCGTACACCAACAAGTATCAAAAGTTCATCCAAGTCCTTAAAATTGAAAAACTAATTCAAACATAACTTTATTTTGCAAGACTTATTAAATTTTTATTGTAATATAATAAAATAATATCAAAACAGTTTTTTTTCTTTACATGTATTGCCGATTTGAGTGTGAATATGCTGTTGTTTAACTCGTTAGTACAACATTTTACAAAACTAAATAGTTTCCTTAATGGATAATTGACCCTTTTCGTTTTTGAAAACAAAATCACTATAATGAAGGAACAGCTTTACGACATATAAACGGATTCGAAGATAAAATCTAAGCTTAATATATCCGACTATTTGCGACAACTTTAAAAAAAATGGATATGGGGATTTTTGTTGTTGTTGTTTTTAGATTTATTTAGACATTTTAAGAATAAATGCTAAAATTAAGAAGATAAAAAGAAATTATTATTAATAAAATGGGAAAAAATTTACAAAAAATAACATAAACGCGGCCCAATCTGTAGCAAATTGTATGAACAATTTTTCATTTTTTCAACTCTGATGTGTTGCTATGTTACTCATTTTTGAAATGACCTTCAGGATAAGAGATATTTTAATTTTTACAAAAACTGGAGCACTTTATCTTAGTTATTATATGAAATTGCTTAAAATAACAGTGATTATATTAACATAAGGGACTGTAAACTTTGTAATAAAATAGTGATTGATAAATCTAAAGGTTAAAACACTTCTACTATTATACAAAACATACACACACAAAAAATTTCAGTTAATTATTTTCAAAACTTTTTTAGCAATCGCTGACCCCGTTTGAGTATTTAAAAAAAAAAAACATATTTCGAGTAAAATGCGTTTTAAAATATGACATCTTGCTTAGAGTAATGGCATTTGCTTTTACTAAAACATTTGTAGTTTTTGATCTAGTGAACGGAAAATAATAAACTTGGTATTTTTATAAAGCTAATAAAACGGTCTGTAAAATAAAATCATAAAAAAATTGTCATTTGTTGGCAAAATTCACAATTTTAGCAAATACCTTAAGCACGAATGTCTCCTAAATTTTAGGTTGCAAATTCACGCAAAATACACAGCATTTCTCATACATTTATAAACATTTTAATGCATTTAAGTGACAGTTATTTATCAACGGGAGTGGCTGCAAAAGCAAAATATAAAAACAAATTAAAAGTGGAACCTGAAATCGATTCCAGATAATTTCAATAAACCTAGACTTCGATAGTTTGTGTAAAAAAATGCAAGCACATATCCTAGTTACGAAATATACTGCACGGGTAAGTGGAACATGGATCACAAATTGATGTTACTAATGTAAGTTAATTACATTAAAAGTGCTTAAAAATTTTGAAAAGCAAAATTTTACTTTTTAAAAACTGTTTTTGCATAAAGTTCCTATAACATTTTGATCTACTTTAAGTATTATTTTAAGTTATATTGTTCTGTGTATTGAATGGGGTTCTCCGAAAACAGCTCATAGTTTTAAGGGTTCCGTGAGCCGAAAAAGTTTGAAGACCACTGGTCTACTGCAACGAATTCTTCTGCCCGCATTTTATTCATTCCCAGAAGGGAAATGTTTTCGTGTTAAGTGATTTTCGTTTCGAGTTAAGAGAAAAATTGCATGAAAATACATAGCAGTTTGTCGGGACCGTTGCATTATTTCGTGTTAACCGATATTTCAACTTAAACGTTTTCGCGTTAAACGTATTTTACTGTATACATATATATATTTATACTAGCTGGTATACCCGTTCTTTGCACGGGTGAATTGAAAAATTAAACAATACAGATTGAATGATAAAGAAGTTTTTAATGAGAATAAAGAAGTTTTTAATAATTTTAAGTGAATTGCAAATTTAAAAAAAAAATCTTTTTGCATATCTCAGCTGAACAAAAAAAAAACATATTTGTTAAATTTTAAGTCTGCAGATTTAATAGCTGATAAATTTTTTTTAAAAATTTATAATGCCCCGTAACTCTCTTGTGGGTCGATTTTTTGAAAACATCTTCCTTAGCTAATCTCTGCTCAGCAAAAGTAATACATTGTTACAAATTTTGTGTAATAATTATGCGTTTGTTAAGCGTAATGAACGCTTAAAACAGTGTAAATAATTTATATCTATATGTGTAATACATTAATATTACTTTCTGCTTGTATTTATTTTATTTTAAAATGTAATATTCGCAAGCAATGCCGTTTCTTACGTTTTAATGGCGATTCGATGGAAACATAGCGAAATTTTGGCGATAGAGCCAAGTTGGCATCATTTATAGAGACCATGTTGACAACTTGGCAATTGATTGAACGGTGCAGAAGTTGGTTTGTTGTAGCGCCACCTGGTGGAGAGTTACAACAAAGAGGATAGCACAAAAATCTCATTCACAAAAAAAATACATATACATACCAATTTTCATAGTGATTGGTTGAGCGGTGTTGGAGTGTGAAGCGAGGTCTTATATACAAACATCCATTTATATAAATATAGATGAAAACGAAGCATTTTGCTACCAAAACGCTTTGAATTAGTTGAAATGTATTATTATTTGAATTAGAGATATTTATTTCTTTACATATTGATTACAGATATGAACTTATTAACGGTGATACTTGACAATACATAATACAAACAAGCAAATACACTTATACATAAAAGCAACAACACTCATTCAAAGCTTATAATAAAATATTTTTTTCTTTTTTGCGCGCGGACGAAAAATTAAAGTCATCGAGATCTAATTTTTGTTTTTCCTATCTCGTGATAAAACATATGAAATAAAGCATTTAAAGGCAACATTACTGAAAACATTCTAATGTCTCCATAAAAACCCCAGTATACTTTTAATTTTAGAACTTGAATATTGTCTTAAAAATCTCAAATCTTAATTCTTTTCCAATGATAACTTCTCAACATAATATATTAAAATGATCAAATAAAAATTAAAAATACAAATAATAAAAGAAAATCTAAAAAATTAACACGAAATATCAAATACATTTCTTATATGAGATTGAATTGAATCATATGCGAATTTTATAAAAAAAGAACTTTTCAAAATATTAACTGTGTTTAACAAATAAATAAAATTTCAACCAAAAAATTTCAACTTCGAATCCCCAAACTAAAAATTTTGCTAAAAAATAAATGACTTTAAAAGATCATATTTTAAATTAACTGCACTAAAAGATAACTAAATTATTTTATGATTCAATTTAAAAAAATTCTTCTGTTTGAAAAGTAGATGTTTTCTGATTCCTCCATATAAGGGAAATTTATAGGGAAATTAAT
Source organism: Trichonephila clavata (assembly GCA_019973975.1). Classification (NCBI taxonomy): domain Eukaryota; kingdom Metazoa; phylum Arthropoda; class Arachnida; order Araneae; family Nephilidae; genus Trichonephila; species Trichonephila clavata. The sequence continues at coordinate 336,588 of BMAO01019783.1, read as the reverse complement.
TAAAAATTTTGGTGTTGCCAATCTTGTGAAAAGAATTAAGCTTTCATTATTAATAACAATAATTTCGAATATTTATAATTTGTTTCTTATTTTTGATTTTTATTAAAGAAACAGATAGTAGATGAAATTATGGATATTGGCAACATCCAAAGCATGTATATAAGTGTTTTAGAAAAATCTTCCACACAAATTCTTTGCCGAAGTTTCATGTATAAAATCTCGGAAAAAATATTTTTTAATTTCCGTAAAATTCGGCGTATAACGCGGACCTATACTTCAAGCTGCATTTTTTAACTTTGAGAAATATTCGCCGCATAACGCGCAACCCCCTTGTTTACGACGGAATCTGCAATGTACGTTAGCAATGCTATTACGTATTACAGCCATTTGTCCAAGGATTTTGAAAAAATAGTATATTTATAGAAAAATATATAACCCTTTAGGTTCATAATTTATGACATTTCTTTTGAAAAAAAACAGTATTCCGATCCTTGTAGAAGTGTTTTTCTTATGCACGTTTCTTTTTATTTTTGAAGCTATCATTTTTATACCCGGCGTATAACACGTACCCGTAAATTTTGATCTTATTTTTTGTGTTAAAAGTGCGCATTATACGCCAAATTTTACGGTAATAAGAAAAAAAAATGCATTTAACGAATTTTTTTAACAACAGTTTAAAGTAGTTGTAGAGCAGCAACATAATCATTTCATTTCAATCGATTTTTTTAAAAATTACACTTTAAAAAAAACCTTTAACTAATAAAGCAAAAAATGCCATTTTCCTCAAAAATAAATAAATAGAAAAATAAGGAAAAGGAAAAGAAAATCTATGATACTAGCGAAATTTAGAGTATTCTGAAACAATGATTCGACAGCGAAGAGTAAAATAATAAAAGAAGAGAGGAAAAATGGCAATTCTACATTGAGATCCCAACACCACATTGTTTGTATTTCACCGCCAAACAAACGTCCATTAAATAGTAATTTCTCACTGCAGTTAACCACTGACCTCTGCTTTTTTTCCACTCATCTTACGTTTAAAATAATGGCAAGATTTTTCGACTGACAGGATCGAATACTTCCCACCATTAAAAGCTTCTGCACCCTAAATGGAGGAGGGCAGATTCTTTTCCCACCAAACCCAATACCGGATACTCCCTGCTATGGAATTCGGATGTGAAATGAAAGTTGGGTGAATCAATAAGTCATCACTGAGAAAATTGTTGGATGATGACGAATCCTTGCTAAGAAACAAAAACGAAAATGAAAAAAAAATTCCGGCATGCAATTTTAACGAAGAAGCGATCGATTAAAAGAAGCTCTTTCTTTTCTACACTTGCGTAGAAAAGATACAAATGGAAGCTATTTATTTTTTAGATTGGTTGAGCTAATTAGATGATAATTTAGTATGTTTTTATGTAGATTAATTCTCTCTCAATTATTCTTTTTTAATTAAAGATGTACTCTTGTTCACCTTCGAAATGAACCACATTTCATAATCTTTAATTGTTTCTCGGTCATTTTATGGTGGATAAACTTATTAATTATGAAATAAGCACTCTTTTGTAACTAATATTATTTGCTAAGTTTATTTCAAAGTGTATACTTTTTTTCAAATAAACGCTTTTTTGATCGACACTTTTCTTTATTTTGTCAGATATGATCTAAACCTACAGTTAAAGTCAAATATTTCTTTTAATTCCTTATGGCGGGTACAAAGGACAATTCTGACACCAAAACAAATCACAAGTGAGCCACGAAACACCAATAAAATAACAAAAAAAATTATGAACCCTTAGAGTCAAATATAATTAGTCGAAAGCAACGTGCAGGTACGTAAACATTTTTTAAAATATACCTTTCCTCTTTTTAATCGGAATTTTAAAAAATTCTCTACGTTCACAAATGAATCAAAAGCAAAGAAGTGTAAAACTGTAAATTGCACCAGTTTTTCCAAATATTCAGATGTAAATTTGGCATTTCTTATTATTTGTATCTGAGATCATGGTGTTTGAATAAAATCAATTTTTATAATTCTGCGCTGTTATAAGAATTTATATTTTTCATTCCACAGACTTAAATCTTAGGAAACATAATAAAAAAAGTATTAATCCCAAGATGATTTGATTGGAAAGTTAAGTAGATTTATAAAGAGAATAGATTCATTGTAGCCAGCTATATTAGCAATTTTTTTCAAGAATATTCACATAAAGACAAAATGACAAATATTTTGATGCTTTGGAAAAGACGATTAACAACGCTTTATTATCCGTATCAACAGTCACAGACCTTTAGAAATATCATGAACCACTAAATGGATAACTGGCTACTAATATGATTGACCACTATACGGCGGAGTACTCTAACTATATTGTCACTTAGTATCTACATCTCTATTTACATTATTTTCTCACTCAAAATATATTCACGAAAAGCAAGTAAAAACCGGCAACGCATAAAACCAAACTGTTACGCAGGCAATTTACCATGGTTGCCAATTCTTACTTATAAATGTCGCTAGAAGACCAAATACATGCCTTGCATTAAATCATGTTTTAACTATTCCCACTTTAAAATTGAAGAGTATAATTTTAATGCTGTTGACAGTTTCTCTTATTTAGTTTCTGAAATTAACAATATAGGAATGAGTTTACAACTGAAATCCAAAAGAGAATTACTATGGCTAATAGATGTCTTATTGGAATACGAAAATATATAAAATCGAATTTAATAATAATAAAAAAAAGGTTCTATTGCATAAAAGTCTTTTAAGATCAGTATTAACTTATGCATGTGAAACTTAGTCCGTATCTCGAACAGATGAGGACATGATAAGTATCCACGAAAGGAAGATACTAAGATTTATTTTTGGAGGAATTCAAGAAAATGGGACGTAGTGAAGAAGATCAAATTTGGGACTTTATCACTCACATAAAGAATCTGACATCGTTAACTTCATCAAAATACAAAGTATTAAATGGGCAGGCCACTTTGTCAGAATGGACTAAGACTGCACCACGAAAAAAATCTTCAATGCCCAACCAATTGGCACACGGAGAAAAGGTAGGTGGATTGATAGCCTCGAAAGATGTATTGATGGCCTCGAAAAAGATCTGATTGTGAGAACTAAAAATTGTAGAGCACTAAGAAGAAGGCTGGCGTGGAAAAGGTTTCTTGAGAAGGCCAAAGTTCACTCTGGGTTGACAAGCCTCTGAAGAAGGAAGGATATGTCGCTAGATACACCGGCAAAAGTAGCTAAAAACAGATGAAGTAGTCACTGATTTTTTTTAAAAAGTATAATCCATATTTCATAGCACATTTTGTTCCTCTTCATTTTTGAAACCGAATCTTCACAAAAATATGAATAATGCTCAATTATTCTGCGGACTACCAAAAATTTAATGGTGATTCGCAGTGGCGTAACGTACACCCCGCATCGTGGAGGAGCCGAGGATTCTAGGGGACCCAAAGCCAGACTGCCGCCAAGTACCTAACCCGTTGTAAAATCCAACTTGGGGGCCCAAAACCTGACTTTGAAGGGGGGCCCAAATGTTCTACGTTACGCCACTGGTGATTCGTGAACCACCGATTGGCAACCGCTGACATAAATGAGTCACAAAGAAGGACTGCATCAAAATATAACGTGGTGTCTAAGATTTTCGGGCATTCATAGTCCTCTCTGTCACTTATTAACAAGATTTTTTAAGTGAAGATTCAGTAAAATGCGTTTGAAGATTTGTAATCGTTGCGCAGACTAATGGGTAAAAAGGGCTTGTCATGAGGAAAAATCTGTAAGCTATGTAGGCTTTGGGACAGTAGCGTAACGTACACCCCTGCAACCCCCACGTCAGGGGGGGGGCACGATTCCAGGGGGCCCAAAGCCTGGCTGATGTCAAGTACGTATTTAACCAATTTATAAAATATCAAAGGCAAAACATGACTTTGCAGAGGCGGGGGCTAATATGCTTCATTACTCCACTGCTTTGGGAACTCATTTGTTGTACATTATATCACGTAATAGCAAGCAAAAATGAGGACAAAGCGTTTTTCCAATCTCAAACCCTTAGAAATGTTGTCAACGAAACACCCTTTAAATCGCAAACATTGCTTTTAATAAAAACCCATCCTGCGATTCCTTATATCATCGAGTTATTCATGCAAAAACGTGAGCATGTTTATTAGATTTGCATACTGTCTCTTATCTCTAATTCAATGTCACTGCAGTGTTTACATATTCATATAGAGAATTCCACTTTTCATTATATCTAACTAGTTTTTCTTCTTGCCGTAAGTGGCGTCCTCCCAAACACCTGTCTCACTACAACAACCGACAGGACCATTACCAGAAACAAATGGTATTTAAATGAGAACTAGGCCTGCTAACTCAGCCCAAAAGATTGTTAAACTGGGGAGGAGTTGGAGTAGTTTTTTTCATTATGGCACATTTTAAAATATCGTTAAAGCGGAGCGTAGGAAACGCTCATCCTCACGATTATAGGTTTCGATTCCTTAACAAGCTTAGGGGAGTGCATTAAGCTCATAAATCAAATTAAGTAAATCTTTGTTCTTATTTCATTTAGGAAAAGTGCACGTAGATAGAACTCATGGAGCACAAAGTCAACTGCAGTTCTTTTCATCGTTTTCTCTCTGTTTGCTATTTGGTTTCCAAAAATGGAATGCTGTATATATATCACTATACTTGATTATCAATCGGTAAGAAAAATATTTTCTATTGCTTAAATTAGAATCAAGAGAAATTTATATATATTTTTCAAGGGTTTTTATTCCTACATATGATTAATATTTTATGTTATTTACTGTATATATGCAAGCCGAAAATCTTTGGAACTTTTTTACAATTATAGTAAAGGGTCCGTATTATATAATTTTTTAACATTTTCCGTTAAATGTTTGTTACTTTATAGGCGTTTTAATTGAAAATTTTATACTCTAAAAGAAAAAAAATAATGATATAAATCCTTTAAAATAAATGTCAGAATCTGAGTTTTTAATCTTAGAATTCACATTCGCTGATTGGGATGTCTGAACTTGCAGCTTGAAATTATCATCATACGAATTTCTCTACTCGTTCATTCTCTAAACAAAGCCAAATTGGGTTCAGTATGACTAGTAGAGATAGTGTACATGATAAGAATGTTTTAGTTTCAGATAGGATTAACAGAAATAAAACTATCGTTCTTGACGTCTGGCGTTTTACTTTACAGAAATTTAATTGGAAAATATTCTATTCGTTTTACCCGCTTTGTAATATTTTCGGCTTCATGGCAACGTGTTTGCAAATGACAGTATTTTTGTAATTTGATTGATATGAAATTTTGAATTTCTACGTAAACTTCTGAAAAAAAAATCACACTCTTGGCTAATACACGGAATGGCTTATATTCGGAGATATTCGGTAACTGTTACAGTATTTAAGGGGTACTTTGAAAGACCATTAGCTTAAAATAGCATTAAACATGTTTGAATATTTTTTTTACTTATTTACTATTCATCAGTTTGCACAGTTATCGTGAATAAAGTTTTATTATAAAGGAAGAAACCTCTTTAATGCCGACATACAACGTATGAAAGTTTCTGTATGATCTTTAAGTGTATGACATAGAAAGAATTTTTAATTTAATTAATGAAATCGTTCTCCAGTAATTCTGAAGACACGTAATGATTTGTGATAAATTATAAAAATTAAATTTTATAAATTCTTAGCAGCTATATAAAAATGTGGACCCAGTATTTTTCAAATGCTATTTTGTCCATCTGTAAGGTTTTGTTGAAGTGGAAAGTGAAAAGAATATAATTAATCCTGTAAAATCTCATGATTAATAATTTGCTGATACAAATAAGAAATTTTAACTCTTGTAAACTATCAAGTAGTGTGAATAATTGAAAAGTTATAATCATCTATTACCTAAAGCTATTCTCAAAAATTGTTTCGAAACTTTCGTAGCTATTAAACTGTTCTTTTAAATAGAACAAATACTCCTTGTCCAAAATAACAATAAAACTTATTACAGTTAGACCGAAAGGATTTGATTTCTACTTAATATTGCACATTTCCAATATGTAGTCTACTATTTTATCTGTCTAAAATCTACTATTTTATGAAAACCCAAACCATTTCTTAGAACTTCTGTTCGAAATCTTAATCTCAAAGACGTGATCCACATAGAAATAAGGGAGTTCCATTGACATTGTTTTATATATAAAACTATTAAATAATATCTGTCTTACTACATTCGACTATTCGAGCATTGATAAAGAACGAAAAATCACCGTAGATATTTATTTGGGGCTTTAAATTGACTATAATGGACTTTAGAATTTCTCTTGTTTTGCATTTGTGATCAAATTTCACCAGAAAAATTCATGATAGTATCATAATTTTTTTCTGCTTTTTAAAAAGAAAATATCAACATTGTTTTTTATTGAATTGTCTTTGCGAGATAAATAAATACGACCTAAAGAGAACCGTAAACATTTGCTCAAGAGATATGTCATCAATGTTCCGTCTGTTTTTTATCGTAAGCAGTGGTATCACGGAGAATATTAGGACCAAATATTGGGACCCAAGCTGTACTTGCGTTCTTTGCCCCCTCCCCAGAATCCATCCTCTGTGATGCGGGGCTCGAGGAGTTGTACGTTACGTCACTAATTGTAAGCTAACTGTTTTTGTTTGAAGCGCTATGTAAGATTAAAATCAGAAAGTAGAATATAATTATTATAATATTCACCCAAAATTTCAAGCAATTCTCGTAATTGATTTGTATTATAACGAATAAGTTGTTCTTTACCTGTAGATAAAGAGAATCTAGCATACAAATTTTACAATTAACTTAGTACATCTGCCTAATAATACCAATAAGGAGAAATAAATAAAAAAATTGTTGTGAATATTTTTTTACATTCTATATCTTTAATAAACTAGCTATAATTTATTCATGCTCACTTATCAGACATTTTAGGAAATTAATTGTATAATTGCATTCCTGTTTTCCGATTTTGAACCAAGGTCAGATGATAAAGCACCTTGAGTTTCCAATACACCCTATTCTCCACGTACAGTTAGGGCGTTGATCCCTAAGAGCCTTTTTGAGATTTAACATGCATCTCTTCGACATGATAGATCTGTATTGGAATCAAAAACTCTCGAACACGCGACTCAATTAAACCATATTTGACCAACGGGGCAAGGTCATGGCCACTTAATTACCATGGTCAGGAACAATGTCTGTTTAAACAAAAAGAAAATAACAATATTTTACATTCACCCAATAAATTTTCATTGTTTATCTGTCAATGCTATTAAATGAAAGAATTCGATTTGGATAGTGAACATCCGGAGTAAAATTCCCATAAGTTGAAGGCAGTGGTCATATGTGGGTCTATTTGGGGCAGCTATTGGATCTTTTGGGTTAATTGTTGAAGACTAACTTATAAATTCTGAACTTCATTCAGAGCTGTACTGGCAACACATCCATAAAAAAAGCTTTTATGCCAATATGAAGATCAAGCAGTCAAAAAAGTGATGCGCACTCTAATAGCGTTTTATAATAACGTCAAAAATTTTAGATACACAATATTAAAACGGATGCATTTGACTTACTGTCTATTATACCTATACTTGTTGACTATGACCTAAGTTTTATCAATTATTGCAAGGTAAGATTTGTCTGCTATTGAAAGGTGAGATTTGTCTGCTATTGCAAGCTAAGATTTATCTGCTACAGATTTTCTACTTCTTTGTTGCTGAAGATAAATAAATTATTTGGATAAAAATGGAAGAGAATATTCATTGCTGAATTTGTATTAAATAAGTTAGGGGTGGGCAGACTTTTCCACGGTACGGGCTACTTCAAATATTTTTTGAGGTATTGCAGTCCACTCAGGGCGTAGGTGCGGGCTTTTTGTATTAAAATTGTGTGTTTTGAGAACAGGGAATTTTAATGAACCGAAGAATCTGAAGCTGAAATATGTACTTACAATTGTTCTCTGCAGAATCCCACGCCATCGCGGGACATAACATCAACTCGAGAACCCAATCCCATGGAAGCGTGTAGTGTGTAGGATGATGTCCTGATAGTCAATCCCGTGCTATCAAGGGAAGAGCTGTTCCTCAACATTTATTCTCCCCTTCAGTCGGCGTGTAGGTAAGAAATCATTTCTACGGCTTGTATCGCAGTAATCGCTTTTTCCCACTACAGCGGAGGTAAAAGTATTAAGCGCCATCATGCGCTTCCAATAAAAGTACATGTGCCGTCTACACATTTATAGAATCATTTGCTTAAGTAAACACAGTCGCATCTATTGTGAAAAGCCGAATCTTCAGTCTAGCTAGCATCGATATTCAATAAATATGTTTCTTTTAGTAAGCTTGTCTTAGGTCTTAGTGAAAGCGATCACTCCAACATATCTTGGCGGTCCACTGGCCGATCGCGATCGACTTAATGCCCATCCCTGAAATAAGTTATGAAGTCACAGGTTCTCAACTTCCTCCCTAGCTCCAACATGAGGTTTTTTTCGACAGAAATAATCAGCTACTACGCCTTTGTTTCCACGTGTCTTTCATAAGCCAAACAGAAGACACACTAATTGTGCATTAATGAGGTTTCAATGAATTATTAAAAGCATGTAAAATGTAGCCTTTTTTATATTTTCCTTCTAGTGCCAAGCTGACAAGCACCTGCTCTTGCACCCTCTCGGCAGTACCAGGGTTACGCAACATACGCTTGGAATAAATTGAAAAGGACCAACCTTAAGATTTCGTCGGAGGTCCATATTCATTCGACCCTTTTCAAGAAAATAAATACGTTCAAAAGGCAATTATTCACTTAAATTGATAAAATAAATTAGTGGCGAACCGGTTTTAATTACTGAAACAAATGGGCGAATGCGCTAAAAACGCCAATCCGCAGTCAAGTTGATGATTTATAGAGGTATAAAACCATCCATATCGTTACGATTATGGAAATGACGCACAGAAAGGCTTGAAACTGAGCCTCCGAAAAAGAACACCTGGTTTGCTCGGGGCGCAGAACTTTCGTGAAAAATTAACCGTTTTTTAATGTTTGGACAGCGAGTGATTCACCACGTTTGGCCTTTCACGTCAATGCTGGAGAGGTTTGCCGACTACTAATGAAGTAATAAGGAAGACTCATTAGAAGTTGATATATATGACGGAGAGAGAGAGACAATTGATGAACAAATGTTTAATTGCGTACAGCATCAATTACTGTGATGGCTTCTTTTCAATTCATTCGTCTGTTTTGCGACTACCTTTTTCTATTCAATTCTGTAACATTCACTTGAAATCTCTATGTTTGGAACTGTAAAATATTTAGTTCTTAGTTTGGTTTGTTGAGTTAAGTTTTTCTTTCTTTATTTTAAACTAATTTGGATCGATTTTCTTGTTGTGGATATTATTTAGGTTGAAAAATCTGTTCCATATTATTATCGTCTGTTTTACTTAACTAAATATTTATCTGATTATTTTAATTTATTTGCTGTTTTTTAATCGTCTGTTGTTAAAATTATGTTGCTCAAGTTGGCATCCTTTGTAATTATTCTAAATATATGTTTTTTTTAGTTTTGATAAATGCATAATCGACGCACTGGTTGAACTTAATATGTAATTAATTTTTTGTATTTTTTGCTCAAGTATTTTGAAATCTCTTTGAGTATTTTAGTGATTATATGAGTAAAAGGTATTCTTGGAATATAAACTTTGCTATTATTCACACTTTATATGCGTATAGTGTTTTGAAATATTTTTGCGTAATGACTTATTTATTATTTACTTTAAGAAGAATATTCAGCGTATATAATATTGGAAATAATAAGCCCTTCCATTTATTCTTATATTTGTCAAAGTGTTCATATTTTCCCATTTATAAATTTATGTTTTCCAATTAAAAAAAACTAGGAAAAAAAGTGGATTTAGCATTTAGATTCACATTTAGAATATATAACTAAATAGAATTTTCTTTGACTAGTGTTATGTTCAGCTGTAAATCAGTTAATGACGTCATGCGAACACCTTATAAAAGTAAACGTGGGAAGTTGCGATTGGTTATAATTTATTTCTTATGTTTACTCGTATCGCACTCTGGGAATCCAGTTTCATTGTAAGATATATAAAAACGAACAAAGTAACAAAAAATTCGTTGATAGTTTTCTTGGCAATATTATCAACAACAGCAATAAACACAAGGACAAGAAAGAAAAATAAAAAAAAAACTTTCATAGAATTTCATTGTGTCATTCATGCCTGTTTACATTTTAACGTATCTAGGTACATGCAGACACAATAACTACGTTTGTCTAAAAAGTAATTCATTTCGAAAAAGTGACAAAATCTCAGAATGATTTCGGAGATAATTTTTTCTAAGGGAAAAATGGAGCTTATATTCGTGCTCGATATAAGCCAATCCCGCATAATGACGAAGTAATTTGTTCAAACTTTTATTAACCTAAAGTTTTGAATCATGTTATTTAGAAAAAATGATGTCGAGGATTTAACTCTGTTTTTCTTTTTCATTATAGATTGTATGTATGTGATTTTACCATAGCTATTTAGTAAAAACCATGAGAAGGAATTAACAATGGCTAAATTAATGTGACGTCACAGTCACGTGTTTCCAGCCAATCGGTTCCTACACTTCGTTGTTGCCAACTTTTGCTCTTTGCAGAAACTTACTAACAAAAAGTATATGTTTGTCTAAAATAATAAAGCAAGCAAAACATTTGATAAAAAATAAACAAAATACACTTGATTTAAAAGTTTTTAATTTTGAAAAACCATTTTGAAGAATTTAAATACTTGAACATCATTACTCAATTATCATATTTTAAATTTTATAAGTAGGATAACAAGTACAGTTTACTGTCAGTTTTGAATTTAATGGAGATCACGTGATTGGACTTATGTAATTTATCACGTGACCACCGTGAATTTTAGCCTATTGCTAGAATTAATGTACTGTATTCGTATGCTCTTTAATTTCTCTTAGATAGTCAAATTATTCTTAGATAAAAATTTTAAGAAAGAATTAAAAAAGAATCCACTTCAGCAGGATAATCATTTAAAATTATCCTTTTGAATCTCCAAATGAGGATTACTCTTTTAAAGTACTTGTTTTTATAACATATTTTGATGCCTTCAGACACTTCATTTGTTATACCTGACCCACAGTTCAGCATCACGGCCGAATTCTTCTCAAACAAGGCACGGATTTTGATCATCTGAGTCATAATCGCATAACTATTATTTCATGACCGTCGGAAATGCCTGTTTCAATTTTTCATTCAGGTTTCTGTTGTCTACCTGCTTGGACTTTTGTGCTTTTTCTTCTTTCCTTTCTTTATTTTAATGCGTCATTTTTTTTCGAAATTTCGTCTCCTGGTTTTAATAGTTTTACGTGACTATTCTTGTTTTTGCTAGTTTTAGGGTAGACTTCTGAAAATGAAGTATTAAGAGAGATATTAACAGTGGTTTTTTTATTGTTGTTAAGTTTATGGTGTGTGATGATACTTATCTCCAAATTATATACAAGGGAGATCAGTTTGCAACTATTTAAGTTACATGAAAAATTCATAGCCTGTTATACTTTTTGTTTAGTGTATAAAAATATTGTTGATAAAATTTCTATTCATATGGAAAATATTACCCTAACACATAAAGCAAATATAAAATGAAGAGAAAGCACAATTGTATTTCTTAATATACCGTTAAATCCGGGGTATAACGCTCACCCGTAAATTTTGATATTATTTTTTTGTGTGTTCAAAGTGCACGTGAAATAAATACACAAAAAATAGGATCAAAATTAACGGGTAGACGTTATCCGCCAGGTATAAAAATGCGAGCTTTAAAAATAAAAAAAGGTAATGAGAATAAATAAATTAGGCTTCTACATATATCGAAATACTGTTTATTTAAGAGAAATGGTATACTTTATGAACTCAAGGGAACGGTGGACCATTAAAACTAATCTATTAAATTGTTAGATCAATTAGTTGGAATTGGAATCAATATAGTAAATGATTATTATATTTTACAATCTGAATACATATTTTTAAAAAAAATATTTAACTGATTTTTTTTAAAAAAATTAAATTTTTTAAAGTACTTTTAAAAATGCTCTTTGCGCATTAGTTTTTAAGATATGTAGATATGTACATAATTTTTGTTTTTTTATGTATATGAACTACAACAAAATATATATGTGCATAAATTTTAAATTCAGAATAAAATTTGATGAAAAAAGATAAATTTTCTATACTATATGAAATATTTAACCAATTATCACACATTCAAGGTATTCAAAACAGCACAACTTATGATCCGTTCATTTTTCTTAGAAAACTAATGCACAAATTTGTGAATAATATCATTTTTCATAAGCAGAGAAAATTTTAAAGAGATCTGATTTAAAATGAAACGCAAGGAGCATTTTACGTAACAATGAAATCGGGCAATTTACGAACTAAGAAAAGAACATTTTAAACATTATTTGCGTAAAATAAAAAAAAAAAAACTCAGTAATTATTAAACAAAAAGGAAAAAAAAACCTTTGTTAGAATTATTATATGAAATATAAGGAATATTATATTAGTATAAAAAAACAACAAATTTGAAATTTTTACTAAAATTTAACATTGTTAAGGTCTCCCATCCCCTTAACGAGTTGTAGCTCTAGAAGTGTACTATTTTTTCTAAAGCCAGGGATAATACCTGGAAAAGATGACTACAAAACAAAAGAGTATTGCTTACCTAGAATTCAAGTTCCTTCGTAAAAAATGGGGTGCGCGTTATATGGCGAATATACCTCAAAACTAAAAAAATGCAGCTTGAAAGTATAGGTGCGCTTTATACGCCGAATTTTACGGTACTTCACGAAACGTAAGCCTTCATGATGCTTGTCTCTAGTGCTTGAAATATTATTTTTGATTTCACAGAAAATATTGCTAATTGATAACAATAATAATTAATAATACCTTTTAAGATATTTTAAACCCTTCACTAAATACATACAATTTAATTAAAAGTCATCAAAGGTGCCTTTAAATTATTACGAAGGAAAATTCGAAGTTTATGTAATTTAAGAAATCAAACAAGGGTAATATCTCATAACTTAATAAATAGTCATTTAAATGTCTAACACTTGAGTCAAGTACATCATAATATTGATATACGCTCTTGTATAAAAGTTATGCAACACAATGAAAAATAAAATAAAAAGAAAAGCATTATTTGTGTGTGTGTGAATATATTTAATTCGAATATATACTCACAGCAAGGATTATCAGTGGAGCTATGTACTTATTACAAAATATGTGCAATTTGCAGTGGTGTAAAGTACACCCCCACATTGAGGGAGGCTCAGGGCTCTAGGAGGACCAAAGGCTGACTGATACCAAGTATATATATATTTGGGGAGATGAGGCTCAAAACCTGACTTTGCAGGGTGCCCTAATAATCTTCATTATGCCACTGAAAATCTGGTCTCATTAACTTGTCTACTTTCAACATCTAAGTTAAATAATCAACAGCAAAAAGCATGCAACAGCACTAACAGGGGAGGATATATAACAGATGTCGATGGAAAGTGAACAACACGCATTTGTTGGAGCAATGTAGAAATGTAGCGACTTATCCTGTGTTCAAAAGTACATGATCAGGGGTTGAAATGTTTCATAATGTTTCCATTATGAAACAGCTAAATTTTTGAACTGTTCACTTACTTCCGTAGTAAAAGAGTAACTTGTATGAGAAAATGGCACTATCCAAATTATCGAAGTGGCAAATGTGACGCACCAAGGGCCATAGATGATAAAAAAAATGATCGATGGCTGTGGAGATGTGTTCAGATGAATAGACGTGAACCATAAACGAACTGACAACCCAAATGAACCAAGAGGTTACCAAAAGTGTCTCCTCAAAGACAGCTCAGCGAATGTTACAGCGTATCGGGTCAGTAGCTGACGCTGACACCTCTGCTGAGGGTTGTTGATCGACGACGAAGTTTGGAATGAATGGTTCAGTTCAGTGCCGATTTAAGCTCAATCACAGAAGATTGGGTGCAGAAGATCTACGGCCTCCTTGTCACAGGTGGATCGAAATTTATATCCAGAAAATCTGGTAAGTTCATCTTATTGAGGCCCTTCCGAGCCCCTGAGTACCTGCCCCAAGTGCACAATGGATAAACCGGCACTGGTTCAGTTCGACGAAATATGGCAGTTTTTTCCATTAAAATACAAATCAGTCACCAAATCGGTGAAATAATGTATGATGAATCAAACTCTTAAGAAGCAGAAATAACCGAGTACCTAAGATATTGAACTCGTGGCAGATAGTGCTTCAATCGAATTGCGTTTTGTGTCCCGATTTTTCTACAGACCTATCGAATAGAGGGGCTGAAAACTCACTGTTTGGCTTAGCGTGGAATGATTCTGGTGTTCACATCGTCATCTGCTCGTGGCTCAAAATTATAAAGCGTATTGACTGTGGGGTTAGCTGATTTTATCTCGGGCAGAAAATATCGTGTAATGACAACAAAACTTCGAGCAGGCACTGTATTACCCAATCCATTACACATTTCAAAAACGATTTGACAACTTTATTTCAATCAATGCTTCTTATAGTCACACCGTAGACGCTTATGTGAAAACTGTTAAGATAAAATTAAACAGTAAGATCTTTGAAAGTAGGTAACAGTTATATTTGTTCTGCACTTTTTAATTTCTTTTTCTTTTTACTCAGTTTTAAAATGAAAACCTTATGTAATTATTAGGTTGGGACGTATGAAATTGTGTCGGATTCTTAAGTGAATATATAAAACGGCATATCTTTTTTCAAAAACTATTTATTGAATCAAAATATGCTCCATTTGCTCCAATACACTTTTCTCAACGAGATTTTAATGCATAGATGCCTGTCTAACAGAAATCCTGTTCTTTAGAATCCATAAACTCTGATATGAACATTTTCAGACTGTTTTCATTTTCATACTATTTAGCCTTAGGAACTGTTCTAAATGTTCAAAAAATGAAAGTCGGTTGGCGAAAGATCCAAAGAATAAGCTATGTGCTGTAAGATTTCATACTTTAATTCATTTAATTTTGCAGTTGTTTTTTATACGATGTATTGTCGAGCATTATACTTAGTCATGCCAATTAACAAGTAAAGGGCGAATAATTTAAAATTTTTCATGAATTTCACACCAATGTAATGGCAGTACTTTTTGGCAGAAATATGAGATACGTTCAAGCGATCCAGCTTATTTCGCTCTGAAGTTCGCGCGGTACTCACTTGTCCATTTTTTTCACTTTGCCAATTTCAGAAAGGTGTCGCAATATTGCTGTAAGGTCAACTTTCATTCTGGTAGCAAGTTTTCACCAATGCTATCAGAGCACTCATTCAGAGTTTCGGGCCTTCCACGCCTTTCATTTTGAAGTGAAAAATCAATCACCAGATCGAAATTTTTCAAACCAACGCTACACTTTCAAACGTCTTCAATATTTCCCCCCAAACGCCTGTTTTATATTACATACTGCTTTTGCAGCATTGTTACCAAGTTTATACTCTTAAAAATTATACGAATATCGGTTGAATTCAAATCCTAGTGAAATTCAAAACAAATAACGAAATGGGACACTTTTGAGAAAAAGCTTATTTTTTTAAATGTGATGAGGATATGCCAAAAACAAAATCATAACAACACATGTAAAGAAAATCGGACGTTTCATATACATCAACATAATATATGTATAGCAAATCATTTCGTAATTGAAAGAATAACATTTTTTCTTTTCTTCTTCTTCCTTCCAACTTGAAAAACACTTGTTATTCATTGTTTACCGAACGGAAATCCTACTACAATAGAATGCTTAAAACATCGATTACACACTCGCTACCTTTCTTCGCCTCCGCTGCAACCGATCCCAGGGTCGGGCATCACAATTGCGAAGATGATCTAACATCATAGCCATTTTCGTGGCTCCTCAACAGTCCGCCTTGAATTTTCCACCAGAATAAATACGTGCGCCGGGGGAAGGTGTGTCCCAGTGATTTACACCTCACACCATCGTTTCCATTACTTAGGCAAATTATACATCTATTTAAGATAAGTATCGCGAGACAAAAATTGAAATGAATCTAATCGAATAACCTGCGTTTAGGGCGTCGTCTATGAAACTAGATCCATATAAAAACAAGTTCTTCCGCAGGCTTTCTTTCAAAGGCTCCTTGTGAGAAACTCTGGCGGGCTGAAGCCAGTTTTAATTAATAACGAAGCGCGAGGAAGAGAGGACTACTTACAATTCAACTCTTCTCTCTTTCATATGTAAATTTGATATCTATTTCCTCAAATTAAAAAAGTAAGTATGAAAATGAAAAGTTTGTGAAAAAGTTTTGTGTCCCCCCCCCTTTTTCTTTGGAATGGATGCGTAGTTATTTTATTTAAATTTTTCTTTCAATTTAAAATATAATCATTACCATTTTTAGAACATTTTTAAGAATGATTTAATTTATTATCTGTTGTTCTAGTTTGCCTTCGAAAAATGATTTGACATTATTTTATTTAAATAGAAATTAGTTAATTACTTTATTATGATTTTGCCTCAGTAATTTTTTAAAAGAATTGCTATTTTCTATGATAAATTATATGCCCTTTTTTTAAATAAAAAAAGGTCTATTTTAAAAGCTTCGCAACTTATTTTTCATATAATCCTCATTTTACAAAGTTTTGTATATAGTTTGCTTAAGTTCTCGAAGAGCTAACTTTTCGTTAAATAAAATCGCCGATATAGGGTAGATTTTTTCTTAAAATTATGGATCATGGATAATACACATATATCATATTTTGTTTGTTATTATTTTTCTATTAACTTTGTATTTTGGGGTAGATTGCGGTAATATGGAAACAAATTTATTATATATAAAAACCTACCTATATAGGAAAAATGTTCTGTGATATTAAATTTTGAATAATTTCAAAATTTAATATTGCCTCAAAAGGGTTAAATTTTCGAAAAAAATGGAGAAAATTTTAATTTTGATTCTCTGATTTTAGAATCAAAATAAAATTGTTTTTCTTCAATATAAATATTCAAAAGCGATGATAATTGATAACTACAGTCGAACCTCCTTATTACGATCCTCTATACTGCGAACTTTTCCTGGAACAAAGAACATTTCACGTTCTTCTTCATAAAATGACCTCCCTATAACGAAGTGCATTTTCTAAATAGCGAACTTTTTTCCTTGTGATTCAATTTTTTTCTTCCCATTTTTGAAGTATTTCTGGACATTTCAAGTCATTCTCTCTTTTTAAAACATTTTATGGTGGTCATAAATCTTGAAATGGTTTCCATAGACGTCTAACTCGCCGAGAGCAATAGAAATCTGGGCATTTCATCCAAGAAGTGAGACCTATAACCCCCATTGTCCACGCTACTAGAAGCATCTTTGATATCTCCTTTCACCTTCAGTGGAGTTGTCTCATGTCCCTGTGTCCTTGAACTAGTCTGCGTTCATTTGTGGTGTTGATCGGTCGTACTGTTAACTAACTTCATTTCTTGTAGCTCGAAAATGTCAAAACGTTAAGTTCTTAGCATAAAAAAAATGAATTCCTCAGGAAGTGGATAAAGGAGTTAAGAAAAAGGCTAGTGCTTTAAAATTTGGTATTCCTCCAAACAGCTTATCAACTATTATAAAAAATCGAGGTAAGATACAAAATTATGATTCATCGAATTCTTGTTTAAAACGTTTCAGAACATGTGTCTATGAAGATGTCGAAGAGGTAGTTTTGAAGTGGATACACATAATCAGAGGCGTAACGTACACTGTGACGTATGTGCGTCCCCCTTTGAGACATCTGGGACTTGCTTCCCACGGCCGGGTCAGTTTTTAGAAGAATGATGACCACACGTGCAAAAACACCTGCAGTCGCTAAAAAAACTGCGACGGACGTGTCTTAATTAGTCCCTGCAACCTTTGATCGAGGGGAAGCATTTTGCCACCACCGGATGTGGGGTGTGAAAGGGGACGTGCCGAGGTCGGTCAACCGCAGGGAGACCAGAGCAGGGCCGAGGGAGTCGAGAGCGAAAACTTCGCATGGAACAGACACCAACAAGATCCCTCCCTCACAAAATTATTTTGGACTCTAAAATCATCTCATAGTGCAAAATTGTATATTAATGTAAATAATAGCTGTGACTTAATTAAACTAAATTATTATATTTCAAACACGCTACCATTATTGAATCAAACGTCACAACACCTTCACATCGTGAGGGGGCCCAGGGTTAAACAGGGACCCAAAGCCTGAGTGCCGCCAAGTACCTACCTTTGTAAAATCCAACTTGGGGGTCCAAAACCTGACTTTTCAGAGGGGGCGGGGAGCAAGTGTTCTTCGTTACGCCACTGCACATAATGCCAGATAAAAATGTTCCGATCTCAGGACCTTTCGTAATAGAGAAAGCATTGGGATACGACCAATTTCTAGGTATCAATGGATGGCTAGAAAAATTTAAGAAAAGACACGGAAAAATACGCCTAAAGGGATTTTGGCGCATTGCAAAGATATGAGGCGTGTATATATTATGAAACAAAGCATTTTTTCAAACAAAAAACTCAAACAAAATGAACAGATTTTATGAGTAATTAAATTTAAGGACGCATGTGCAAATGCATGTTTAGAAATTCTAGTTATTAAATAATGTATGTTTAAAAATACTTGTATGCTTTAAATTAGAAAATGTCCTTAAAATTCAATAATTTTAATATAAAATTATTTTCTTTTTGTTGAAAATGCAGTGTATTTATTCCTCGACGTTCTGTTTTCTTGTTTTCCTTGCAGTTTTTCTTTCTTTTTGATGGGTAAGATTTATAAAATAAATAGATATTAATTTACAAAAAGGTGGGAATAATTACTTTTTTTATATACAGTGTTTATGAATTTAAAATTTGTTTTATGTGGTTAAAAAGTGTATTGAAAGATGAACTTCTATGTAACGAATTTTCCATAAAACGAACTTTTTTCGGGATTTAGCGACTTCGTTATATGGAGGTCCGACTGTATATACTGAGCAGTGAAAAAAAAACAATGTATATAGTAACGTTTCATAAACCAAGTTCTTTCACCCCGCACTGTCGATCGAAGTTTTTTCTCGTCTTCCACTGTAACTTCGACAGTAGGTTTTTTAAAAAAAAAAAAAAAAATTCAGTTCTAAAAATGTTGTTAAACGTATCTGATGTGTTTTTTCTGGTAACTATTTCATAAGTGTTCTCTCAATGAATGTTAAAAAGCTCTTAAATTCCTGTTGGAGTCTCGGGGTGTTAATTTTGTCCCAAGGGGTGAAAATATAATCTATTTTCAAACAAGTATACTTCTTTTAAATTTAAATTAAACAATTCGAATCTATTATACATTATTTTCAAAGGATTATGGTTTCAAAAAGTACAAAATGTTTGATATGTAATCATAATTTTAAAAATTATCATATGCAAATCAGAAATAATTTTGCAATAAATATTAAGCAATTTTTGCGTTGCGCACACTATTTTCTAAAACAGTAGCCTGTGATGCATAAAACTTTATAGAATTATAAAATGTATCATACTCTTTAAACCCTACTAATTTAAGAGTAATATATCTTTTGTATTTCAAAATATTTGAAAAATATTGAAATTTAAAAAAAAAACAATAAAAAATATAATTTTTTATTTTTAAAAAAATATAATTTATTATTCTATTTATTTAAAAATACTAGAGTGTACTAAGGATACATTTAACGTTATAAATCAACTTATTGCTAGTAATCAAAGCTACTATTTTAGAAAATAGCATGCGCAATGTAAAACTTTATTAATATTTCTCATAGAAGTATTTTTTATTTTCATATGCTCATAATTTTTAAAATTATGATTATATTTTAAACATTTTATACACTTTTCTGAAGCCCCATTCTTTTATAAATAATGTGTACAAGATTCGAATTATTTAATTTTAATTTCAAATAGTTATACATATTTGAATATAGCTTATGTTTTCAGCCCTCTAGAGAAATTTAACACCCCTGAGACCCCTTACAAAAATTACTTATATTTTCTTATCATAAAAAGCTTAAATACCAAAATTGGGTAGCGCTTAATAAAAAATTTTGTTTTTCATTTTATTTTTCCTTCATCTACATACCAGAGAACACCTTTTCCTGGTTTCAATTCTGAAAAATAATTTTGATCCAACCTGTTGTATATGTTATTTAATTAATAATACACGAGCAAATACATTTTTGAATTCTGGAAGTTAGAATCAATAATAATATGCGCGTACGTTCTATAGCTAAAATATGTTTCAAGATACGTCTCTATAAGAGAAAGAAGAGCAATATAACAACTATTTTCCACAAGAAAAAAAAAGATGAAAAGAATGTCTACATACTCATATCTTTATATATATATAGAGAGAGAGAGACCTGTTTTAAAAGATATTACAAATATCTAGTCTATTAACTGTCTGCATATTTTTCATCTGTTGTTTTCAATTCAGAAATCCATAATTTTTCTTTCTTTTTCCTTTCAGATCACACACGGGAATGTTCTCAAAACGAAAGCCATCTTAAGTAAACAATATGGGGAGATGTATAATTTTTTAACCTATAAATGCTGTAATTCATAAAAGAGAAATGATGTTGTGATGTCAGCAAGGAATGATAATATAACATATACCCAAGGCAGAAAAGCAAAATATGGTTTACAGGAGTTATAGAGTGACCAAAAACAAATTAGAAATGATTATAGTTTTGAAGAACATTTATTTTTATTTTTATATTCCGGATCGTGGTTATTTATGATGAGTTCGGCTATTTGTAAAGAACAAATAATTCTTTGTATGCATTTTGATTTTTCTGTTTCCTTTATTCCCCTACCCCGTCTGGGAAGCGAAAGTAAAAACATTTCCATTTTCTTAAATAAATTGTCAATGTATTTTTGGATTAGTATGTATGTGTGGTGTGTGGGATAAATATTTCTTCTAATAAAACAGTTCGGTGAACTTAGGCTTGGTATTTAAACAAATACATCTTTCTTGTAGTTTATTATTTGCCAAGAAAGATGCCAATAGCAGTTGGTAATTATTAATATATTACCCTCATGACCAGTGGTTCAATTAACGGTACGTACTCCTTTTTTATTAACGTCACATGAGAACTATTCATGAATTGTAATTTCCCTTATTTCCACGCCTATCCTCTCTAGCAGCGGTCGCCAACTAGTGGTCTATGAAAAATGTTTGATGTTTTGCAGAAAAATTGGTACATTATATTTAAATTTTTCATGATTTCAGTATCAAAAGTGACGTGTAACAAAACGTACTATGGAAAAGGGATTATACTTTAAAAAAAATTTCATTCGTACTTTTGGCGAAATTCCATCTGAGTTTGGTGACTTTTTGGCTTCCTTTGCCGGCGTACAACATTTGAAAGTGAGGCTCGGAAACCGTGGCGAATTGGCGGAATAACACTTCAGTTCGTTGATATTGCTTTGCGTTTCTGGTTTGTTCTTGCTTTTAGTGAAGTTCCTTTGCAGTGATATGGAAATGTAAACAAAGATGTAAAAGTAAATGACAATATAGCGGTTCACCCATATTAGTAGTCAATCATATTAGTGATCCTCCAAAGATAAAATTATTAATTTAGTGGTCCATGATGTTCTACAGGTTAGCAACTGCAGCTCTGGAAGACTTTTTAACCCAGAGAATTATGGGATTCGTCGTCAATAGCCCTCGTGTTGCTTCCGATTGGCTCCTCAATAACCAATGAATTAATTGAGACCGAAGTCTGTAAGCCATCACCATTCTACAAGACAGATCTTCAGCAAACTCAAGATTGATGTGATTCATTTTAATTTTTTATCATCTTTCCTCTTAGAAGTGTAACGGTCCGCGCTCTTTAAACTAAGAGTCCTCTTGGGGAATTTCTAGTCTTTAAAAATTATTTTGTTATTAAACTCCTCCTCGAAAAAGAAAATATGAATATGTAAATTAGGACTACTATATATAGTCTAGGCTTTCAAGTTAGTAAGAGAGAGAGATAGGATAGATTGCTAGAGGAGCAGTGATTAATCAAACTGGATGTGAATCACGGATATTTCATATTTGATAATTGATGTACTTAAGATGACGAACTGTCGCTGGAGATTGAATCTAGATTAAATAGCGAAGAGAAGTCAGAGCTATTGAATTAAGTAAGTGTATTAAACATTAAAGTCTTCTCATATCTCGCGTACCTCGTTAATTGTCTTCATATTTATTAATTGGGTGCATCTCTTATCCTTGATCGATTGAATTTGAGTTGTGATTAAATATTGTGAATAAATTAGATCGCTTTTGAAATATGGCTAGTCTTCTTTCCAATTCTCCCACACCTTTAGGCGCTCAGGCAAGATCATTATGGAAGGAGTTCAAAGATTTCGGACGACGGACCTCCTAATTTTGACCCTCATTCAAATTACGAGGACGACTTTTCAGTACACAACAGATCTTCCGTTAAATCAGTGCTTGGACTGACGATCTTAATAAAACCGGCCGAGAACACGTGAGCATGACCACTTGGCTTCCGCGACCTTTGCAGCAAGACTCGAACTTACTGCTCGGATTAAACACAGCCTGTCTCCCAACTCGCAATCATGCCATTCAGCTGCCAAAAGTTTTAACTTATTAGCTTGTAATACCTGTCGGTTCCTGCTTGACTCTGAAACCCCTTGTCTACCTGTAAACCCGGCTAGATGTGTGGGAGAAACTGAATGATCAACCGACATGATTTCAATCTAATTAATTTATTGTTACCAAAATAGCAATCAGACACAATAACAATCTAATTAAGATATGCGATTAAATAGTAGAGCGCGGAGGTGAGATTCTATAACACGGGGGAACTTCTTCTTTACTACTACGGATCCTCAACTGAATCTAAGACAGCTTAATATGCTCAAATATAAACTACGTCGTACACTAATAAGCTAACTTCTAATTAATCAAGCTCACGATACCTGTACTTTTTATGCATCGGATCCTACACTGGAATCTTGCAGGTGATCTTTATCGGGATTAATCAATGTCGTGGGATCCACTGGTGTAATCCGTTTTCCTGGACAACTCCACGACCTCTTAATAATTCCACTATCTTTCAATCTTCAACTAACAAACTAACTCGCAGACTCTATGTTAACTCCTACTTGCCAACTCCAATGTGCCAACTCACAAACTCGCGAAAACAGAATTTATATAATATACTTCATTTACATAATCACGTTTTTTTGGTCGGCGAAATTTGGTTGAATTAAATTATTTTCCCCCAGAAGAGTCCCCAAAGTGTTAATATAGTGGCGGATAGATCCGTCACAAGCTTTAATTTTAAAGTATAGCTTCAGACATGCATTTTCCTTCGAAATAAAATAAAGGAAATGTTATCTATCACCTACAAAGTACATGTTTATTTGTTTTACTCATTATGCAATACGAAATAAAGAAAAACCATAGCATATTTGGAAGAACTCTGGAATTCCATATATGAACTCCAAATTATAAACGATAGTTCAATCAATGATTCCGTGTCCATTACTAGTAGTTAGATATTAAATGCTACAACGAAAAGGAAATAATAAATAAAAGCAGTATAAAAGCAATAAGAAAGAAGTCTGAAAATATTGTTATGATTAAGGATTCCCAATCTTTTTCACTTGTGGACTTCCTAGCCCTCCTTTTATCTATATGAACTCCTTTGATATGTTTGATATAATTGTATTATATTTGCTATTTGTGCAATTATCTACAGCTTTAAACATTAAAGGTTGACTTTTGAAAAGATATTGTAAAATTAAAGATAAAAAATGGACCTTAAAATAATCTCTTTATGTATAAAAAAAGTTTTTCGTGATGTAATAAATTTATTTATTTTTATCACACACGAGAACAATATTTATGTTTACGATGATGGCGAGGCTTTACACATAAACGTGCAAAAATAGTTGAACGTGATTATGTATTGGAAATTTTACAGCCAATTATGAATAAAAATGCATATGCAGAAAAACATTGAACTTTGTATGAAATTCAAAATGAAAACCAAGATCAAGTGTATAGTCTGTGTTTTCATGCAGGCTCTAAAGATCATCCTAGTATTTACAATAAACTGGCATACAATAAAATAACTGCTATCATTTAGAAAAAAGATGGCTTTATAGGCAAAAAGGTTGATGTTATATTTTATCCGAAGAGTGATCACGACTCTCAATTTGTGAATTTCAACTCTCCCCATGTAGATGCTGTTTCCTTTACTTTTTCTTCAGGCGAATGAATGCATAATGAATGAAAATTACAGTTTTAAAATTGGAGCAGTAAGTATGAACAATTGTATAAATTTGTTTAATGGGGGTTGGTCCACCGTTAGGTGAACAGGGGGTACCTCCGTGGTGTATTTTAATTTATTTCACAAAGAGTTATCACACACACAGCTGCGCTACTGCTTCTTTCAGGAGCCAACACTGCTCGTAGGTACTTACAGAAACGAAGTTCTCTAGAACTGTGGTCTTCAAACTGTGTTCCACGGAACCCTAGGGCATACCTAGCGGGTCCACGAGTCTCAATAAAAAAAAATTGAAAATAAACTTATAAATATGTATGCAAAATGGATTCACGTTCTCTATGGAATTTGTATAATTACAAATATCTAAAACTAATCTTATTCAGTAAAACTGAAATGTGTTTATTTATATATAATAACTTTATTTTGCAGCACTTTTTGAACTTTTATATTACAATATAATAAAAGAATATTAAAATATTTTTTATCGATTTATATAAAGGAAAAAAGCGACTCACTGACTGGCTGACTGACTAATCACGATATCTACAGAACTATTCAACCTACAGGCTTGAAATTTGGTAGGCATGTTCCTTTCATAGAGTAGAGATCCGCTAAGAACGGATTTTTTGCGAAATTCGAACCGCAAGGGGCGTTACGGGGGTTAAGGGGCGTTATAAATAATTGCTTCCATTTTTAAACTACTCGACGTACAATCTTGAAATTGGGTAAACAGATTCCTTTCATAGAGTAGAGATCCTCTACAAAATGATTTGGTGAACATCGACCCCCAAGTGGCGTTGCAGGGGATTAGGGGGCGTTATAGATAATTATTTCCATTTTTAAACTATTAGACGTACAGTCTTTATATTTGATAAATATATTCCTTTCATAGAGTAGAGATCAGCTACAAGATGGGTTTGGGGAAAATAGCCCTCCAAGTGGCATTGCGGGGGGGGATTAAGGGGCGTAATAGATAAATATTTTCGTTTTTAAACTACTTGACCTAACTGCTTGAAAATTGGTAGGCATGTTTCTTTCATGAAGTAAATATCCGCTACAAAAATTTTTTTCGGAAAATTGATCCTAAGGGGTATTGAGGGGGTTAAGGGGAGACATAAATAATTATTCCGATTTTTTTAACTATTAGACGCACAGTCTTGAAATTTGGTAAGCAGATTCCTCTCATAGGGGATAGAGATACGCTACAAAAAGCGTTTCGTGAAAATAGGCTCCCAAGTGGCGTTGCGGGGCGTAAGGGGCATTATAGATAATTATTTCCATTTTTAATTTATTATGCGCACAGTTTTTAAATTTGATGAGCAAATTCCTTTCATAGAGTACAGTTCCCCTGCAAAATGGGTTTTGTGAAAACAGACCCCCAAGTGGCGTTGCGGGGGCTCAAGGGGCGTTATGGATAATTATCCCCATTTTTAAACTATTAGACATACAGTCTTGAAATTTAGTAAGCAGATTCTTTTCGTAGGGTAGAGAATCGTTACAAAATGGGTTTCGCGAATATTAACCACCAAGTTTCATTTCGGGAGATTAAAGGGCGTAATAGATAAATATTTCCGTTTTTAAACTATTAGATCTACCTCCTTGAAAATTGGTAGGCCTATTCCTTTCATGGAATAAAGTTTTTCTAACAAAGAGTAAAACGAAAATCGACCCCCTAGGAGGGTTGCGAGGGGTTAAGAGGAGTTATAGAAAAAAATTCCTGTTTTTGAATTGTTAGACGCACATACTTGAAGTTTGTTAAACATGTTGCTTTGGGGTTGAATAGGGATCAACTAAAAATGTATTTTACGGAAATGAACTGCCCCCCTAGCGAAGCGGGGGGGGGGGTAACGGCTAGTCTTTGTATACGAATATATAATTCCTACTATAGTGTGGATATTCTATCTTTTACTATCTTGGGTTCACGAGATAATTTTATACTCGTTAATGCAATGTTTTGCAAAACTAAATAGTTTTCTAATGGAAATTGCACCTTTTTCCATTTGTGGAAAAAAACACCTATAATGAAGGAGAAGAAAGAACTTATCGGCATATCAACAGATTCGATGTTGATACCTAAATTTAAGCAAGATAAGCTCCTAAATTTTATATTACAAACTTTTTCATGCAAAATACACTATATTTCTCATACAGCTATAACCATTTTAATGCCAAAAAAATGAAATATATTTTTCAATGAGAGTGGCTACAAAAATAAATTAAGCTCAGAATACGTAATGCGATTGCATTTAATCTCAATAGACCTAGACTTCGACAGTTTGTGTGATAAAAAAGCAAGCATCTATCCCAGTTACTAAATATAAAGCATGGGTAGGTGGTACTTGGATCACAAATTAATATTATCAATGAGTAAAAATTATATAAAAAATTAGATTAGAAATTTTTAATAATAAATGTAATCCCTTTTTAATTGCTTGTACACACAAGTACCTATAACATGTTGATCTAATTTAAATATTATTTTGAAATATATTCTTCTAAGATGTGTGTGGAATGGGTTTTCACGAAAATTCTTTCTACTTGTAGGGGTGTCACAAAAACACATTCAAGTTCAAAGGGTTCCAAGAGTTGAAAAAGTTTGAAGACCACTACTCTTGAACAATGATGTTTGACAACGCAAACAATACGAGGGTGAGTAGGAAAATAAGTTTCCCCTGTCGACTGTGGTCAGAGTTGTGTATGAAAGTTGTCGTGTCCCAGTCCTATCTTGGACTGGGTTCACATTGCCCGACACGCCTGGTGTGGAAGGAAACATATTATCACCAACGAAAGCCATAATTACAAATATTTATTAACAACACACAAATACAATTAACAAGTTACACTACAAGTAGAAACCCTGGAGTGATTATTCAATTCCCTAGATTAATCCTGATACACAACTCTAACATTCAATTCTAACCTTTAAATCTAATATTCCCACTAAATAATCTCAGCTATCAGAATTGACAAAGGAGACGAACGCTTCAGGTCGATACTAACTATAATCCCTTTGATTATTTCAATGATTAACGATATCAATTACTATCTAATACGTGCTAAGCTCGCTGGAGAGATCCGTGGTTGATACTTACGACAAGTTTGGCAATTCCATCTCCTTCTACTTTCTTACTAAATCTAGACTTTATATAGTCGAATTCATTAGCATATCACTATCTCGTGTTTTTCCCGAGGAGGCTGTGAAATAGAATAATTGCTGGCCCCAAAGTTACCCAAGAGGGTTAATAGAAGATTGACGCGGATAGACCCGTCACAAAGTCAAAACATAGAATGAGGCATTAAAGATAAGACATAACATTATTTTTCTACTTAAGTACCAAGTACATTGAGGCATTAGTCACACCCCTCGATAAGCTTCAAAAAGCCCTCCAAGAAAAACTCAGTGCTTTGCATACGGAAGAAACATTTAACGGCTATGGGCGATAGACGACACAGCAGGTGAACACGCAAGACACCGATTCATCATTCGTTAGTACATTGGGTATATGCTACGTGGTACTGTGGCACCCTGTCGAAAGTGAAAGAGCCGATTTGGAAAAAACAACCCGGAATTCTCAGATATGATTTTCTGTTGTTGGATGACTCGGCGACGGCCACGCAAAACATATTACAAATCTTCGTTGGGAGTGCCTACACCATCCGCCATACAGTCCTGATCTCACACCAAGTGACTTTCATCTGTTTCCAGCTTTGAAGAAGAAGGCGCTTTGGAAGCAATTATGAAGTGAAACAAGCCGTGAAACTCTTCTTTGGTATACAACACCCTGAGTTTTTCCTGGAGGGCTTTTAGAAGCTTTCGAAGCGGAATGACAAATGTCTCAATGTACTTGGTACTTATGTAGAAAAATAAACTTTTGTTTTATCTTAATTTCTCACTCTACGTTTCAACTTTAATACACAACTCTGACCACAGTCGATAGGGGAAACTTATTTTCCGACTCACCCTCGTACATTTCAGCATGACGTACCGATTACTCGCTGTTAAAAAATGTCTATGTCTTACTAACTGATTTCTTGAGAGTAGCTGTTGTTTAAATAATGATTTTCATTCGAACATTTTTACTACAATTTTTTTTTCTTTGACTACAAACGATTCCAAAAAATATGGGATCTTCATACCAGAAAAATCTGAACTTCTCTATAACATTATTTTATTTTAATTTTACTAAACTATTATCTTTTTATTTGTTATTTTTTATTTTATTCCTGAAATTTTTTATTACACAAATATTTGGCCCGTAATATGACCCCTGAAATACAATTGACCCAAAATAGGAAAAGCTGGTTTAACTCTCTATTTCATTATTTATTTTTAGTCACAATAGGGATATGTTATGAAAAAAGTTGTGTGAAAGCTTGTGAGGATATCTTCAAGTGGCCGTGGTCATGGTCACAAGCTCATGGCTAGCGTGCTATGAGTACGAGCCTAATTTCATTGAAGACCCAGTGTAGAGGGGTTGCAGCTCGTTAAATCTGTCGTGGCTCAAAACCTTTGAGAGGGGCTGCCAGCTCAGGTGTCATCTTCCTCCCTTTACCGTAATTAAAAATTACGAGGTCCGTCTCAAATAGCTCTTGTTTTGCTTTGCATTATACCCTTAATTAACACTCAATCACAAAATTTTCACAAAAATGAAAAAAAAATCAAAAGATTCCGCATTCAGATTTTGATGGACCTGATGCGGAAGTAGGTACAGACTCAACTTAACTAGTCACTGACACGATCTCAAAGGCATGTATTGATTAATTAGTTTAAATTTATGATGAGAGGAACAACTATATATCAATACTATCAAAAAATTAAAATAATATAACCAGAAAGGGTTGAAGAGCAGAAATATCAAGAACGCGAGCGATTAGGACACGTTTCAGACTGAAAAACAAGATCTTTTTAAAAACATAATTAAATACCTACCACAAATAACGTAGTTAAAAATGAACAAAATGAGAAAATAGGGTAGTGAACTTTCCCAATTTTCATAATCTGTAGGAAAGTTGAATGACTGCATTTATTTAATATATTTTTTAAAAAAATTCTTCGGGTTTTTAAACTTGTATGTATTTTTTCCCTATTTTTTTCTATCACTAGACGATGAACAAGATACTTCCAACAATGAAAAGCAAGATCGATCAATTTTATATTTCTGGCAATTTTCAAAAACACGTGGGAAAAATTCACGAAAAATAAAATTATGAATTACAACGTCGGGATTAAAGAACTTTGTGGTAGTACCACTCGAAAATATTGTATTCCAAAAAAGATTTACGACATGTCATTTCACACTAATAATATTAAATAACATATACAGTTTAATAAAACAATCATTGTTTCTCTTAGATTCTCAAATTGTGTTTCATTCCTGTCCACCCTTTCAAATAAAATCACAAAAGTATTATATCAACAACTTGGAGTCAACGATCTGTCAGCTATGCAACTTTATTTTAATAAAATCGTGCCTAAAGGCAGATGAAGAGAAATTTTTTTTACAAGGAGTTACATTTACGGGGTCTTTTTAACCTTTGTGTATGTACTATCTCCCGTCGCAATTTCACTGCGACTAACAGAGGTGGTAAGTCAAACTAGAGATAAATAGGATTTATGTTTTTCAACACTACTTTCATATCGACAATTACACAAGGTCACAAACATGTTTTTCGACATAATTCTAAATTTCCTCCAGTAAAACTGATGTAATTTGTATTTTATATATTTTGAAGAACGGGCAGAGTACGATATCAATCTACGGTTTAGGAAAAAAGTTGCTTAGCGTTAGTTTCTGCAGAACTACTGGATTGAGAACGCTTAAGCCTATAGAATCCTATGGGATTTTGCCTCCAATTTTGTGAATATTGCATAAAAATAAGCTAGCCTGTTTGCAGTGAGAATGATTTTTCATAATCGTCTCAATGATTCCTTGAGATGGACAAACATTGACAGGCTTGAAGCTGGCCAGCCTCAAGTGAAGATGACTCGATGGTTATAAGGGGCACTAAAGGTGGTCTCCAGGCCGTAAAATTAATTCCAAACAAGTGCTACTGTCACCAGGAAAGCCGGCCTAGGCCCCTAGAGAAAAATGGCATCTGCGAAGGATCGCTACTTGGCATTAAAGGCACAACACCATAAGCGGTCAACGGCTCCTCAGCTTGCTGGTAACCTTTTTTAATGTGCCTAGAAGTAGAATCTCCAGGCAAACAGTCTATAGTCATCTTGCAGAGATTGGCCTTTGCGTTCAGCCTTGAGTGTCCCTTTGATGTATCCAACAGAAAAGACCAATTATTGTGGAGCCAAAAACATCGGTAGTGGGCACTATAAGAATGGGGATATTTTCTTTTCAATAACGAATCGAGATTCACCAGACAAAGTGATTCTCTTCGAGTCTTCATCTGGACAAAAAGAGAAGCACTCTTTCATCCCTCCTACATAACAGATATGGTGGCAAGGAATCCTTATGTAAGGCGCCACAATGTTGATACTGATAGCGTTGTAAGCGTGTATGGTATGTATTAGGGCAGTGCTAATCTTTTAATCGTCGCTGCCCGGTCAACGTTTGAAAATTTTACCTCAACCCGCTGACGGGAGGGGGACGGTGATAATTTAGATTTCAGATTATTTTGATTTCATATTTTAATTTAATTCTTTTTAAATATGCCTTAAGAATAAAACACAATTACACCAAAAAATGAATATAAAGCGATTTAACATGGGATATAAAGTGATTTCCATAGAAAGTCGTTCAAACCCGATAGAAATACACCATAGTAAATAAAATAGAAATAATCTAATATTCCTTGGACTGCCCGGTACCATTTGATCCTCGGACATGTATTGGTACGCGACCCGGGGGTTGCAGATCACTTTATTAGGGTACGTACCACCGGCTACAAAACTTGTTTTTTAAAAAATAAAAGACGGAACAGGAAATTGAATTATTTTCTTAAGAATATACATTTTTAAAAGTAAAAAATAAATTTTTTTTCACCCATAAACTTAGTCAGATATTTTGTATTGGTAAACTTTAAAGGAATTTATAGTTGTTCGTTTTTTTCAAACTGAAACTGTAGAAGTACCTTAAAATTAATCAACTCGAATTTCATTTTTTATTTGTCAACGTGACTATCCTCTTGTTAAGTAACTTAAATATTCTATGACTCAAAACCAATGTGGGTGAGAGAGAAATGTATATATACAGTTTAATTTAAATATACACAAGTTGAACCATTTTATACATAAACCTATGTAAAATACTTAAAGGGCAAGAAAAGATTAATGTTGTGTTATTTTTTAATCGTACGGTAACTTTTTAATGGCGTAACCTACACTCCCTCAACCCCTGCATTGCGGGAGGCCCATAGCTTGATTGACACCAAGTATGGCTTTGGGGCCCAAAATCTGACTTTGCTGGGAGGCCCTAATATTCTTCGTTAAGCCACTGACCTAATGTATCTCAAAGCTTGGATGTCCTCCAATATATTTGTGATACAATCACCACAATACCCACACACAGGAAACTATTTTTAAAATCAAATATTAAATTAATTAGCAATCGCTTCAAAAGTTATTTCGTTAGATAAATTTAATTCAAAATGAAAAAAAATTTTATTCTTGAATTTCAACTTAATAAAATAAAATTTAAAAAAATAGATTGTGAAACAAAGCAACGAGGAAAACAATTTTTTTTGGAACTGTAGAAAGAGGAAAATTGAAATTTTTGTGTTTTGAATATTTTACAAACTTAAAAATTCACCATGTATACTTCCTTCATATTCCCGATACTAAACTACCTTGAAACCTATTCAGAAGCTTATCATTATCCGAAATAAATTATATTCAATTCCCTCCACAGTTTACTCACCTATTCACATCACAATTTAATTGGAAATGTAGTAGTTCATACCTCTTCATGTGTACTTCTTATAAGGTCGCATTAGAATTCATTATATGGTCTTTTTTCTCACTTCTACTGCCAATGAATCGCATAAAGAAAACAAATTGGAGTCTACAGGTAGCCTGTTATTAGGCTAGAGAGAGAGGTATTCACCGGGGTCAAAACCACACCTGTGCCACCTGTGTGTCAGTCTAAACGTGACACGGTTTGGGAATGCCGTTCCAGGCGGCAAGCAGTCTCGCTGCACCATCGAGTTCTTTTTCCGCCATTACATTTCTCCCTCCCTAACCCTTTTTTTCTATCACCTCGAAAGGATTACAATTAAATGCTTCACATACCATCGATTATAAGAATACTAATAATAAAAAATGTCTCGTGAGAAAATGGTGAGGTGGCGTGGGTAAATGATGCCTGGAGGCGCGTGTAGTAGTACTATTAAGACGATAGTACCACGTGGGCTGGTAATGACCGTGAATCTGGTGTAGAGAGGTCACGGTGGAAAAAATGGGTAAATATGCTAAATGTAGAACACAATAGGTTCTGCTCGATGGTAAAAGAAATAAAATAAAATAGTGTAAGGGGGGAGGGGAAGAAGAAAAATGATTTCAGAAATGTCTCTGTAGTTGACGCTAATTGGAAGATGGGGTTCTTGGGTATTTAAATTACCCGCATTGTAGAATGGATGCTGTTGATTGTATAACGCTATTTTTATATAAAAATTATTATTTAGTATTCTTTTAGTTTTTAAAATTAAATTAGGCTTGATTTGTTTGATCTCATGAAAGAAATCATTCGTGAATAGTTGTAATAGACAACTCTTGTACAATTTTGAACGATTTTTTGCCGATTACTTATAAATATTTATATGTAAAGATAGAAGTCTAATTTGAGGGATGTTTCAATTATTATTTTGATTAAATATTTTTTCATCACTTTATCACTATTTTTTAAGTGCTATTTAAATCGTACACCTATTAAATACATTAGAACAGAGGTTCTGATGTATACTTTGGTGTGTAAAATTCTTATAAAGGTATGTGGATATAAAGGTATGTGGATCTTTTAATGCCGGGGTGGGCATTAAGTCGATCGCGATCGACCGGTGGACATTCAAGACATTTTGGGGTGACCGCCTTCTCTAAGACCTAATAATCATTCCATCATTCGAAGGTCTAGAAATACCGTATTTATTCGAATCTAAGCTGCCATCGATTCTAAGACGCACCCCCAAATTCTCAAGATTTTGTGAAAATTGAAAAATATTCTCTAAAATTGTTTATCGATATCCAATTTTACGAAATTAAAACAAATTTAAAAAGAAAACTAATAAGAAGTGAATAATTATATTATTTTATCAGTATTAAAACTTTTAATACATAATTGCTCTTAATACCCCATCTAACACATCGTTTCCCCTTCAATTCTAAGCCGTGCCCGATTTTCGGTAGCATTAACTTTGGGTAAAAAGTGTGGCTTAGATTTGAGTAAATAAGGTATTTTAAAAAATACGGAGGAAAAAAATCGAATTATAAGAGAAAATTTCGTTGAATAGAAAATGCACTTCGCTATTTTGAGGCTATTTTACGAAGAAAATCGTAAAATATATTCTTGGTTCCAGGAAATCGTTCGCAAAATAAAGGAATTTCGTAAAATGGAGGTTCGACTGTATTGTATACTTTCTTTTAGTTCACTACACGTACTCCACCGAGAGGACCGCAACACCTTGAAAAAATTAGAAGTATCCCCTACCCCGGAAAAGTCTGCCCACCCCTGTTTTAAGGTATCCGACTACTTGCGAGAACTTTTTTTTAAAAAAATGGAGATATGGGGATTTTTTTTGTCGTTTTTAGATTTGTTTAGAAAGAAAAATATGCTAAACTTAAGAAGAGAAAAAGTAATTATTTTTCTAAAATGGGAAAAAATGAGTAAAAATTGACAAAAAATAACATGGCCCATTCTGTACCAAACGTTTATAAACACATTTTCAATTTTTCAATTCTGATGTGTTGATATGTTATTTATTTTTGAAATGACCTTCAAGGATAAGAGATATTTTAATTCTTACAAAAACTAGAGCACTTTATCTTAGTCATTATACGAAATTGCTTAAAAAAACGGTGATTATATTAACATAAGGGACTTGTAAATTTTGTAATAAAAGAGTGATTCATAAATCTGAAGATTAAAACACTTCTACTATTATACAGAATATACTCAAAAAATTTCAGTTAATTATTTTTTCAAAAGTTTTTTAGCAAACGCTGTCCCCGTTTGCGCATTTTCAAAAAAAAAACACATTTGGAGTAAAACGTGCTTTAAAGTATATGACATATCTTGCTTTAGGTAATGGCATCTGCTTTTACTTAAACACTTGTAATTTTTGTTCTTGTGAACGGAAAATAATAAACTTGGTATTTTTATAAAGCTAATAAGATGGCTATTAAAATAAAATCATTAAAAAAATTGTCAATTTTTGGCAAAATTCACAATCTACGGTAGTCGGATACCTTAAAGGATATGCTAATAGCTTCTAAAAGAAAAAGTAGCACTATTGAAAGAGAACCCTATATAGAGAGAGTTGTTGGTAAATCTTACCCCGGTGTTACATCGAATTTTAATTTTTCAATTAATCCAAAAATCAGTTTTAATTAAAAAAAATTTTAAGGCCATATTTGATCAGAAGAATATATTTAAAATACTGGCAATTACTGGAAATACTACTTATTTACAAGCAATGAAATGACATGTGAAGAAATAAATTTTTAACTCTTTGTTTAAATAATACTGAAATAATATTTCAAATTTATGTTTGTAAAAATAATTTTTTAATTAATTCTGCATAAGATTTATCAAACTTTCTTTACCTTAAAATTCCCGTTATATACGTATCCTAATACTTTTTATATGAGTAGTATCCTCCATTCGTGTTTTAGGTATTGGCTTATTATTTTTAGTTATTAGAATGGTAGCTGAAAAGTTTAAGTGACAAAATATCCTGAATTTTAATGAGTAACATGCACCGATTGAAAACGAAACTAAGAAAAGAAGAAAGAAAGAATCAAAAACTGAACAATATATTACTTATTTCTCTTTGACTTATTCAGAACAGCAATAGGGGTGTCATAAAAATTGAGTAAGTGACAATTACAAATATAGTGTTTGTCTTTGTTTTAGACAAATCAATAAAGCTTATAAATTATGAAATTATTAATTTTGTTTTAAACACATAATTTCACCATTTGATTTTAATATAACTTTACTTAATATCTTTAATAATAATTAATAATTTTAATTTTATAATAAAAAATGATTTTAATTATCTTTTTACTTCATTTTTGGACTGTGCTTTTATTTTTCTCGCATTTGTGCATTTATTTTCCACATGCCTTCCCCCAAAAAGAAAAATTTTGCTAAATTAGCTATAACGGGACAATATGCTGTGAAAAACACATATTTTGCTTGGCCATCTTAATAAAATAAATTCTATGCATATGGCGTTTGTTTTGCTGCTTATTTTTCCGGCACGAGTTTTACTAACCATAGCCAACACATCTCGTAATTTTGAACCACGATGAGATGACGAAGTGGAGAACTGAACCGGCATCGCTCTCTACAACCGCTCCATATAAACGTGAGCATTTCAAACCGGCCGATTTAACTACATTAGCACCTCTGCACGACGAGTCTTGTAGTGTAGGGACTAAAATACGAAGTTCTACTGAGGCATTTCCTGATGAAGCTCTAGGTCAAATCACTTGCCTACTGGAACTACTTCTCTACATAATTTCTTCAACCTAAATCACAAAATTCATCAAAATATGATTCAAATTTTAAAAATGGAAACTATTTTCAATAATTTGTTTGCTTTTCGATATTTGCGTATTTGTTGCATGAAACGTAGAGAAAGTCGATTTCCTGCATAAAAGTCTGGAATAATTTCGAGTTTGACAAGGGGCCAAGTCATGTTTAAATGTAGCGTCAAATGTTTTCATGAATGGAATAATCTACTGCGTAACATTTCTATGTATTTCATTGAATTCACCATGCCTTTAAGAGAAACTAAACTTCCAGTGCCATTTGTTGTGAAAAAATTCCAAAACATCTGCTAAGAAGGGAGTTTTACAGTCCATTGAATATGAACTGGTAGCAGAGAGTTTGACCATCACTTCTTCTAACTATCTTGATTTGTATCCCTGAACAAATTAATACGTTTCATGTGACTGAAAATCACCTTCTTCCAAACGCTTATAGTCTATGATCGGTATTTTTTATAACCCATGACAAAACTTTTTTTCATCGATTTTTTTAGTTCGAAATTGTTTTATCGTCTGTCTTGTTGCCTTACGGTCAACTTCCATAAGCCTTTTCCGTGCAGTTGAGGTACTCATTTCGACATCATAACCCAATAAATCGCTTCAAAGGTCTGTGGTTGTCTTTTTTCGATTCATTTTTCTATTTCTTATTAGAATTTTATTAGTTCTTGGAGTAATTTTCCCATTTGTGCCCACACTTTCACTTTTCTTTTTGAGACGATGATCTGGAATCCTGAAATGTTCTTTAAATTCTTGAAACGCTTGATTTGTCACACCAACTGCAGTAGCCATACCTCTCACAAACATAGAAGTGTGTTCACTAAGAACGATTATTTTAGAACGCTTCTTCGGAGTAATATCTATCTTTGCAAAAGCAAAGGTAACACCTTTTTGCACGGAACGCAAAGTTATAACGACAATAGTTGGCACACTGAAGTAAATTTTAGTAACTGTCGATCCATATTTGTCTCGAAGTAGTGCACTTCGAGACAAATATGTGATTGGTGTGAGGCCGTTCGAGTTGTCACTGGTAATCACATACCAACTTAAACAAGAAAAAGATGCTTGTCCCGATTCATTCGAATACTATAGTAGATGAGATTGTAAATTACGAGGTTGGAAAAGTAACTAATTCATAATCAATAAGTAGTGGGATAATCTCGTAGTTCTCAAGTCAATGCAAGCCAGCCCAATGGTCGTTAATTTTGTCATTTTCTTAAGTGTTCAGTTTGGTGTAGCTTGAATGAGAGGGAAATAAAGTGTTCGTTTAGATGTCAATCTTGTCATATAACCTTTGTAATGCAAAGTTACGAGAATACTTGAGGAGATTAGTGTGGATCTATTTCTCCCTTTGATCGAGTCAAGTTAAATCTGTACTTCTAAGTTTCCTTGCTGATGTGGCGTGGATGTGGAGAGTGAGGCACCAGATGTGCCTCGTCGCTTAACTATGGTTCAAAACTTTGATGCATATTGACTATGGTTGGCAGGCGTTTCATCGGGCAGAATAAGTCTAGCAGGAAAAATTCAATAAAATAAATAGAGAAGAGAGACCACGGTAGGTGAGTAATCATTGAATCATCTTCTGTCCGGTGATGTTTCGGCCGAGACGCTGTTTGAGTCTTGACTCCATTAAATATCCATCATGTAGCGGAGTTATATCTATCTAAGGAGAATACCTCCATCTTCTTTGGCGTGACATGTAAAAAATGGAGTTACAGCTCAGATGTGGACCCCGTCTTTTGACTATGTTTTGAATTTGTCAGGTGTATTGGCTTTGTTTAGTGTTCTTTGCAGACTAGAAATAGACTGACTATATTCAACATTCAATGAGCCAAGTAAGAAGAATTAGTAACCATTTACTGATTTAAATGTCTCATAAAAAGCTTTTATCTAGTGATAATAAATTAAGAAGAGAAGATTTAAGGATTTATCGCCATTGTCGAATTATTTGAGAAATACAAGCATATGCTTTCGCTGAGGTTTTTTTCCTAAACGAATTTTCAATCGCAGCAAAATGTTATCTCCCAGTCATCTATGCTTATATGATACAAAAATCACGAAGAATCGAAATAATCTGAGGTTAAGGTCATACACAAACTTCATGGCCTCGGTAGCTCAAGTCGAATCGTGGGTAGTTTTCTTCTTCCGATCAAGATCTGTATGAGAAATAAATTAGGCACGGAAAGTCTTTCTGAATTTCAAAGTCCTCCCACGGAATGATGAAGAACGAAAACAAATGTGCGATGTCAACCGATACATAAATTTTGTCATTTTATTCAGGCTAAAAAAAATCTTGAGGTACATCTTCAGAGCCTCGCAACACAACTTTTCATCGGGACGTGAAATGAAGCAACCTATACAAATGTCTGCTGTTACTGTGAATTCGAATCTTGTCTATTGAATTGAATTTATTTCGTTCTAGAGTTACACCAAAGCTATTGGCAACGGATGTCGTTATTCTGAATCTTTGTGGTGAGACGAGGATGACTCAAGCTGATACCTCACTTTATGAAGTTTCATATTGTTCCAAGTGAAGAAAACAATCTTTGTTAATCTGCAAAATGAAATCAAGACTCCACGACTCATATATCTTCGTTGACTAAATTTCGTAGTCTTGCTCTTCCTCGGATGATCAAAGAAACCACGGTACTGAAAAAAGCAAGCTGACGCACATTAAATATACCGCCGTCCCTTTAGTGTAATATTAAAATTTGGAGAGTGAGTTATTTTAAATGTAGACTTCATCATTTGATTCGTTTCTAGAAGATGCTTAAGAGGAGCAAGCTTCATGTTTGGAATGTACAAGTAGATTTATGAATTCGATTTCTGATTTGCTACTAGAGATTATCGCATAAAATAATCAAGGCTGACGCATGTTAAATTTAACTGGTGTTGTAAATGTCCATATTTGGAAGCATGAAGTATGCATCAGGGCTCACAGCTATGGAAGTGAGGAGAGTAATATACGCATAGTACAGTACAGATAGTATAGCGAGATTCCTAGCTGGATTGGTGTTCATCTTACTGTCGGTTCACAATTATTCTCCCTTTTCAATAGTCCTTCCGTTGTTAATTCAAATGAAATACAATCAGATTTAAAATTTTGACATTGTAAAGTGAACTTTTAGTCAGGAAGAAATAGGCAAACAGAAAATAAAAGAAACAAACAAATGGTAAATATCTTAGAGAACATTTAAAAAACTACATGGAAAGATTCTGAAGGATTAAACGAAATAAAAAAATATCACAAGTCGTATTAAATCTTTTCGGCACTAATTTGATATTGGTGTAATCCATGAACTTGTTCAAATAGTCCTCCATATACTTGTAAAATTTTGCCAAGTGCTGGCGATAACATTACAATCCTTCATCATTAAACTGGCAACCAAAGATCTATTTGGCGCGATTTCAAAATCACGCCAAAAACAAGTAGCACACCGTTAACAAAATTTTCTAAAATCGTTAGAAATATTTTTACTCGTCCTCTTATTTCAATGAGCTGCACATGTTAAAGATATTTACCTTCATATTTTTAAGTTAGCTCTTTGCTTACACGTCATTAATTGAAGTTGAAAAGCCACGCGACGTATTAAAAATAAAAACTCACAATTTTACTAGCACGATGTTAACGTTGGCAATGAAATCGCTATCCCCAAACAGCCAGCAGTTAGTCAACTTTTGAGAGAATCTAAAAAATAAAAATTACTCTTACATTTACTTCAAAATTAGTTCATCACGCATAAATTACAGAGAAGCAAAAATGGAGTAATAGCTTGCTAATCAGTTATCTCATCCAGTACCTCAAGATATTCCGTAAAAGAAATAATACACATGGATCGGAATTTGTCTTCGTGAACCACCGCACATATGATTCATTGCAGAAGCTCTCATCGGGAAAGGAAGAAAGACGGTGGTAAGTGCATTTTTCTTGTTATTGTTTATTGCTTTTTTTTTTCCAAAAAAGAAAAACTATCCGATCTGCTAAATGATAAACGAGGTTGCTTATCCAAGACAAATTGGATTCTTTCAACTGCGCATGTATTTAATTGTTGAGTCATTTGGTATTAATTTTACCAGGAGTTTTCATCAGGCTTAAAAATTCTAAATAATTACCAGTTATTTAAGACAGCAAACACTTTTGATGAATTGTAGAATAAGAGCATCGTAATAAGGTGAAAAATGCATTGGTAATCTTAAATTAAAATATGTTGAGTATGATCATGGCAAGTTGTTGAAAGGTACTTTTTTTTTTGCATTAGTGATTGAAAGATCTATTTCGATGCAGTTATTTTTTTATTTTATTTTTCTTACTGTTTTAACGTTTTGTTCATTATTTTTGATGCATTGGATTTTACAATTCACAGTTGCCGATATCCATGTTTTGCTTTATTTTCAAATACATTTATGCTGTATGCTAAATGTTGATGTGTACATAAGTTAGGCGCTTTTAAGTACTGTCAAATATTATCATAAAAATAAATTTATCACGGAGAAACAAAATATTTCTAAATTGAAATAGGTACTTCAGAAAAATGACCTGAGAAAAAAACATTTATGTGTATTTCCTGTTTGACTTAAAAGTTTCGTTCAATAAATACTTTTAAAATATTATTGAATTTTGTGAAATATTTATTGAATGTAAACTCAATGAATGTGAAATTTTAACTGCCAAATATTGTGTTGATTCTTTTTTGTTTTTGATGGATTGTCTCTTTATCAACTCATCAAATATTGATTGATTGCTTTGTAATCATTATTTACCTTAATAATTTGATTATACCGTGCTTTGTTCCGGGAAGCATCCAAGAGCAATCCTTAACTGATCTTTTGTGAGTTTTCCTGCTGATTTCCGAACGGATTGTAATAAATTTTAAATAAATTCGCAATAATTAAATCATATTCGAACCTAATTTGAGCTCATATTTCTAATATTACCGATATTACAAGCAAGAATTGAAATTTTTAAATTAGGAAATAAAATTTACTTTGGAATAAATTAATAGAAAAGTCTTCATCGTTTAATTCTTGATGTATCCTTTCTTTTTTTAGTTCGACAATTTTTTCAATCAAACAGTATAATAAAGTTTTTCTGGTCCAATAGTTAAATCTTTATTCATTATTTTCCCCAACAGTTTGTAAATTATTTTACTTAAAGCACTTAGAAATCGAAAGTCAAAATGAGAAATAGGTTAATATGGGATGAAATGTTTTCATATACACTTCAATTCACTCCCGAAAAAGAAAGGGAAAAAATATTTTCTCTCTTTCATCTTTATCACACTGTTTCCTTCTTCTGGAGAAATTTTGACAGTTTTTTTCACAAGCTTATACCAAGATATTAATTATTCCATGTATAACGACTAGCATTTGTTACTTTCACGACGAATACTTACCGACACCGATAAATGCTTCCAAAAATGGAAAGAAGTTCTCATGAAATCATTAGCATCACGTCGAATCAAATTTATACCAGGCATGCCTACTTCACTTTTGCTTGAAATTCGGAACCACGTTTTGGCGACTATTTCGCTCATCATTAATGATCATATATCATTGAAAGTAGTGAAAATAACACCACGAAATTATTACTTTGTATCCATCTTTTTATACACTGTTAAATTTGATGTGTGTTGTGTTACTCATTAAAGCCTGTTACTTAATTCAAGAACTTGTTTAAATATATAGGCTTAATATGACCAAGGGAACTGGATATGTACTTGTTAATCCTTGCTAAAATTCTTACTTGGAAATAATGCTGGTTAGTGAACGGTTTTCTCCCTTCGCTACTGTTTTAGTTGTCTTTCCTCGAGACAGAGTTAGCGTTATGGTTATAAATCCTTTCTTAGGTAAGCTCAAACCTTTTCAAATAAAATAATTATATTGGCCCTGTTCTAAAAATAATCTCAACAAGTCTTCTTTTAACTTAAAACAATGTCACACTGTGGTAAACCTTTTGTGGGCCCATAATAATTTACTCAACAGTAATAAAATAAATAGTTTTACATTCAATAACTAATGATGAAGAGGAGATACAGAGAGGGATGTAAATTATGATATATTTCGCATTTGTGACTAAAATTGTCATCAGGATCTTATTGTGATTTACATGTTTGAATTGATCTAATTGTTTTATTTAAAAAAATAAGATTAGAAAAACAATGCTTCCTAAAAAAAAATTATTTGTTACTAAAAAGTGTATTCATCTGTGTGTTTTTATAAGTAAATAAAAATTTTTAAAACTGGACTACAAAATCTATTTGACGCTAATATGAAATTCGCTTACAATATGCCAAATGATGGTATAGCTCGAATAGTGTTGCTAATCATTACTTTTGAAGAAATATTTTTTTGGTATTTATCATCTTTTTTACTTAAATCTTGTTTTTATAAACAGATTTTGAAGTGTCTTAAGATTTTCACATTTGTCTTTAAAATCTTATTCAATTTTATTTTATTTTTTTTCAATTTATTAAAAATCTTTTTGGACTAAAATTATGGTATTTAAAATAATTCGCACACATTAATTAACAATATAAGGATTTGATTTCTTTAGCAACCATCACAAGTTGATTATCTCATAATCTTAAAATCTGTTTAAATTTTGTATCAACCTTTGCGCATTACGCTTAAGTTAATAAAAATATTATGTGTTTGTTTCTAGTTATACCTACCACATTCTAAACTTATAATGCTTCAAAAATCAAATATCGATTTGTTTTGATATAAACTAAATTAATATTTTGATGTTTATGTAATTTAAATGAGTTAATTAAAATTTAAATACTGTGTGAGACTCATTATAAATGTTCATAAAACTGATCACCACTGAATCACCATCTGTGGCTGTGAACATAATGACGTGTTGCGGTATCCTACATGTAGGATTATGGGTTCGAAACTTGTTTTCTTTCTAATAATTCCATGTCTTCATACAGGGACGTCTTAAGGCAGCGGTCGGCAACCTTTTAGTTGTGGCGTGCCAAACCAATCTACCAATAAGATTCAGCGTGCCACACAGTAGGCCATATTTTAAACAATTCGATTCAAGTGATAATGCATGTAGAGTTAGAGAATAGAGGTCAATAATATAGATTAACACTTTTATTATGTATTAATTTTGTATCATTCAAAGATATTTGTTGACATAAAAATAAGCATAAAATATAACTATTTCTTCAAAAAAAAAAAAACTAAAATTGTACATTTTTTATATTTTAAAACATTTATAATAGGAAACATAGTGCATGAAATATGAGTATTTCCCTTCATTATAGCTAAATAAAAAATTTAATGTGTGAACCTAGTGCTTGTGTGCACCTCTCTCTACATTCATATCGCAAAATCAGAGGTACAATTTGCGACTTTCAATTTGACACGATTCTGAACTTTCAGTTTTTGAACAATTTCTTTACGGACTCTAAATATTTTTCAGGAGATGAAAGAATTTTTACTCGGATACATAGAATCAAAAGAGACAAAGCAGAGTACATGCAATTTTCTTTCTTCGAACAATTAAATTTCACCAGTAATGACATCCAATAATTTACAAAATACTGTTAATTTATCTTTGGAGTCATCTTTCAGTTTTTTTCGTAATTTCTTAAACGTCCATAATCCTGAAGATTTTTGTCAAGAAGGACCATTACAAATTTATCATCTCTAACCGCTCAAAAATTGACAAATTTGTAGAGTAGTGCAGAGGGCCACTGAGAATTGTACCATGCGCCTTAGGTTGCCGACACGTGTTTTAAAGCATGGACCAACTAAGTTGGGCTCAGGACATTGTCTCGTTCTCGATTTAGTCTCAATAAGGTCGCGATTCGAATCGTTTTAATCGTCAAATGTTATTCCCAGACATTTCCTCCTAAAACTAGGAATTTCGAATATATGCCACCTGGCAACAGTGGCAAGTGTTATTATGTCGGGTTCGCGGTTTGTGTCTCGTGGCCTAGGACTACCATCCTACACCATTAGTTATTCCTTCAGTCGAAAGGTGGCACAGTCAAGCCAGAATGTACCAAGGTTTGTGAACTCGGCCCCTCTCACCTATTCAGAACTACACTCCACCTACATCAACAAGCAATCAACTATTCCTCCTCCTCATCACTGGTATGAGGCTTAACGCCCTGGTGGTTCTCTTTCCCTTCAATGCAACAGACAGTAACAAACTATTCTAACTCGTTCCCGGAGTGGACACCTCCGAATTTCGACTTTTAAGCATGGAAACAAAATTTTTCGAATTGTGTTAGGTGTTCTACCTGCCAGGCATCACC
Source organism: Trichonephila clavata (assembly GCA_019973975.1). Lineage (NCBI taxonomy): Eukaryota > Metazoa > Arthropoda > Arachnida > Araneae > Nephilidae > Trichonephila > Trichonephila clavata. The sequence goes on along the minus strand of BMAO01019783.1, from coordinate 292,221 downwards.
AGAACACATTCTTGACTGCCTGGGATTTACTAAACAAGATCTGTATGATGACCCTCTAATGATAGACTTTTAGAGAGTAAGTGAGATCATCGACGTGGTCTAGCTTGGATAGACATGGAGATGAGCAGCAGCAGCAACAACAGGGTTTGCGAGATTTTGAATTGTGTCCATTTGTTACAGTTTACCGTTTGTCTGAGTATTGGACAACGTATGTTATATACTGTCCATTGAAAAGAGTCGCATTTGGGGCTTTTTTAGCACAGGGCCCCGGGGCCTCAAGAAGTCTTAAGACATCACTGTCTTAATGTTGTCTTTATTGACAACATATCATTTCGTTTGTCGTTCATATCTGTAACCGTGATTCGAAATTATAAGGTATGATGACAACAGCTCGTACTCAACCTGTTTAATTTATTCTGACAATTCCGATGACTATCTTAGGAAATTATTAGGAATTTTGGGTATTGATTCTTATCAAATCCTTCGGGATTTCGAAGGCTTGTGTTAACATTGCGCTCCAAATCTGCACGTTGCGCTGGCTGCAGTTCTCGTAATTCTGAGCTGCAGTCAAATTATAAGAGTTCTATTAATGTTCTAGTTATAAGTTATTCTTGTTTATTTTCTAACTTGCATACCTTATCATAAGAGGACTTTAAGAGCAGTTTCCCACTATCGCTTATTCGTTATTCATTCATTTCCACTTAATTTTTCTTATCGATATCATCTCCTTTAGTTAATAGAAAAACATATTTCTCTCTCACAATCAACAAAAGAAACTGTACGTTTATTTTATAAAATTTAATGTGGAATAATTTTCTTAGTAAATTTTTTTATGTACCCTGTTTTTATAACCATTTTCATGCATTGTCTTCCACTTCTGAGCTATAGTCCAAATTTCAAGTCTCTAGCTCATCGGGAAGTTAGTTTAAAATCAATTACAAAATTCTACCCGGACAGACAATAAAGCCTCTTCGGGGACCCGGGTTCGAGACTATAACTTTTTTATATTTTCATGCATTGTTGTCAACTTCTGAGCTATGGTCCAAATTTCAAGTCTCTAGCTTATCGGGAAGTTAGTTTAAAACCAATTACAAAATTCCACCCGGACAAACAAGAAAGCGAGTAAATAAAAACATGGTAAAAAGAGAAATTTAAGAGCATTTTCCCTAACGAGCAAACTTAAAAATAATTAACTCGCTAATAGTTGAATCAAAAATGGATGGCAATATTTTATAGAACATTTAAAATCATTTGTATGTTTTAACTATATTTTTTTCAAAAAATAAGAATAAATCATGAAAAATAAAAACTTGATTTATAAATAAACTTTTCATCTTCTAATCCAAAATATTTTTGAACTCCCGTGTTATGCCTTAATCTAAATATATATCATTTTAAAATATTTTTGAAATAACTAAATAAAGTAAATCAAAGTCTTTTATATAAATCAAATAAATAAACATTCCATTTATGTGAAAACATCGTACTTCATTATCCATACTGTTTAACGTTTTTCATGAATAAATCTGGAATGCTTAAGGTGCCTCCTGTGTTAATCTCCTTACACTATACCTCAGAAATCCGGAATAAATTCTTTCGAACCCATTTATCACAGCTTCATAATGGTTATGAAACAATTTAACCTAGACAAAAATCTAACACAAGTAAAAAAAAAAAAGAATAAAGGCATTAGGATTTGCAGAATTTTCATTCCGGCACGAAATCTTCCTGGAACAGATTCTTGGCATGTAATGCTGACAATTGCGTGACATCCAGTTTGATTCCCAAACGATATTTTACGTTTCCTCGAACAAATGAAGACTGTTGACAGACGAAAGAGAAAGAAGAATCATCCACTAAATGCATATTTGTAAGAGAAAATTCAAAAGCTAGGCCACATGCAGGGAAGGTGTTGCGTTTGCAATTGTCGAGCTTTTCGTTTATGCTAATGATCAGTTGAAACGATAGTACTAGTTAGTGAAAAACAGCAAATGAGAATAATTTAAATAATTGTTAAATGTCACGGACGAGAAAAATTTTGACATAAATTAACGGATGTTTATGGATTATATTTTGATATTTGATGGATGTGGTAAATTTAATTTGGATAAATTAAATTTATTTTTACATTTAAAAATTTATTTTTGAACTGTGTGAGTTTCGTTATTTTATGTTACACTAAAAATGTACACAGCACTTTGAATGCAGCGAAGCTGCTACAGAATTTTACTTGTCATAATTATTCGTCTATTTTTTTACATTTCACAGATTATTTGCTTATGAATTTATAAATAATTGTGATTTTATGTGAACTATAATGAAAACGATATAAGACAGTTTTTCCTCTCTCTTGAGAAAAATTAATTGCTGTTTAGTCCGGCGTATAACACACTTTTAATACAAAACTAAGATCGAAATGTATGGAGCACGTCATACGCCAGATATAAAAAAAAATTATAGTTTTAAAAATAAGTAATATCAAAAAAAATTTAAGTCAATTCCTACTTAGAATGCTTGAATAGAAAGTATTTTATTAACGATTGAAAATTTTAACGATATATGTATATATAAATATATATAGGGAGAGTGAACTAATAGTAGGAATTGAAAAAAGAGCAAGATTTGTCTGCATTTTTTTTGTAGCAATGCACACCCAGCTTGACTAGTTTGGCTGAAAAACCGGTTTTCTACGCCAACTTTTGTCATTGTTTTATCAGTTACATTGTTACAAGAATAAAGACGAATCTAATATGGCGTCGATAACCGGTAATTAATTTAATTTTAATTTAGTTAATGAATTAATATTTGTGAAAAACTGTATTGACATCCAGTGTCATCCAGTACAAGCTTTAAAAAAATTATTTGAACTTGGTTGGATGAATGGAAAGTATTTTATTAATGACTGAAAATTTGAACAAGATATATAGAGTGAGCTAATAGTAAGTATAGAAAAAAAGATGGGCATGTATCTGAATACCGTTTATCATAAAGAAATCATACCTTGTAAGATTTCATTATTAGGTAACAGGAAAAGTTTGCCATATTCGTCTTCAGAGGCGTAACGGAGAATATTAGCCCCCCCCCCCCCGCAAACTCAAGTTTTGGGCCCCAATCCCAAATACGTACTTAGCATCTGTTAAGCTTTGGGTCTCCTGGAGTCCCTCTCCCCACCATAATGTTGGAGTTGAGGGGCTGTACGTTACGCCACTGTTTGTCTTTTGTTATATCTTCTGACACATCATTGAATTCTGTTTAATCTTCATCACTTTTACTCTATCCAAAAAGAATCATCTTTTGTTCCATTTGGATTGTTGGAAGTACTAAATTTTTTAAGGACTTACCAGGTTTAATTTCATTCCCTGCTTCTTTTGTTCACTCACACACTTTTTCTAAACTTTATAAGATGAATATTCAGGAAAATTTGATAAAATTAAAATTTTTTTCGTAAAAAGAACGTGCGCGTTATACAGCGAATAAAGTGTAGTAGAATGTATAGGTGAGCGTTACCGGAATAATACGGTAGTTGTAATTTTACAAATTGGAACGTCTTTTTTTGAAATTTCTGGTGTATAAATTGTGTATTTAAGCAGAGCTTGCAAAACTTCCCTTTGAAAATGAGACAAATCCCTTGTCCTTAAATTCAATTCGCCTGACTCGAGTTACGTTTTCTTGAAAAGATGTCCCTTTTCAAATACGTAAATATTACGTAATATTTCTTCTGCATGTCATACAGAGTAAGAATAAATTCTTTTGACTAGTGTTTTGCTAAATGTTTAGAGCTATACTTATTACTATTCTATTGATCATCAAACACATATGAAACAGAACCACATTTGAGACGTTTCATGCGCTAAAATTTAAAAGTGGAATTTCAACATATGAATTTGAAAATAGTACTTAATAACGGATTGAAGATAAACCAAAGCAATACTTTTCAGTTAAATGTATTTCCATATCCTTCTGCTTCAATCTTCCGTAACCTTCCATACCTATCTAATCCTTTAATAGCTGCATCGGAACATTGCGAAAGAAGATGTTAGCAGCGATTTGATGCAGAACGAGAGTATTGAGTGAATGTATTTGGAAAACCAAGGATTTCAATTTGTAAGATTCAAAATTAGAAAGCTTTCGTAATAAAATCTTTGAAACAGAGGAAAGGGTGGAAGAGGGGGTGTGAATAAATTATTTTTATGATTTAAAGCAAATTTGGTTTAGTCTGTACAACCCCAAAATTATGCTTTATCGCCAAATTCTGAAGTTGTAAATAAAATTTAATTTAAAAGGAAACTTCAAATAGATATATAAATTCAACTTCTTTCTGTTGGATGAAAAGCATACTGAAAATAAGACTTACTTAAAAAAATGTGTTCAAAGAGAGAAAGAAACAGAATATTTTTTTATAGTTTCAAAATAGAAATAGTCAAATGTGAATTACACGCGTAAATAAAAAGTAATCGAGTTAAAAAGAAAAAAACTATTCATTGTTCTCAAGACATTCTTATATACATAGACACCATCCAGAGCTATGCATTTCTTCCAGCGTTTTTCTTGACCTTTCGGATGTCGTCATTGTAGAACTCTGCAAGTTGCGTCAAAAACCATTGTGTGACGTCATTTGTGTTGTCAAATCTTTTACTCCGAAAATACTTTTTGAATTCTGTGATTTAGAAAAGTTGAGTTGGGCGAAACTTCGAGTCCAGGTAGTCTCAATTCCTCAACCGCACATTGAAATGAATGCAGCAAGAAGATGGAACCTTTGATGATCATACCGCGACTACTCTCGATCAGAGCAACGAGCAATTCATTCAATAGCGTGCAGTAGTAAGCACTGGTGATTGACTTTGCTCCAGGTAGTCTGCTAATGTGACTTCACAGCAGGCCCAAAAAACAGACAGCATGATCTGAACCTTCACCCAAACCCTCATGTAACTTTAAAAAAATGGGATGTTATTAACACAATCAATCTGCACCTTAGCCTTTTGGTGAGGAAGTGTGCTTCCACTCCTTGTTCATCCCTTTAGCTCTGAATTGTGTTGATAGGTACAAGATTCATTCATAGCTAACAGGCGACCCCTCAACCCAAAAATCCACTTCGTCTTCAAGGTTAGCATATTTGACAAATGGTTGCTTCCGAAAAGGAGTCGCTTACCGTGGAACTTAGCTTTCAAACACTTTTGTCATGTGCAGTTCTTCGTGAAGAATATTTTTCCACACACTGTTGTAACTGGGATCAGACATTCATAATCAATTCGTCTGTCTAATCTGATAAAGTACTCCACTTTCACTCTGGTAGTGTTGTCCTTGAGTGATGATCTTCTACTTTTTGGAACTTCTGTGAGGGACATGTTGCGAGGTTTAAAATTCCTTTGCAACCTCGCAACAGTACCATATGACGAGTCATTATTTCATCACGGATTTTTCAGCTTGTAACTTTTCAAATGAAGCAATTGAATCAAACTGCAAGTCTATCTTTTCCACTATGCAGGTTACTTCTATCTACGATTCAACGGAGAGGCTCAAAATTGCGAAGCCTGGCGCCAATAGCCACCGGTGTAGCAAGTTCTGAATGGGCCCCGTATCAAAATTCTTTGGGGGGCTCTTTTTGGACCCCAAAGAGCATTATATGATTTGTTGCTGACACAATTTGGGCCCCTGAAGCTTATGAGCCATTAATATATCATTGAAACGACAGTATCTACGTCCTTGCCAATAGCCCTTGTGTGGTGCGGCGTTAATATAACTCTCTCTTTATCCACGGCTTTCTGAAACTAAACAAATGAGTATTAGTTGTTGTGTGTGACTTGTAACATTATGTACCAATTAATTAATATTCAGCATAAATTTTATCCGAATATCTTTTATTTCTTAGTAATAAAACTTAACGATACCCTGTGAATAAAAATAGGGAAGTAAACACAGAAATAACTGTATTTTTGTTAAGGGGAAACTCAAACAAGACTAAGTGGAAAGAAGGCTGATTTTCAGGATTTTACAATGTTTCCTCATACAATACTATTCTCTTTTGTCCTAATATAAATTGCAACAAAATTGATATCATTAACAGGATCCTTAAATGCGAATTTGATCAATCCCTTGAATAATTATCTGCCTTTCTATGTACATATATGGATTAAAAATAAAGGGAAAATGAGTGGGACTATGGATGAAGTACATTAGACAAAGATGACTAATATGCGTTACTTTAAAAAAAATGTATGATTATTCTTAATTAGTCAGATTTCAAGTTTACATGAATAGTAAAACCATGAAGCTTTAGGCAATCCATTAATTCTATATATTTAAAGCTTTACTTTTTTAAAAAAAAAATTAAATTTAAAACATGCAAAAGGTTTTCCGTGAATTATTCGCATGGATTCAAACAAATCCTTTAACACTCGAAAGTTATTCAGAATGTCAATTACATTTACTTTGAGATGCGCATCAGTGCGCGTATCTGTCACTGTACTTTAATATATTGAGCCATAAGCACACACACATACCATACTTGCTTAGTATCCCTATTATAAAATCTACGTTGAAATACAAAGGTGTCAAACTCAGAAGGTAAATTGGGCCATACAAACAAAGCTTTTAAATTTAGGTAAGCCGCAAAAAAAAAAAAAAAAAAAATCGATATTCATAGTAAAGAAATTTTATTTCGAACAATACATAAGAATAAGCATAAATAAAAGAATAAGAAAAATTTAATGAACACGCCCAGGACACTTGATATCCCTTTTCTATTACTATCTTTCCTATTGCGATAGAAATTTTGATATTTTATTTCCTTGTTGGGGTATACCCGTTCTCGTTCTTAGAACAGGTGAATTGAAAAATTAAACAATACAGATTGTGAACGATAAAAAAGTTTTTAATGAGTGAATTTTACGTGAATTGCAAATTAAACAAAAGCTTTTTGCATGTCTCAGCAGAATAAAAAAATCATATTTGCGTTAAATTTTAAGTCTGTAGATCTAATAGCTGATAAAAAGATTTATTTATAACACCTCTTAACTCTCTTGTGGGTCGATTTTTGAAAACACTTTCCTAAGCTGATCACTGCTCAGCAAAAGTAACATATGGTTACAAATGTTGTGTGATTAACGCTTAAAATGGTGTAAATAATTTACATCTGGATGTGCAATACTTTAATATTGCTTTCTATTATATTTATTTTATGTTACAATTGTAATATTCGACAGCAATGCCGTTCCTTACATTATAATGACGATTTAATGAAAAAACATAGTAAAATGTGGGCGATAGAGCCAAGTTGGCATAATTTTTGGCGACCCTGTTGGCAACTTGGCAATTGATTGAACGGTGCAGAAGTTGATATTCTGTAGCGCGACCTGGTGAGGAGTTACAACAAAGAGGATAGCACAAAAGTCTCCTTCACAAAAAAATACAAAAACATGCCAATTTTCATAGTGATCGGTTGAGCGGTGTTGGAGTGTGTGAAGCGAGGTCAGAAAAACAAATATTCATTTTTTATAAATATTTTTGTGTGCCGATATAATGACCGGGCCGCAGAAAGATTCTTGCTAAGCCGCATGTGGGCCGCGAGTTTGACACCCCTGTTGTAAGACGTACCATAAATTAAAAAAGATGACGAGAGATTTGACAAATGAAATGCATAAAATATAGATTACTAACATAAATACATTATCACACAAAATCACAGATACAGTAATCACATCATTTTCGTCGAAATTAATTCAAACTTGACACTTTCAATTAAAATATTGACTTGAAGCTAATTGGAAAGAGTTAAAGCGCATGAATACACTTTTCCTTTCGACAGGAAAGAGTTATTTTTCCACTTTCGATTTACATTCCTCGGTTTTCTCAAGTCGTGAGTCACATGACCTTCATCAAGGCTACGATAATGGATGTTTTTGTGTGTGTATCAACCCCTTCTCTCTGCTGGCAGAGAATAATTGATTTTTGCGACCGTTAAACTTATGTAATTTTGATGCTTCGCGCTTCATTTCACTAGGCAAGTCGATTCTTTTTACTACAGATAATGACCTTGGCCTACTAAGCATTACACGCGTTAAAGGTTGTCGATTTCAATGTCGGTGGATTACGTTTTGAAGGATGATAGACTGGTGTCGGAAATCATCGCTTCAGTGAAATTATTTGTTTTTGCCCGTGAAAATCCCCCCCCCCCTTCTCGAGTGTTTTCGCTATGTCTTCTGATGTATGTTATGAGACCTTAGGGTCAGGTATTGTAAACAGCGCCTAGAGTTACTCGTGCATAGCTTTTTACATGACTTTTTTTGGTGGATTACGTAAATTATAATACTTTGAATTCAATTTCACGGAAAAGAAGAAGGTAGAAGAAAATTTTATCGTAAGAAATAAAAAAATGAATTGGTTTCCTTCACGATAACTGATTGAATAACAAGATATGGATGCTGGATTTAGAGGTGTATATATTTTTGAAATTCAAATACGTACTTTGCTTTGGATATTTAGTAATGTAAACAAGGAATGTGTGTTAAATTTAATCAGCTTTCTAAGAAAACGGAGTTTTTATGTTAGGTGAAGGTAGGTTTTTTACATATCCCCCCCCCCCCAGATGGCCGATGGTTTTGAAATGATCTCTTCAAGAAACCTAAAACAACAACAACAAAAATTTATTCCAAGAATGAAAATTCTGTCAACGCTACTGTATTGAACTTAGTTTTTGAATATTGTTCTTAACAACTTTTTATTAAGCTTCACTTGTATCCAACAGAATCTTTGAACGCACAATTTTTACCCACTTTAAAAGGTCAAGTTAATTCGAAATTTGGCTCACTTGTCCAGGACCGATGACAGTATAATAATTTTATTCCATTGTCCTGATCAGGGTAAGCGATTTCCCATTCTCAGTTCCCATCCCGCATCTGGCATCTTATTTCAGATCCCATTTCTAGATCTGGCGACTAAAAGATTAAGTTACAACTTAGTTCGATTTACAAAAAAAAAAGAGGGTGTTTTTAGCTTTTTTTTTAAAAAAAACTATAGTTTATCATTAAATACAACGTCGTTTATCCGAATCAGTTGGGACCGAACACCGTTCGGATACGCGATTGTTCAGATTCCTGAAAACCGAATGCGATCCATACAGTATATGATACTGGACACTATACAAACATTCAAAAGCATCACATGCGGGAAACGAGCTTGAAGAAAAAGCCAAATAGGTGCAAAATGTCGCAATTTTACCTTGATTGTGGAAAATAATCACTTATTTTTCGCTGTATCAGTGTAAACCTTCGTTTCTTCACTGCAAGCTCTCCGATTCTCTTCAGCAGCAGTAGTTGGTAGGAAAGCACTTTGATTGTTGTTCGTACCTCTCCATAGCTGTCTCTAACGCATAAAACGCGTCAACATTTGATGGACCCTTGCTGCTTTCGTTGTTGCTGTTGTTGTCCTCGTCTTCATCCGTTTCATCGTCGACAGGGTCGGATTCTTCTTGCACGGAAGTCACTATCTCGTCATTATTTGGCATTTGAAATCCACAGTCTTCTGCATTGCATGTTATCCAGGTTTCTACTTCAACAAAAGAGCACGTATACACCCCCTAACTTGGAAAAAAACTGACCTAATATTCCGCTCAAATTTTTACCAAATCACACAGCTGAAATTCCACAAATATCCTTCACCTTGGGTTTTCCCGTCTCTTTTGGCTTCACAGGAAACAAATGTTGAACATTGCCCTGTTCGAAAACGTATCCGGACTTTGGTTCGGATATTTGACGCTCCGGATAATAAACGTTCGGATAAACGACGTTCTGCTGTATACAAGAAAGAGATTTTGAACAATAAAATGGTCTAGTTGGTTCTGTCGGGCGTACCGGTACCAAACTTCACTTTCACAGAATTGACGAAAAACTTTTTAATTTCGAATCAGGAAATGAAAGGAAGAAAAAGCCTGAGTTTAGTTTTCTTTTCGTTATACTCAACTTGGGTATCGTCATCGTCCTTTAACCATGTTTTAGAATTACAAGGTCCATTGCCTTTTGCCATTGTGTTGCTTTATTATGTGACGTTAATAGATTTTCACTCATTATTTTCGTAGTCCAAAAAATTCTTGAATAAGTAACTTCTTGTCAACTATTAAATTAATGTAAAATTTTAATAATTTGGAAAATTGTGATATTCATACGATATAGAAAAAAAATGGAACTAGAGACGCGCATGTGAAACTTAGAACTGTGTGTTTTTTAATCATTTAATAGCAAATAATTATTTCCGTTTTAAACTACTCTGCACACAGTCTTGATATTTGGAAAGCAGTTTCCTTTCATATAGAGTAGAGATCCGCTACAAAATGGGTTTTGTGAAAATAGCTCCCCCCCAAGTGGTGTTGCGGGGGCTTAAGGGGCGTTATAGATAATTATTTCCATTTTTAAATTATTAGACGCGCAGTCTTGAAATTTGGTAAGCAGACTCCTTTTATAGAGTAGAGAACCGCTACAGAATAAGTCTCGCGAAAATCGACCCTTAAGGGACGTTTCGAGGGATTAAGGGGCGTAATAGATAAGTATTTCCGTTTTTAAACTACTGGACGTACAGTCTTGAAATATGATAAGCAGATTCCTTTCATGGAGTAAAGATCCGCTATACAACGGGTTTTGTGACGTTGCGGGGGCTCAAGGGGCGTTATAGACAATTTTTTCCATTTTAATTTATTTGACACAGTCTTTAAATTTGGTAAGCAGATTTCTTTCATAGAGTACAGTTCCCCTATAAAATGAGTTTTGTGAAACGGACCCCCCCCCCAAGTGGTGTTGCGAGGGCTCAAGGGGCATTATAGATAATTAGTCCAATTTTTAAACTATTAGACGTACAGTCTTGAAATTTGGTGATAAGATTCCTTTCGTCGAGTAGAGAAGCGTTACGAAATAGGTTTCGCGGAAATCAATTCCCAAGTTTCATTTCGGGGGATTAAGGGGCGTAATAGATAAATATTTCTGTTTTTAAACTATTAGATCTGCATGCTTGAAAATTGGTAGGCTTGTTACATATATATTTTTGCATATAACGGAAGATTGGACTAAATACCAAATGATGAGATTCTCTCCGACCGTGCTTTCTATTTCATGGAGCCTTTTTCGTGAAACATGCTTCTTTCAAAACTTGTGCTCTAAAAATACTCCCTTACATTCTCTTGTATCATAAGTCTTGAAATACAAGTCCTTATTTTGTAATAGGATGGAAGTTTGGAAAACTGAGTTGCATTGCAGGTGCTGTTGTCGTTTGTCCATCGCTAATAGCCATCGAGCAGCAACTAAGTGAGACTTCAATAAGATTCCAAATAAAACTACTAATAAAGTTCCATTCGTATTCCTTTTAAACAAAACAAAAAAAAACTGGTCCATTTAGCAATATTACTTGACCATTGGAGCTATATAAGAATACCAAATGGGACGAACGTGAATTCGGTTCCCCATTCTTTCCTATGCTAAAAAATGGAGTCTGTTACTTTGAACTGGGTTTCAAATACATTTCCTGGTGTATCATACAAATAATCTCAGATGCTATCATTATTTGATCGAGGTTTTATGGGCGCAGTGATCAAACGTCATGGTCACGAATTCATAGCCAGTGCTGTTTCTTTGGAGGCCGTGGTAGCCCAGTGGTCAAGGTTACGCATTTGTGGCTAGCGTGTCATGAATTCGAGGCCAGTACCACTGAAGTGGGGGTCGATTCACGTTAGACTTCGAGGCTCAAATACAATCCCGTTGGTGTGGGGTGGAAGTTAGATGAGGGAGGTTCCAGCTCAGATGTAGTCTTCGTCACTTGATCACGGTACAAAATTGCTAGGTTCGTCGCCAAAAGCCTTCGTGTAGCTGAATAGTTGCGACGTAAATATTCATTCACTCTCTCACTCACTGTTTCTGTGGGATTTGTGGGTTTTCATCCTAGCGGGGCACTGAAGACCCGCCATGTAAAGATGCTAATACACGCTAAATCTGTGCAAGTCCTCACATTTACATGGTAAGTGAAAAGTGTGGAGTACATTTTCAGGTATCGTTCTCGTCATTTGACGAAAGTTCAAAACTACGAGGTCTGTCACCAATAGGCCCTTATGTTGCTTCGAAGTGCTACGTTGATAAGCAGTTGTCCATTGTTTGAGGTTTGGATTATTAGAACTGTCTTCAACATTTCTGCAGAACGATGGCAATTTAAGAAAACCGACTAATTATCACAAACAAAATTGCAACTTGTATCAGAAATAGCTTGTACTGGAGCAATGTATTCTACATTAATTCGAGCAAAGTATATCGTCTATATCAACTCTTGAGATAAATGTTAAGTAAAATTAATGCACAAAATAATAAATTAAAATAAATTATTAATAAATCTATGCTACTAAGTCTCGAAAATGAGCTGAATTATTCAGCTGCATAGTTACACTTGACCTCGTAAACACTCGTGCAATGCTCCAGTTTAATTATTAATCAGTTTTCATTCACGATTACATATATTCAACTACATTATGAATAATGATTATTAATATAATTATTCTTATACTCTAGCTTTTTACCGTATCTTTAATTTTTCACATGTAATTCACAATACTTTATTTATGAGGTTGAATTTCTTTGGAACATTTTCTTTTTGCATATCTATTTTATTAGAGGGAGGAAAAAGAAACTTTGACACAATTTCGAAAATCAAAACTCGTTAAATATGCAACAGACCTTCGATCTAAGGTGCATAAACCTGAGATGCCGCTCGATAATATGATAGACAAATGGGGGAAGAGAAATAATAATAAAAAAAAGAATACTCTCGACTACGTAGACACGCGCGCAATATTCTGACTAGCTGCCAAAGTCTGACGGGGAAGTGTGTGTGAACGCTAGTCATTTTTTTCGAACTAAAACATTAAGTACTACTCCACAGTCAAGGCCGCGCAATAAATTTCTAGGTCAGCCACAGACGACCTTCACTTCTGCGACTTGGACGCTGTCCATTTTTCTACCTTCGTGTTCTGACCACTTATTAATTTAATCTGTATTTTTTTTTCTTGTACCTCATCACAAGTAGTAAGGAACGAGAAAGATATGGCTGTTGAGTAATTATTGGAATTTTCGACTCAGTTTTATGAATGAAACAATTTGTATGCATACATATTTGGAAAATATTTCTTTTTTGAATCATTTAAAAAAAATGATTACTGACATTCGTTGAATTTGAGTTTTTGAGGACATTGTTTATTTTATGTCAATGTTATTTCGAATTGCTATTGTAACATTGTTACATGAAACGATAGAAGTTCAAAAGAAAATGAGAAATGGATGCCACTTACTAGTGTAAATTTATTTTTGATGCATATAATCTCTATTAATCGCCATTTAATACTCAAAGAAACCTTTGATACTGTATTTAGAACTACATTCGTAATCCACTGACATTTAAAATTAATTCTTCTCCAGAAACAAATAGGTCACTTCGAGCCACTAACAAAAATAGTCTAAATAAAAAAACTCTGAAAGGAATGGTAAATGGATTTCAATAACATTGCATTTTTCAGTGATAATTCTTGCGTATTAATATTTTTTTTTAAAAAAAGGAATATTTAATTCTTTTTTTACAAAAAAAAAAAAAAAAAAAAGAAAGTTTATGCACTTTTTTTCCTTGAAAAAAATAAAAAACATTTAATCAAAGGTTGAATTTTACCAGCTGCATGGTTTACCAAGGTCATTTCAGGGGGTTGAAACTATAGATGTATTGTGTTGGCAATAGCTAGTTTAAAAACATCTAGAAAACTGGAAAAAAAATTTTTTCTTTTAAATGCTGAACTGTTATCGAGTTTAGTTATTCCAGGTCATTACTTTTTCAATGCAAACATCGTATTTTTCATTGGGAAATATCTTCTTTGAGCTTCTCTCGTTACCTTAAGTCGTTTCGGAGAGCTCGTTTGATGCCATAGTAGGTATTTGCAATGAATATTGTCTATTCGTGATCTATCGGACTATATAAAAATTGTTACAGTGACCTCAAAACAATCGTTATTTATAACTCGACACATGTTCAGGTTTATGCGACATAATGTAATAGTTATGTTTTGTCACGCAAAACTACATTTTTCTTAGTGTGATTTGTTAGTTTTTATGTGAAGTAAAAAAAAGTTGTCTATTAACGTAAAGTAAGATAGATCTTCATTAAAAATTTTGTTGGACAGCAAGTATGTATTGAAAAATGCAGATATTTAAATGGACTACTTGTATGTAGAATCGAGTTCTCAGCAAATGTTTTTTTTCCCTCGTAAAAAATATATTAATGACCTTGAATAATCTGATGGTTACAAGTAGTTATACAACTTAAAATGAAATGGGTGGGGTTCCCGTTGCTGACCATGAGCAGGGTTTGCTCTCCATAAATTGGAAGAAATGTACTTATTTGAAACAAGATGGAATTTTAAATCTTTCATGCATTATGGATACAATTGATCTCTTGCTTGGTTCATACGGAATCAATTAATTCCGACTTTCAACAAGATTCTACAAGGTCAACATTATAAACTATGTAAAAGGCAGTTTGGGACAAAGAATGATATCTGTTGAGCTTTTGTCCTACGAAAATTTATCAGACATCTTGTTCGCGCTAACCTGGCAATGTAGAGTAGAATTTTTAACAGGAAATTAATTGAAACTAGATAATTCCAAAAGTGTAGAAAAGCTTTTGATGTGATAAACTGCTTTGTCAATGGATTCAATGTCAAAATATATATTTGATGCAAGGCTATATCTGAGAGGTGAGACAAATATCAAGTAAGTTAAAATTCTTTATTAAAAAATTTGAATGAGGTTAAACTTGACATAACAGGTTTCTTTGTTCTCACAACTTTTTTTTTCCGTAAAAAAAGGATAATTTTTAAATATTAGAAGTGTAAGAAATGATTTGTAAATATAATACGCGGGATTTATTTTTATTATATAATTAATTGCGTATTTTTTAAAATTATGTCTAAAGTAAAATGTGTGTGTATTAGAGTTCTCCAATCTATTAACTATTATGGATTTGTGAATGCAATACTCACTTTACGGAATTTCCGATTGTCTCTTTGAATATAAATAGTTATTTTTTTTTAGTCTTAAGTCGTTTAAGAATGGTAAAATTGCTTACAAATTGATAGAATAATTTTTATTCGTTAGGCTTAACTACCGCTCCAGTTGCAAGTTAGCTAATATCAATAATGTTGCCAATCTGTCAAAGCAAAAAAAGTTACAAATTAGTTGTTTCCAGATTTAGAAGCATTATTTTAAATATTAACAATTATACTTCTCAAAAATAACTATAAAATAATATTTACAATTATAAAAAATATTCAAAAATAAAAAGATGACATAAAATCTTAAATTACAAATTCCTAAATATAAGATTATGAAATTTAACTTAAAAATTAGTTTTTTTTTCGATATATAATATGTTCCATAATTTTTGTACTTCGTTTATATATTTCTGCTTATTTATTAAACTGATTTTCTTAAACATGACTTGACTCGCGCGCGTGCTGCCCTTAGTTGGCGAAGAAGTGGCAATTATTGTTCCAACATATTCATTTCTATGTGGTATATAAAGTGTATACGAAAGAGTTAAGAATAAAAAAGCTGACAGGGATTTTGTCTTGAATTTTATGAAGTATTATAAATTATTTCGTTCAGTTCATGCATTAATCAATAAAAAAAGACAACTGGATTTGATCTTAGCTGTAATAAATCGTAATTTAAAATCTGTTATTAAAAACTGAATTTTGCAGCTTTTAATCATTCTCAAAAAATGGTCCCCCCCCCTCCTTCAAAATTTTCACCAGCGACGAACACTGTTTTCTGAAGTATCATCATTGGTTTCGCTGGTACGAATCGATTTTTCCAGAAAACACTTAAGTTCTGTTTCAGTGAGTGATGGGACATTGTTTAGGGGCGAAAAGTTGTTGCTTTTGTTCTTGGGAATGTTATTCTCACAATGATGAGGAATCTTCAAATCTTCTTTTCTCTCATTTAGAGACTTATGGTAAATAAAATCACCATTTCGCATTAATAGGGGGGACTTCGGAGAACAGGGTAAGGGTTTTTTCCAAGAGCAGATTGGTCGATAGTATGACTCGTCCCATTAAGATTATCGATTTGGCTAAAATGTGTGTGTGTGTCGGGCGCTCCCTAAAACTTTTACCCTCTTCTTTGAAGTGAGTGAAACTTTTCGGCCGCGCATGCGCACTCTCGCCACTTCCGCTTCTCGCGCACGATTTGTTTTGATTTCTGTTTTTTCTTTTGCCGCAACAAAACGGTTGTGACTGAGAATCTTTTCCGTTTTGTTTATGTATTACGAAGGGATATGTGATGGAATTTCGAGTATACATATTCTTCGAAGGAATTTTTTTATGCAGTAAGTTTCCTATTAATATTACTATTTTTTTAGTGAATAATGCGAAAGTTTTTTTAATAAGAAAATTGCATGTGAATATTTTTACTGTGAAAATTTTTTGTTATATTTATTGATAGTGAATTTTTAAGTTCTTGTTGAGTGTATTGTTGCTTCAGTCCACCGACATGCTCAACATGGAAATAATCGCAGATGTCTTATTATTTAGTGCTGCTTAATTTTAAATTTGTAAATAACAGTTTTTTGGAAAATTTTCTTTGTTTTAAATTTTTAATATAAAACAGAATTTTTTTTTGTCTAAAAATTACTAAAAATTGCATAAAATATATAAAACTTTGTTAGCGGTAGACTTTTTAAAAAATTATTTAAAAAAATTATCCTCTATGATTTGAATTCTATGCTTCCTATCGTTATCTTTTTTCTTTGCATGCATTCAAAATTACGCTAAAGAATTGCATACATTAAATTTTATTCTATATTCATAAACAATAAAATTATTTCCATTTTTTTAAGAAATTTTTTTTTGTTTGTTGTTTCTAGAGTTATAAATTTTTTAGAGATTTTTTTTTGGAATAAACATTAGAATTATTTTAATGTACATCATGTAAATAAATAAAAATGAGGTATTATTAAATAAGTTAACGCTTTTTCTTTATTCTTTTTATGCAATAATTATTTTTTTTACAACTTTTATGAAAGGAAAATCCATAAGAATGTGAATTCGTTTCTAAGTAGGAAATCAATTTTGTATAAAAGGAAAAGAATCGGAAGTTTTCAAATTTTTGAGTTAGAAGAGGAGGAAGGAAATGAGAGGATAGGCTAGTCAACGGAAATGTTATATTTTTAAAGTTAGATCTGTTATTTTTAGTCCATGTTCGTGGAAATCTTTTATAATTTGTCGAATCGAAGGAAATTATAAAAATGAACCACCTTGCTTATTAACGGTTTTCTCTTTGTGAAGCATAGTATAAAAATAAAATGTTTGAACTGTGAACTGCAAAACACTAGTAAATACTTAAGTTCTATTCTTTGTATGAACTATTAAAAGAACAATATTTAAATTGATATCATAAGAAAACTGGCATTTCATTGATTGTTACGTAAAACTATTTAAGAGCTATTAGATCACCATCGGACGGTTTTCATATTCTAATTGAGCAAAATGCATATTTTTTTGGTTTATTTTACAAAACACACAAAGAGTTCTTGTTCTAAACGCTTTTATAACATTCTTTTATAAGTTTCACTTGTATGTAACGGAATCTTTGAACTAAATTTTTACCCACTTTAAAAGGTCAGATTAATTCGAAATTTTGCTCACTTGTCCAGGATCATCAGGATTAACGACTTCCCATTTTCAGATCCCATCCTGAATCTGTCGACTAATTTCAGATCCCATTTCTAGATTTGCCGACTAATTCCAGATTTGGCGACGAAAAGATTAAGTTACAACTTAGTTCGATTAACTGTAAAAAGGAGTTTTTTTAGTTTTTTTAAACTATAATTTTTTTTTATCTATCCTCAACCCATTTTTTCGTATAATTTGTCAACATATTACTAGCAGATGCCTATCATAAAAAGAAACTTCTTGCATTTTTTAAAATTTAGTTTCAATAAATATATTCTTATGGGCTAATTTAAACCCAAAATAAGAGAATTATAAAAGTTCAATGTACTTTGTGTCTAATAAATAATTCTTACGCTCGCTTCCATTGAAAAAAAATACAATTTAATGACATTTACGGACTTAAAGCCTTATCTTAGTTTTTTCCAACATGATTTGTAAAAAAATTAAGATTTTAACTTACAAATACTACTTCTAAATTCAAATCTTCATTTTCTTCGCATTTACTCAATGGGATGTCTCAACCCAAATGGCCGTAAGTTTTTCTGGGTACGGAACATAGGTCGACGATCACGTGCTAGATACAAAACTCTCTTCTTGTTTCTTTTTTAGAAAAAGAAGTGCAGAAAGTATGAATTGTTTAGATATTGTGCAAGATAACAAATAAATGTGGAAAAATACGTTAGCTTCTAGTTGGTTTATCCTATATAAAAATAGCGACCATTTTTCCAGCTAGGTAACATTTTCGTTCGCATATTTGAAATTATAGGACGTTTTCCCTCTAATTTAATTTATAAGTTTTGAATTTTGGGTAATTTTTAGAAAAATAATGTACTTTCGGTTTATACATGGATAGGTTTATGTTTTGAAGTACATTGTATGTAACTAACAGACCACATTGTTTCAATCTATTGCAAAGTGAATCACTACAGTCGGAATTAAATTAATTAAAAAGTGCGTTAACTATTTTATTCACTTTTTGCTCTAATAACTATAATATTGTTGACATAATTAGTTCCAAATAGGTTGTTAGTATAAATGCAAATGAATACCATTATTCAGTTATTGAAAACATGATCTGGGATCTGAGTTTTATCATTCTCTTTACTGTTATGCTTTCTTCGTAGAGATGTGAGAAACTTGAAGTTTATGCTGTCTTCGTTCAGTGTTTCAATTGATTTTTTATAGGCTTGTTTTTAGGTCACCCGTACTCGAACTTAAATCATGCACGAACAAGAAATTGACCATCTAATTCATCCCGTCAATTGCTCACTGCTTACCCGAAATTAAAATAATTCTAATCACGCACACATTGTTAAATTAACACATTCAAATTGTGCATTGTTTACTTAAATAAAAATGTGTTTTAAGTTCTTACTAAATCTTTTTTAAAGTTTATTTTGCTTAGTCATCAATTATTTTTTGTTGGCTTATATTAGTGTTTGTGTGTGCATGTTTTGTTATTGGAAAAATTTTCGGAAAAATTTACTTTCAACTCTATTATTGAAAATTATAAATTGTTAAAGTAGTTTATGATACCAACAATTGTTACATTGTTTTTAAAAGATATTTTTTAGTTTCGTATCACAGATCTGTGACTAAAACTTTTTTTAAAGAAATGAAGCATTCGAATTTGTATCGCAGTTACTTGTGAGCTTAAGAAAATATATCCAGATAAATTTTTCGAATATTTTTTTTTAAAGCAGAAAAAAAACCTCCACCCACAGACAATAGATATATGATGTGCTTAACACTGTTTGACAGGCAATTAATTGGGGTATTTCATTATTATCTTATTATTAAAGATAAGTGATTTTACAGATTAGTCTTTTAGTTAAGTTTATTGAACGCTTCTAGCTTAGTCAACGGAGTTCAGTTCTTTTAGCACACGCCTCGTTTCTTTGAACTACAGTCAAATGACGAGGTCAACAGCCATGCATGTGGGAAGGAAAAGAAATGCTTTAATTTTTTTTAACGTAACTTTTTTTTAGTTTCAGCGTTGATTGCTTTATTAATTACAACAAAAGTAAGATTCGTCTAAAAAATTGTGTTATGTCAAGATAAATGATTTACAAGGCTAAGCCACTTTTTTGAGAAAAATTATGCTCGGAGTAAAATTATGAAGTGGATAAAAATTGTTTTGAACGGAGAAATTTTTTTGCCAATGCTTTAAGTTAAAAAATTTTAATTCTTGTAAAATGTTTTAACTTTATCTTTCCATAATCAGATGCAGAATCATATAATTTTGTAATAAAAAATATTTTTTTGAAGTTTATGATCTTAGCTAAAATATTTAAGGTGACTTGGTACCCACAAAATGAAAGAACTATCGTTTTTTAAAATTTTTATTTAATCTTATTTTTTTGCAATTTTATCTTTTGATTAATATATCACTTTTGCGTGTTGGAAAGTTAGAAGTTGGATAAAACTTCATTATTTGAAATACGTAAATTAACAAACTAGGCAATTCGATCACGCCCCCTTTTTAGAAAAAAAAAGCGTTTTGATAAAAAAAATCTATTTTGAAAAGAGACTTAATAATAAAAAAAGCAAGTGTAACATATAAAGCAGGATATTACCGAGACATTACAATAATATAATTTTTTTCTTTGTGAAATGTGTGCATGTAAAATTTTTGAATTAAGGCATTTTAAATTAATAATTTCATAACTTCAGTTCTTATTCCACGTATGTTTCCATACAAATATAATACTTCAATATTATGTGAAGAAAAAAACTAAAATTTCTGTCATCATTGAAAAAAAACTTTAATAACATTTTCTTTTGCAATTAATACTCTCTAAAAATTGATCAGTATAGAAATGTATGGGTTCAAAAATACGAAAATGCAATTATTTTAAAGAAAAATATATAACTAATATCTTAAAGTGGTACTTTAAGTTTATTATAATATTTTTTCAGAATTATAAACTTTAAATTGTTTTTTTTCTGTTTGTGTTTTTTGGATACATTAATGCATTCAAAATGCTACTATTTCCACAATTACTTACCAACCACTTCCATGCTTTCCTGTGTGTTATATAAAAACCATGTAACAAAATTAGGGATCTATTTTGCTGTAAACTGAATACTTTTAATAAAAATTAAAATGTAGGAAATATTGGCTTTTTCGTTATATTTTAGCATGCATATCAACATTTTATTTTTTTTCTCTCTAAAATAATTAAATTATTGTAAAATCGATACCTAAATTTGTTTAGAACATCCATAAGAATATTATAAAGAAATTTCAGATCAAAAAATTAATAATTACAAAAGGAGTAAGATTTTAAAATTTTCCAAATTTTCTTCAAAAAATTTAAATTTTTAAAGTTGTGTGAATAATATGTGAAAAATTTCATATCGTATAATTTTCTTGAGTAGAAACATGATATGAAATGCAAAATTAAAATGTTTAATTACATAATTTAAAAAAATTGTTCAAAGGGTACAGAGTCCTCTTAAACGCCTTTATGTAAAACCCACGACACGCTAAAAACCCTTTATTAATACTTTTTACATGCATCGTGAAGTATAAGATACTGTGTAGTTCAGTATTAAACAGATGGCTATTAACTGCCATGTATTTTCTAAGTATTAATAATACACATGCAGCGTATACTATGACCATCTTTTTTTTAATAATTTTAATTACCGAAATAACCGTTGCTAAGTATCATACTTCTCACGGTAAATTCACGTGATCTTTCAAAAAACCCCGAACCAAAGGCTTCTATATATATTATTATAAACCTAACAATACGAAATTTATATAAAGGTATCGTGTACTTGAACGATACACACTGGTAACATGGACAAACGTGATCAAATACAACATTAATAGATATTGAGGAAAAGCGTGTAAAGATCTAGAGCACATGCGCTCTATATTCCATGTTGCTTTTTTTAGACATTCATGTACTCCCCTGGGATATCACACAAGTAACAGTATATCCAAGTATCGGTTTTATTTTGACGTATATTGTTTCACTCCTACTCCTTTACAGAAAAATTGTATCTTTTTGAGTGTTTTAACGGTACCGTTTAACATTTCCGTAAGGATTGGCTTATTTTGGGACGAAAAAATTATAGGAATATATGATTTAAGGTTTTCAGTGTCAGTTCCGAGAATCATCACGCTTTTCGAATTGAATCGTTTCGATGTCGGAATCTAAGTTAAACCTGGTGGTCTGATTTTTCCCCGTTACACCAAAAGACTTATCGGGTGTTGTTTATATTTATATTTAATGACGTTATTTATAGGATTGGAGTTTATTTGATCTAGTGTACATTCGGTTCATCTCTGTTACCTACTTCATGTGATTTACTCTTCATGTTTATGCTGTAAATTATAAATTATTTTGCAATAAAATAATTTAAGGGGACATGGTACGATTTACGCAAAAATTTTAATTTAAGGATTTTCAAAATTTTTTTTTATTGCCTCCTAAGTGTGTATACTATGTGTAAAAGATTTTGAGCTCAAAATTTCATGAAAAGCTAGCCATTTAATTTTTTAAGGAAAAAACATAAAATTTTTGTGGAGTGATTTTAAAATGCTGCTACTCCCCTGTAAAAATTTACATTCAAGCTTGAGATTTGATTTACAAGTACGTCAAACTATTTATATCGAAAGTTGGTATGGGTTTTGCGACAACATGATTGGTATTCGAACAATACTTCTTTTTAATAATTTAATTTTTAATAAGTTTTTAATTGTATGGAGATTAGGAAAACATTAGTTTTTCAAAATTAAATATTGCCACAAAGGGGTTGAATTTTCAAAAAAAATTGTAAAATAGACTTAATTTTTTGATTTAGTTGGATAATTTTAAATTAAAGAAATAATTTTTCTGCAATGTATATAACATTGAAAACGAATTATTGATAAGTGAGTTATTAATTGTTAAGTTATTATTGATAAGAGTGCTCAGTAAGTTATTAATAATTAAGTTATTATTGATAAGTGTTCAATAAGGTATTATAGATAAGTGAGTACTGAGAAGTACAACGTATACACATTCCAACATTTCATAACTCTAGCTCACTCTCCCCGCACCATCCAATTAGTCCGATCCAGATTTTTCCGTCTCCCTTTTTATAGTGCTCTGTAATTTCGACTTTTTAAAAATGTAATACTAAAAAAGCTGTTAAGGTATCCGACTACCCTAAAATTGTGAATTTTTCCAAAAATTGACGATTTTTTTATGATTTTATTTTATAGGCCATCTTATTAGCTTTATAAAATTACCAAGTTTTTAATTTTCCGTTCACTAGAACAAAAACTACAAGTATTTTAGTAAAAGCAGATGCCCATTACTTTAAGCAAGATGTCACACTTTAAATGGTGTTTTACTCGAAATGTGATTTTTTTAAAAAATAATCAAACGGAGTCAGCGATTGCTGAAAAAGTTTTGAAAATAATTAACTGAAATTTTTTGAGTATGTTTTGTTTAAAAATATAAGTGTTTTATCTTTCAGACTGTTCAATTACTGTTTTATTACAAAATTTACAGTCCCTTATGTGAATATAATCACTGTTTTTTTAAGCAATTTCATGTAGTAACTGAGTTTAAGTGCTCTAGTTTTTGTAAAAATTAAAATATCTCTTATCCTGACGGTCATTTTGACAATGAATAACATAGCAAGACATCAGAATTGAAAAATTGAAAATTTGTTCATAAACCTTTGGTACAGAATGGACCGCGTGAATGTTATTTTTTTGTCCATTTTTACCCATTTTAGTAAAAATAATTTATTTTTTTCTTCTAAATTTTAGCATACTTTTCTTCAAACGAACTAAAAAAATCTAAAAATAACAAAAAAATCCACATATCTCAATTATTTAAAAAAAAAGTTTTCGCAACCAGTCGGATATCTTAAATGCACCGTTATCTTCCATTGTAACTATTTAATAGCGTCCTCTCATTACAATAAAAAATACCTGTTTTTTTTTTCAAAAAAAAAAAAATAATAATTTGACTTTTTTTATTTTAAAAAAGCTTAAATTACAATCCTCTTGTAGCAGTACTTTACATAAAAATTAATTTTTTGTTTTATTTTTCCCTTCACACTATATACCAGAGGGCATCTTTTCTGCAAAGGTAGGTTTAAAAATGTTTAAAATATCCACTCTACTATACAAAATAACAAAACTTATCGAAATCCTTTAAAGTGAATATATATATTGTATTTCAAGGCATTCGTCTTTTATAAGGAAATTTTCCCTCCATTTTGTTGAACCAGTTTCCTAAATAGCTCCAACATAATACCGTTCTTTCACATCATCACGTAATATTTCACGTGTTTCAACGAAAACCGGTGGGCAATGACCAACATAAATCCGAGACGTCCCATGCTGGAATGAAGTGAGGGTGAGACAGGGAGAGTATTTAGCGGACACGCACAGAACCAGGTAGGTCACGTGCGCTGACCACGCAGTGAGTCACTGGCGGTCAAGGTTGCATACCGACCGAATGAGAGTAGGGAAAGAGTAATGCGTTCGTTTCTAACGATTTATTAAAATGATAAAGGGAAAAAAAAAACAGTTTGTCTGTGAAAATTGGAGTACTCCCTGAACAGTTAAGAAATAATAAAAATAATTAATTCTACAAAAGTTGGTATTCGGAGCGGTTTGGTTTAATTGATAAAAGTAAGACAAATGAGATGGAGTGGTAATAACCTTGAGAATAACACAGCTTTTTGTTGTATGTTTCTAACACAGAGGCTCTGTGAATCCCAGACTCATAAAATAACCCGTACAAGCCGAGATGGATGTTTTAATGTAAGGAACACTGAAAGTAGTTTTTGTAAAATCTGGTTTTTTTCTTTGAAGTAACCATTTTCTGTTATCAACGAGGAAGGAGAATCATTAAAAGGATCAAGTAAATTGGCTCAGTATGAAAAAAAAATGTTTTGGATTAAGCTCTTGCCCACGAATTTACATTCTGAGCATAGTCTATTAGATAATTTTACATTGAAAACTAAAATGAAAACTCAAGTTCTGTTTGACATAATAGGTCATTCCAATTTTTTTTTAGTGTTTTAATTAAATGACAACTAAGGAATGAAATCTAATTGAAATTTGCAAGGATGTCCCCTTCCCACCCAAAGAAACATTGGTGTTTTTATTAACCTAATTCAGTGGCGTAACGTACACCCCCGCATTGTGTGTGTGTGGGGGGCAGGATTCTAGGGGGCCCAAAAACCTTACTGATGCCAAGTACGTATCTATTGTAAGATCCGACTTGGGTCCCCAATTCATTCGAAATAAAGTGTGTCCAATATTTAAAAATAGAAAATGTATTTGGAAAAGAGATTATACTCTCTTTTCGATGAAATGCATACATTTGTATGATTCTTCTATATATGCTCTGTTGTTTCAAACTGTATTTCTTTGAATGTTGTTAACTGTGGCTTTGACTGTTTTTATCGTTCTATATTGTACTGGACTGATCGTCGACTTTTGACCGAAAGGTCGGAAAACGGGCATAGGATAAAAAAAAAGCAAACAAAAAATTGTATGATTAAAATTAAATGCCTTTTGCAAAACTGAAAAGTATTAATTTTAGTTCATATTGTATAGTAGTATTTTATTAGATAAATGCAATAAAACTAGAATATCATCGTTGTCAAACCAATATCTTCAATATCCCGTTCTTGGAGATTTCGACATTTTGATTATTACGACTAGTAACGTCTTTTTATGCGAAAATTTAGTTTGTAGCGTGGACTAATGCAAACTCTAAGCATTATACGGTGAATTGTGGTCGCACTTAAGAAATATGCTATGTGTATCAGCCAGAATACTCTCAAATAAAAACTGCTATGTGACAAGTAATACTTTTTGCGCATAGCTGATATTGGTTTGAAAACGACAATTTGCTTAAAATCTTATAAATAAATGCAGATAAATTTCATATTTTCATTCAAAAAGATTTTTCTAAAAAATTCTTATAAGTAAAAAAAAAAGTTTAAAATCTTCTAATAAATAAGTTTTATTTGAAAAGTATCAACTCTCTCATGCTGGGTATGTAAAATAGAAAAATTCCAATTTATTTGCAGTATATTCGGATTCAGCAAGCAAAACAATTAAAAAAAAACCCGTATCGCCTGTTGAATATATTTTGCCTTCCTTTTAAAAGAAACAAGTGTCCAATGAAATAAATAGTAGACGAGTAGTAATAAGATTGTGCTATAGCTGAAATCAGTGCATTGTTTAAGCAAAGGACCTTAAAAAATTGGTTTCCTTATTCGATGCCCCAATAATAAAACTTTTATAGTAATAAGAAAGGTGTAATATTTGAAGCTAATTGAAATATAATAATTTAAAATGTGGTACTAAAAGTTTGCAAAATTTTTAACATAGAGGCAAGCTTATCTTCTCAGATCATTTGCGAAGATGGTTTAAAAATCGTCAAATAGGCTTCTGAGCATTTTGATGACATTGAGTTTTAAAACTGCAAAACACTTCTCTTGATTGTAAATATTTATTTCTGGTCGTTACTCCAGACAATTGTTAAGGACTCCATTTAAATAAAATTACCGTAACTCATGCAATCTCACTTGCAGTTGTTGACAGAAAATTATGCTCACTTTCTTGCGACGACAGACTAATTATTATCTTCACTTACAAGAAGATTGCCAAAAAATGAAACACAATGAAGATTTGGAAATGTTACAATAAATCTTCCCCATCTCTTTCTCATAAATGCTTGTAAGATTTATCTAAATTGGCGATCTATAACTTTTATAGAACCAACTAGATACATGAGGGGAAGGTTTTGGCACGGAGTTACTTCCTAGCCTTTTTTTTTTTAACTGAATACATTCAGACGAAAGCGTTTCATACTTTTAAAATTAATTTACTATTTATTGTTGGAAATAGAAATTTACTAGTTTGGCTCTAATTGTACGCCATGGAGAAAAGAATTGGGTTTATTTGTTCAATTTTTTTATGCTTCGATAACGACCCTTTCCCTTGAAAGAAAAAACTCGATGTTTTTATTTAATTAGTAAACTAATTACACTGAATCCTTATCCGGACAGGACTTTACTTATGGGGTTTCAGGGGTGTTAACTTTTTCTGGAGGGGCTGAAAATATAAACAATTTTCAAATACATATAACTCTTTGAAATTAAAATTAAATAATTCGAATCTTTACACATTATTTATAGAGGAACGAGGCTTCAGAAAAGTATAAAATGTTTAAAATATAACCACAATTTTAAAAATTATAAGCATATGAAAATAAGAAATTTATTTATTAGAAATATTAAGTTTTACTGCGCGCATGCTATTTTCAAAAGTATTAGCTTTAATTACTAGCAATAAGTTGATTTATATCCTTATTACACCGTAGTAAATTTAAATAAATAGAATAGTAAATTATATTTTTCAATTTTTTAAAAAAATTTTAATATTTTTCAAATATTTTGAAATACAAAAGACATATTATTCTTAATTTACTAGGGCTTAAAGTGTATGATAAAGTTTTATGCATCAAAGGCTACTATTTTAGAAAATAGCGTGCGCGCAGTAAAACTTAATTAATATTTCTTACAAAAAGATTTCTTATTTTCATATGCTTATACTTTTTTAAATTATGATTATATTTTAAACATTTTATACTTTTCCGAAGCCTCATTCCTTTATAAATAATGTGTAAAAGATTCGAACTATTTAATTTTAATTTAAAAGAGTTATATGTATTTGAATGTTTATATTTTCAGTCCTCCAGAAAAAGTTAACACCCCTGAGACCCCTCATATAAAAATTAAAGGGGTGATCCCTCGGTTAATATAAGGTTGTCTTATGACATCGGAAGCAATGATTGCAGTGGCGCACACAAGAGGGGTGTCCTAGGAGTCCGTACCCCCCTCCCCAAAGCTCCTGAGTCTTTTTCGATTGATGATAACTCTATATATATGTAACGTAAAGTTTAATAAAGTACTTGTAATTAACTATTCATTTTATTAATGAATGCTAATTATTAAGTCAATAATTTATTTTTTACTGTTTTTTGTTAACCAAATCGACAAAATCAGAAGATGTAGTCTTGAGGTATGATACGAGTTGGGGGACCTTCGACCATGGAATTTTTTTGTGTGTGCTACAGAATGATTGCCTGTAAACATAATCACATCTTAAAATTGTGGTGTACCCGCAAAGTTTGACTATCTCTGAGGATTTCATGGTTCTCAAAATTACGAACTCCGTGTCGTCTATAACCCTCGTGTTGCTTTACAGTGCAGCATTAATGTAACTCTCCCTGAGAATTCCATACATAAAATATTTTTATTTTGCCCCAAAATAAATATTCGTGTAGATGTCATTACAAGAATTGCAAACATAAACAAACAATTAAACTAATTATTTATTGATTAGCTCAATATACGAGGGGAAAATCAACTCGAATTCTTAAACTTTACCCTGTTTCGGCACTTAATTCTAAATAATTAAACTTTTTTCTCTCTAATCTTTTTCTAGTAGAATAGAATTCAAGATCCTGATATGATCCTCTTAATATAGTCCAATCAAAGTGATCTCCACCAACTCTGAGCAGTCCGCTGATAATCATTTTGGAGAATTAATTTATTAGATCAGTGGCTCTTAAACTTTGTTCCGCGGACTCCCGGGTTTTCCCCGCACTTTCTAGGGACCCGCGAAAGTCTCATTTAATATTAATATCCCCCTCTTTTACAGACTCAAAAAGGCCTAATGGAAAAATTGAAAATTCAATTTTTTTATTGATTGCAACTACACTGTTTAATGTTTTCTTAAAAGAAAAAAATAGTTAAAAAGTCTGTAAGTAGCAGAGGCAGTCATTTATTGTTGATTGTTTGATTTGTCGTCAGGATTGTTGAGGAGTTTTAAAATCACCCAGCCTTGTGCTGGAAGTCAGAGAGGGTATTCAAAATCTTGGGGGTCCACCAGGGACGTCTCAAGGCATGGGCCAACTGGCCCGGGCCTCTGCTACAATGGGGGCCTCATCTCGTTGTCAACTTAGTCTTAAAAAGATCATAATTCGAATAATTTCAAAGGTCAAATGTTATTTCCGGTTTTATTTTCCGAAAAACTGGGAATTTTTGACAACTTCTCAACTGATGTCCCTCGTCTATGTATAGGCCTACCACCATATACCATCATTACTCATTCAATCAAAAAGCGGCAGTCGGTTGAGCTGGTTTGGGCGATTGCAAGTCATGCACATTATTTGTTTCGTGTTATTGTTTGCACGAGTATTTGACGACGTATGCTATGTACTGTCCACTTTTAAGGATCATAGATGGGGCCTACTTTTGCGTAAGGGCCCGGGGCCTCAAGAAGTCTTAAGACGTCTCTGGGGTCCACGATGTCAAGATAATACATAAAGAGGGGCAGCGGCGATCGAAAGTTTAAGGACCGCTGCATTAGATAAAACATCTCTGAAAGTAGAATTGCCATTCCTCTTCAGCTGCTTTGTATATCACGTTTTTCCTTAAGAAAAGGGCTGTTAGAATTTCAATTAACGTATAATTTGTATGAAAGCTTTAATAGGTTCAAGACATACTGCACTATACTAAATTACAACTGTGACTCTACGAAATGCAATCAACAATCGATTGCCAAAAAAGAGAAAAGAGAGAATTGCTTTGTAAGAACTTAAAGAAACTTTAAACTTTCTGGAAACTTTAAATTTAAATTTCTAAATTTAAAACATCTTGAAAAAATGCTCCTAAACGAATCACTACACTAAGACGAGACAGATTGCTGAAACATATTGTGATGATAAGTTTCTTCAAGATTATTAGAGCTCTTAGTACGAAGTGGCGAGACCAAAAACTAGATGCTTTAACATCCCCCTCACTACGATGAAACTGATTTTATATCATGTACGCCCAAGACTTATCCACCACCTGCTTACAAGCAAAAGAATGGCAAGTATGCGGTAGTGCTGATACGGATTACAATAGGGTATTCAAGATTCGAATAATGAGCTTTTTGCCATGAGTTTATATTTTGCGTATTTCGCGCTGCAAGCAAGAAAAGTTTAGTAGAGATCGCTCAGTAATGCTTATTACCTCTGCCATGGTACTGAGTGGCGAAGGCTTAGAAAAGCTACGTGTTTTCATAGAAAAGGAAAATTCTAAAATCTACAAAAGCACTTGAGTATTTTATGATTCCATCAAATGTATATATATATCTGAGGATAACTTTACTCTCCAAGAAGATACTGTGTTTTGCTAATCGTCAAAGGTCACCTCTGTTTGGCTTAATCGCCACATTGGTCGAGCAATCTAATGGATTTAAATCCCAAACGAGTATATGTGTAGCTGTGGCGTTTGAGATAAAGGTTGCGGGGTATTTATTAATTTAAATATTTAGTTTATTTACGTCGCAGCTCTTATTTAAAGTATGTCAGTGAAGAAATTAAAACATATTGTTTCGAATGATTAGAGTCCAAGTTCTGTTGTTTGTGAGGGAGGAGGTCACGTCTCATCTCTACGAAAGTTTTCAACAGTCTCTCTCTCTGCCCTCTCTAGGGTCTTTTTAATGGGTAATCGCTGGCATCTTTTATCCTCGAGTTACATCCGATTCGTGGGTGGATCCTCGTGGTGTCAAAGATTGACGGGACGATGTCCAAGACAAGACAACGCAATATTTTAAAGATGCAGATATTCATTGCACGTGGTGATCATATCCACAAAAGAAGCCGATTCACAGCTGTGAGGCGGGAAACGTTGCAGTGGGATTTAATCAAGAAGCGCTTTCAGGTTTCTCTCCAAAAGACAAAAATAAATTTGTGGAAGTCATAAAATCCGTTTGGGAGCAATTATGAACTGATATAACTACAAAGCATAAAGTGTCAGATTATGTACGTAACGCATTATTAAAGCCTAGTGAGGTATCACTGAATATTAACAATTGATAAAGTTTCCAGTTTATGTGAACTTCTAAAAATGTTTTATATGCTATTCCGAATTTTTGAATCATTGTAGCATTTTTTGAATTTTTTGATTTTTTAAAAAAGTAATTCATAGAGCAAAAAACTTTAATACCATATTAATGTTTGTTACCTTGATGTACAAAATATGTAGAATGAGATACCACGCTTTAAAACTCTGAAGCATTCGTATCTGCAGAAATAAATGCAAGTTTGAAACTCTTTTGTACTTTATTTTTCGTTATTCTAATATTTTGAATTGGAATTATATAATTATATTTTTTGATTATAATTATAAACTGCGATTTTGTCTTTGCAATGAAATTTAAATTTATTTAAAACTCAATTACTGTAGGATGATTGTGTGACAGTTTTCTACATTTCTGAAAAATAATTCAATTTTAAAATGAATTTCGGAAAATTGGACCGTGGTAATCGAGTGGTCAGGGTCGCGAAGTCAACGATGTTCAGACGTGAGTTCGAGTCTTGATTGCAATGAATTGCTATGTGCAACGAGGCCGCGGCAGCCTTGTGGTCATGGTTACGAATCCGTGGCCGGTATGTCATGAGTTCGAGCTTGTGCCACTGAAGCCTCACCGTGTAGAGGAGCTGATGCTGCTTAAATCTATCGAGGCTCAAAGCTCTTCGTTGGCGTGGTGTGGTAATTCGAATAAGTGATGCTGATTCAGATGACGTGCTCGTCGCTTGACCATGGTTCAAAATTATGAGATCTATCACCAATAGCTCTCATGTTGCTTTGTGGTGTGAGGTTAATATACACTCACTCATCTGCCGTGTGCAACATGAGAGTTACTGCACATTAAATTTAGCTGGAGATTAAGTCTTCGAGTTTGGTGTGGAAGTTGTGAGAGAACTTATCAATTAAAGTTTTTTTTAATTGGACCATTTATCTGTTTTCATATTGTTCAAAATTACGAAGATTTGAAGTTGAGAGAGAGAGAGAGAGGAAATAAAATATTTTTGAATTTTTTTAATAGCTTATTTAGCAGGAGGTGCGAGGCAAAGTTGTGATATTGAAATGTTAGTTAATTTTGCCTTTTTTCAAGAATTAGAAACGTCCTTGGTTTTATTTATATCCCCTTCTAATCATTATCGTACTCTAAATGTTTCAATACCAAACCAATTTGAAATGCATAGGTTGAATACACTAAAATTAAATGTAATTTTGATAATGTGCTGCTTTTCTATAGTTAAGTGCCCATAAAAATATTTGCTGTTAGTCAAAATGCATTACTATGCTCAACGCTGAGTAAGTTTATTCAGTGTCTCGTTATACTAAAAAAGCAAATCTAAAAACTTGAACTATACTTAGTAATATAAAACTTGGAATAAATTGTGCTCATTACTACTAAAACTGCAAGTATAAATCGATTTTTAGATTACTGTAATTTCACCAACAAACTGATGTCTTAAATTTCATTACTTTTTGTAACGATGTTTGATACGTGTAGTTTACAGCATAACGAGTTATTTTCAAGCTTGAGGAAGGCAGAGGGTGGGTGTCAGAGAATATGACCTTTTAAAAAGTATGTCTCGGTATAGATTCATATGGTTCTTAATTTTCACAGAATCTCTGTTCTACAGCGAACTGAATGAAACATCAATTTTAAACTTTGAAATTATCTTTCGGAAGGGTTTATTTTTAAGCACTTCTGAATACTAATTTCTTGCGCAGCTGCATTATATTGTAAGTTATTTGTTTTGTTGACGTTTTTTATGATGCAGCTAATGTTAAGTGTTATTTAATGTGAAATTTAAATTTTATTTACAGTTCTTTACTACAAACAGTCACAAACTTTAACAATATTAATTTTTTGAATGCTGTATCAAAATTAGCAAAAGAAATAATATTCAGAATAAATGCAAATTTATAAAGAAATTAATTAAATGAAAATTTTTAGTGTGAAATATTCGATAGTCTTTCTATTATTTGAGGATCACATGGATTTGTTTTTTAGGGCACTTTAGTTATGAAAAAGCATTGTAGAAAGGGTGTGGTTGGTAGGGATTGGGCTGAAGCGACTTAATTTTAATATGGCAAGTAATGTAAAAAAGGATTTAAAAGAAATTTCAAGGATGAGACACAACTTGGGTTCAATTCATCTATATCATGGATCAAAATTAAAATATTTGCAATAATAAGTCTGTCATATAGTTCAAATGCGATATTAGTTAAAGGGAAAAAAAGCCTTTCGATGAACGACTTCGCATTAACATGTTTTATCTATCAACCAACTTGATGTCTGGGCAAAAAGTTATAAAACTAAATTTATAATTTTGTATCAAAACAAGTTGCTGCATATTTTCTTTTTAATCATTATATAAAGAAGATAAAACTAAAGGAAATTACTTCAAAGGATTTCAAAATCATTCCACATAACAGGTAACTTCAAGTTAATTAAATTTTTTTCGAAATTTTATTTTACTTTTTATGCAAATCCTATTTATGTTTAAATGAAAACTACACTTCAATAGATAAATTAAATATGTTATTTCGATAAAAATTCTATTCCACCTATAAGTTTAAAAATTTTTTCCGGAGGAAATATTTTTTTTACACAGCTATCATGTTACATCAAATCTTTGGGCATTTCTTAAAAAAAACTCCTTTTAGTGTGCCAAGCTAAGAGCAGAACATTTTTGAAATATTAATCTGGAAATAATGAGCAAAATTAATGTGACGTCATAATTACCTAACCACAATCTCATATTTCTACCCAATCATTTCATTAATTCATGAACCGTCATAGTCACGTAAGTGCAATCTTGTGCTTTCAGGCAATTAGTTGAAGCGCTGCGCTGTTGCTAACTTTTGTTTTTTGCAAAAACTTTCTTATAAAAAGTACACATTTGTCAAAATAATGGACTAAGTTCATGACAGTCACATAATATAAACACGTGTTCTATATTGAATTTAAAACGGACAATAAACTAGTTCGTACTTTTTATTCTATTTGTAAAACTTAGGTAAAATTTCAAATTGCATAATTGGGTGAAGATGCTCAAGAGTTATAAAAAGAAATTTCTGCAAAAAGATTTTAAAATTAAAGAAAAAAAGTCTTGTTTTATACATGTACTTTTAAATAAAGTGACAAATGTTAATTTTTTTTAAAAAAAAGTTTCTGTAAAAAGCGTAATTTGGCAACAACGAAGTGCATGAACTGATTTGCTGAAAATAGATAATTGCATTTATCGTGACTATGACGTCACATGTGTTTTTGAACTTGATTGGCTAAAAACACGGGGTTTAAAATTATCATGTGATTATGATGTCACATGAATTTAGTCCATTACGCTTATAAGTAAGCAGAATACACGTGATTTACACGTATAAGAATAAAATAATTTTTTTTATCTTGAAAACTTATTTGATGAAATTTTTTTCTTTATTGTTTTACTCAATTACACATTTTGAAATTTTATCTCAATTTTACAAATAGAACAGAAATTACAAGTTAAATGTCAGTTTTGAATTCAAGGGACAACTCATGTGATCGACCCTTTTTCTAAACACTTAAAGTGCCTTAAAAAAAACATTTTATTAATTTACTTTTATTCCTGTCATTATTCCTACTTTTAAAAGAGCTGTAGCACAGAAGCTTATCTAAAGCTGGAAAACTATTTCGCGAAAAACTAAAGCTCCGTTTCTGGGAAATAATTTGCAAAAACGTTTCATCTTAACAGATCTAATCAATTATATTGTCCCGAAATAATTATACCATTCTCTACAACTTACGACTTCATGCTATCTTATGAATGTCATGATTTATGAAGAGGTCATTGCATAAGACATCTTTTTGAATAATAAAGGCAGAGAAAAATTCTTCAAACATGTATTTCTATGTTCGAACGCCTTATGTCGAAATAAATTTATATTCTAAGAAAACAAGGCCTCATATATGACCATTAAAAAACAAAATCGGGTAGGCGTCAATTCCAGATATGGATGAAATGACACCTTAATAATATAGGAGATGAAACCGTTAGATCATAATAATTTGTCTTGCACATTCCCATTTGTAAAAACAACTGTGAAAACATGCTTATTATTCTGTTTCTTGAATTGTGGGATGAAGTGACAGATTATCTTACCCTTTCAAAACAAAATGTCAATTGTGTTTTTCTCTTTCATCATTTTTGCCAAATGCTGTAATTAATCTGACACATTCAGATTACCAAATCAAGTCATTTTGAATTTATTCAAAAAAAATAATTTTTTTTACCTTTCAATCAAAAGTGATGGTTAAAATTGGTTGAATTCATTCTAAATCGCTACAACGAGGGGCTCTATTCATTCATTTATACTCCTATCATAATTTTTTTCAACTAAGCTCTTAAATCCAGAGTAAAGGATACATCTTCCCTTTTGAAGCTGTTTAAAAGTTATTTTATGTTCATTTCAATTTTGAGAGATCATCAACTAGATATTATTTAAAATGGATTGATTACTACAGTAATTTTTAAATAAATTAATTTGAATATATATATACAGTAAAGATCGCTTAATACTAAACTAAGGGGACCGAAATAATATTTCGTCTTAAAAGAATTTCTTGTTAAAAGATATTGCAAAAAAACAACATACATTTCAAAAAGTTAAGTTAATTAGAATGCGTTTTATTCGCGTAGATATGAAAAAATACATGTATTCAATAAAAAATAATGAAACAAAAGCAATTTATTAGAACGTAATGAAATTCAATACAAAATTTTCAAGTTTTTTGAAAAACAAAACATAAATTGAGCTTGTGGAGAATAGTTTGGTATTTTTCTTTCATTGCCTTTTTTTAGCATCAAATTATCAACAAATTGTTCGATATCGTTCATTTTGTTATTCATTTCACCATTAGAATGTGCGTCTAAATAACTATACATACTTTTCAAGATGTTCCATATTTCGAGTGATGTGGGAACAGTAGCTGCAATAATTATTTCATTTTCGTTGTCGGAATCAATATCACTAATATTTTTTGAGCTTTCAGCAAACTCCAAAAAATGTCTTTATCTGCCATAATTTTGGCTGTACACAATTATCATTATCTACTCTCACGAATTCTTCCGATGATATTGAAGTACAATCCTATAATACAGTAATTTTCTCTAACATTTCAGTAAATGTCGTAACAGTTTTAATATCCTGGCAGGTATTTTCCGTTTGTTGCTCATTCCCAAAAGGGAAAGCTTTTCGTGTTAAGAGAAAAAAATTGCATGTAAATACATAGTTTGTCGAGCCCGTCGTATTATTTCGTGTTAAGCAATAGTTCGTCTTAAGCGTTTTCACGTTAAACGTATCTCATTATAAATTAGTTTTTGCATGCTTTATATCAAACTCTTTAGACTCGCGGAACCTTTAAAACTATAGGTGTTTTGGGGGAATTCCATTCCTCTTCCCCTTAGAAGAATATTTTATTAAACAATATTTAAAATAGATCAATATGTTATAGGTACTTTATGTATGAAAAGACAACTTTAAAAATACTCTATTTTTTATTAAAATTTTTTTGATACAATATTAATGTAATTTACTCACACAATAATAATTTGAACTCCAAATGTCACCAACAGGTACATTGCATTTACTGATTGTAATATGTGCTTGCAATTTTAACACTAATTGTGGAAGTCTAGGTCTAAATTATCCATAGCCGCGTTAAATTAAATTCTGCGTTACATTTATTTTTATATTTTGTATTTGTTGCCACATACGTTGATAAATATTCCCACTTAAATACACTGTTTTTGAATGGCATCAAATCTTTACCCATGTGGAAGGGGAAACCCTGTGTATTTTGTATGAATTTGCAATCTAAAATTTAAATGCCGTTCTTGCTTAAATTTCGATTTTAACGTCGATTATGTTGATATGACAATAAATTGTTCTCTTTCTTCACTATAGGTGTTTTTTCACAAGTGGGAAAAGGTGCATTTTTAATTAGAAAACTATTTAGTTATGCAAAAAAAAACGTTGCTCTAACGAGTGTAAAATTATGCCGTGGTACCCGGAATAGCAGACAATATAGAATATTCACTATCTAATAGGTGGCACATATAAAAAAAAACCGTTTTAATGTTATATTACTATAAAAGTTTAAAAGGTATCACAAATTGAAATTATGTTATGTGCAAATAAAATTTTTAGTTTTAATGAGAAGCTTTAGAAACTTGTGGTTAGATAGATTTCATAGAGGAATGGGAATCCATTTTGCATACACATTTACAGTTTTCATTTAGATTTTTTTTATTGTGACTCGTAGAACCCCAGAGTTTCATGGAACTTAGTTTGAAGATCACCGCTTTATATGAACGTTTTGAAGTAAATATTTTCATATTATTCTACAGAATAATTGTAAGTGAATTCTGAAGTATACTATCAAAAGCTTTTAAATCTTATAAATACATCAAACTAATATTGTATGATAATTTGCTTGATCAAGAAAGTATTAAACCTACCCTTCTCTTATAAAAACTGGGAGAACCCCCTGTCCTCCTACTGGCGGTCCAACCCCCATTGAACAAATGCTGCAATTGTTCATACTCATCGCTCAAGTTCGCATTATTTTTGGCGACCAAATTTGGCGACCATATAGATAATTCTGTAAATTAATGGGGAGATCTAACATCACGATCTATGAGGTAAGCGGATTTTTCCAGTAAGCGCTGGAAGGTTGGTGTAGGACCCTTAAGAAAAAAGTTTTTGTCGCTCT
The DNA here is from genome assembly GCA_019973975.1 of Trichonephila clavata. NCBI lineage: Eukaryota > Metazoa > Arthropoda > Arachnida > Araneae > Nephilidae > Trichonephila > Trichonephila clavata. The sequence goes on along the minus strand of BMAO01019783.1, from coordinate 254,836 downwards.
TTAACTAAATTCAACTTTTTACGACCCATTTTTGCTAACTATACCTTATGCATAAATAAATTTATAAAAGTGTCACGAAAACTTTTGTTTTGTAGAAAGAGATAAAACAATGATTTTTTTAAGCTCTAAAAAGCAATAAATTAAAAATTTTATAACTTATTACCTTTTGCGCTGCATAAGAAGAGATAAAATCATGCATATTTGAGATTCATTAGAGGAAGATTACTTTTAACGGTAATTCTTCAGTGACACTGAAGACACCCATTCGGCAACACCTACGTCACGAAGTAAAACAGGGTGGAGTAAAACACAAAAGGGTTCACGCACGTGTTCATGCATTAATGAAGTAAATCAAATATGTATCGTTTGTACTCTTTCTCTAATTGCTGATTATTTCATTGATACAGTCTATGTTCTTCTGAAGTCTTCTTGATTTTTGGATGGTTTCACCACTGCTGAGTTTCATTTAGGTTTAAGTGGGTCATTTTGTATTCGTGTGAAGTTATTTGAGTTCCTCTGTGACTTTTTAAAAACTCTTATTGTATCTGGATTAGAAGTCGGGAAAAGTTTTGAAAAGAAAGAGCCAAATTTATGTATTTTAAGAATCTAAAATTATGAACCTGTAGATTTAAAGCAATACTAAGTTATAAAACTTATTATATTTTTATTGATGGCAAAAAATTACTAATTGTTCATAATGCTTTCAATGAACAACTTACATATAATAAGAAAGTTTTTATGTCCCTTTGTAACATATCGTTTTTATACTATGACATGATACCCAGTTGATGCCTTATGAGCCCTAATGTAGCTTCGGAATGTGATTTTAGTGAACTATCAGCTTAGTTGTGATATCAGTTAGTATCAGAAAACGCCTGAACTCTCTATAAATATGGAAATCCCAACATACTGGAGGCTGTAAATACCAATTTTTGTTTTAGATCATGGTAAGAGTGCCCCAGAAGTAGAGTAATCCAAGTCGAATCATGTGCTCAAATCGTCATTCCATTGAAGATGTGTCATGAGAAGTTATAGATACTGATACACTTTAAATGAGGAATTAGTCCTCAAAGTCCTTTTATGAAACTTGAGAACTATGAGAGAAATGTACCATCTCGGCTCTTTCTCTTGACAATGGTTCAAAATTATGAAATCAACCACCAATAACCCTCAATAGGATTGTCAAAAATAGAATGTAGAAAGGCGCCGATTCGAAAAAAAACCAAATAAACTCATGATGTGAGCAGGGACGTCTTAAGGTTTTTTGAGGACCTGGGCTGCTATACAAAATTAGGCCCTGGTCCCCTATACAAATGAGGCCCCATCTATGACCCTTAAAAGTAGACAGTGAATAGCATACGTTATCAAATACGCTTACAAACAATTACCCGAAACCAATAAATACGTATGACTTACAATAGCTCAAACCGGCTCGACTAACTGCCGACTTTGATTGCATCTATACCATAGAACATCTTTTCCGCAAAAGTAAGTTCCAATTGATAATAGTCTTTTTTTCCCCTCCTTCCTACATCTGCAACGTTCACCCTCCTACGCTTATTTTTAGGAGAGAGAACAAGTGTCAAAATCGCAAACTTTGGCATTATGTCAGATATTTTTAATTACAAAACGCTAATATGACATTCTATCTGTGGAGACTAAGTATCATTTTTAAAATATGCGTGAAGTTTGTTACAAAAAGATACTTTTGATTGCTACATTCAATCTATTATCATTTCATTGAATACAATCATTTATTCACATGCAAAAACACTTTACACAAGTCTTTGGGGGAAAACCATTTTGCATTCAGTCGCGATCAATATTATGACAGCTACACTTTCAAGGTCATTCAGTTCAAAGACATTGTATCCAAGGCAAAAGCTCAAATTTTTAATCATGCCCTCTCGCATATTAAAAAATGAATAATTAAGTGATGTAATAACTTGAATCATTCCTTATTATAAGTTATATAACTCTTGTCAAATAAGCGCGGGATAATGATGTCAGAACGAAAAATTGCTTAAGGCTTCTTGAATTCGTGAACATAATATTAATTCTTTTCCTAAAATTTTTACTTATTCTTTCAATTAAAGAACATAACGTGGATAGTGAGTAAGAAAAAGTGCACCAAAAGAATTTCGTTCTTATCTTTGCCTAACGGATTTCTCGACGGATTTTAAAATATATCAATTATTTTAAAACCCACGACCAAATTGTCTAAATCATTATTAAAAAGTATTCAGTGTGTCCTAAGGTATGACACATAATTCTCACCATTCTTTCCGGAGCAATAAATTAAATACAATAGTATAGTGTCAAGGGTTGCCCAACTGGAACTATCATATGAGTGATGCGATCCAGAAATAAAAATATTAAAATAAAAGTATCGTATTCCATTTTATAACATTTTGCACTAAGCATCAGCGCAAACAAATAATTAATTGAACGGCAACATAGTTGCATAGTATCCAAAATTAACAGATTAAAATGATAAAATATTTTATGATAGACGTTTGTTACATTTAGATCAACTCTGTCATAAATAAATTTTTCAGTGAACTATTAATTTTTCAAGTTGAAAGCAAATTCTTCAAGCAAACAATTATTAGTTTCGTTCACTTAGAGGAGAAAATATTTTTTTTTTCATATTTGTACCAATATTACTGATAAAATAATGCTTAAGATACTTTTTCTTCAAAACTTTCAATAATACAAAAAAATTGCTAGAATTCTTTCAAGTCAGTGCGAATGGATAATACCATACACAATATAACACAATTGAAGTTTTTCCGAGCTGAAAATTTATGATTTGGAGTCGTGAAATAGAATGGTAAGCAAAATCTACATAACCATGTTTTCACGGACATGGTCAACTCTATCAGTCTTTCAAAACAGTCCAACGAAATTTTTAATACTTGAAGTTTTCAGACCTCTCACATTCAGGGACGTCTTAAGGCGTGGGCCAATTGGGCTCGGGCCTCGTCTCGTTCTCGATTCAGTCTTAATAAGATCATAAATTGAATAATTTCAACGGTCAAAAGTTATTTCAGGTTGAATTCTCCGAAAAACTGGGAATTTCGGACAATAAGTCAACTGGCTACATGTGATGACCGTCGTCCATGTATAAGCCTAGGTCTACCACCATACAACATCTTTACTCATTTAATCAAAAGGCGGCAGTTTTCAGGAGAAAAAGTAAAAAAGAAATAATTTTTCTTTAAGAAGTCTCAGGCGCGTTAACTTTGTCTGGAGAGCAGAAATATAAACAATTTTCAAATACATATAATTCTTTAAAATTTAAAATCAAATAATTCGAAACTTTTTTTACACGTTATTTATAAAGGAACTAGGCTCCAAAAAAGTAAAAAGTTTAAAACATTATAATTTTAAAAATTATAATCACATATGAATATAAGAAATATTTCTGTAAGAAATATTAAGTTTTATGTTGCGCATGATATTTTCTAAAACACCTCTATTTACTAGCAATAAGTTGATTTTTAAAGTTAAATGCAACCTTGTTACACTACATCTATTTTTTTTTACAAATATAATAATATTTTTTTTTTTTAAAAAAATGACATTTTAAAATTAAAAAAAATTTTTTTTGATACTTTTGAAATACAAGGTATATATAATACAAAAATTAGGTAGGTTTTAAAGAGTATGATACATTTTATAATTCTATAAAATTTTATTAATAAAAGGCTACCAGTTCAGAAAATAGCATTCGCAAAGTAAAAATCACTTAATATTTTTTACGGAAACAATTTCTTACTTTCATATGTTTATATTTTTTAAAATTATGATTATATTTTAAACATTTCGTACTTTTTTGAAACCTTATTCTTCTATAAATAAAGAGTAAGAAATTCGAATTATTTAATTTTAACTTCAAAGAATTATATCTATTGGAAAATTGTTTATATTTTAGCCCACCAGACAAAATTAACACTTCCGAGAGTCTTAATATTGCCACAAAAGGAATGAATTTTTGAAAAAATTGGGTTGGGGTCGCGGTAGCCTAGTGGTCAAGGTTATGTATTCGTGGCTGGCATGTCATGAGTTCGAGCTTAGTACCGCTATAGACCCACCGTGTAGCCGTATTCACGTTAAATCTTTCTAGATTCAATGTCCTTCCGTTGGTGTGGTATGGAAGTAGGAGAGGTGTTGTCCTCGCCACTTGACCTCAGGTGTAGTCCTCGTCACTTGACCATGTTTCAAAATTACGAAGTCCGTCGCCAATAGCTCTCGTGAATCTATATATTGCCACGTTAACATAATTCTCACTCGTTCGAAAAATTAATGAAAAAGACTTAATTGGGGTTAGATGATTTTTAACATGAAATAAATATTTTTGTAGAGTATAAATTAAATGTATATTAAATTTCTGCAAAACTGATGATTACTGATTAATGAGCAGTACAATGTACACTGCAATATTTCATACCCAGCTCTTTCCTAGGATCGTCGAATCGCTTCCGATCCAAGCTTTTCTCCCTCTTCCGCTTTCTCGCGCACTGTTCGACTGTAGTTTTTTAAAAATTAAATACGACAGAAGCTGTTAAAAATGTACCTGGTGTTTTTTTTCTTGTTAACTATTTAGTATGTGTCCTCTCATCGCAATAAATGTTAAACAGTACTAAAATGCCTGTTTTTTTTAACAGAAATTACTTTGACCTTTTACCATAAAAAAAGCTCAACTACCTGAACATTCTCCTTGTGGCAATACTTAACATAAAACCTAATTTTTTTATTTTATTTTTCCCTTCATCTATAAACCCCAGCACTGGGCTGGGTGATTCCTTTTTTTATTTGTTCACTGATATAAACTTTTAGGCTGTGACGAGAATTTCAATAAGCACAATGTCATTCCTGATTTCAAAAAAATTGTAGAAAAGTGATAAGGGTACATTTGTCTCATTAAACTGATAATAAATGTGCTTGCAGCTATATATATGAAATTAGCACAATAAATTAACTGAATAAAACTGCCACTACTTTATTTAACTTATATTGAATGATTTTTACGGTACAATTTATACCTTTACGGAGGTACAAAATTAACAAATGAATGCAATCACTTTAAAAAGAGGAATGCGGCCCTCCGGTACCCTCCGCTTGCATAATGTGGCCCACGAGTCAAAACAATTGGTCGCCCCTGAAATTTAGCATCTTTTCCGTATTAGGTAGGGTTTGAAATTCTGAAAAAAAACCACTTTTAATCCACCTGTAATGTCCTAGTCTTGTCAATTGATGAAACTTGATTGAGGTTTTAATGATTTATTTACAAACACAAAAGATGACACTCAGATACAACTGTTTGCATCTATTGGAAAACGTTTTAGGTAAATTATTATTCTAATTGATAACTGAGTGATTGACTTTTAGAGGAGACACTAAAGAAGTGCCAGGATGGAATTCAACACATCTACACATCTGCCTCTGGCAGATACAAAACTTTCACGCAAAGCTCCCTGATATAGCTCATAGATTTCCTTCGAGAGACAACCACTGAATTGTCTCCTCACAAAGCTCACTGGTGAAGCTTACCGTATTCTCTCATTGCGAGACATTACCGGAATCTAAATGTCTACACTAAGCTCGCTGGTGGAGCTAAGCGACCTCTCTCGTCGAGAGGTAATCACCGAAAAATCAAATAACCACACTAAGCTCGCTGGCGGAGTTAAAATGGCCTCTCTCGTCGATAGGTTAATACGGAATTCCCTTTGGTGTGGCACTCGCGCAGGTGCAGTTCCTCGGATCAATCCACGCTGCCATCTAGAGTTTCAGAATGGGTCTAGAGTTCGTTACAAACTCTAATGTGTAGGTGGCAGCTAAATTAAGAAAATACTTCAAATATTTTGAATGGATCACTTGAAAAACGGCCGTTAACTGTTATAAAAATTATTTATCTTTTCCGATAATTTTTTAATCGTGTTATCATATCAAAATACTGTATCACAACTAATAAAATGCTATATAGTACATAAATTGAGTATTTAATTTTTTAGGTAAGAATTTAATTTGAATCCATTTTATTTAGAGGAAATTTAATTTGAAACCATATACACACACATGCACATGTTAGCATGACTTTGGAATACATCAAATCGTTGGACAAAAACCTTATTTGTCCTTTATTCCATTTGGGAACAAATGTTCAAATGGAAATTCTGATTTCGAATTTTAAGTTAAGTAATTAATAAATCAAAATGCATTTTGGATTTAAAATTAAATCGAGATAGCTTTAAAAAGCGATCTCTCAAAATCCTCTTCATTCCTATTTGCATAAATTGTATTCATCCCAGTGAATTATACATTATCGTATACATCCGCTCAACGCGACAGCGGAAAACAATACTTCTGTCAGTTTTACTTTTTATTTCCATCATTTCCAAAACTTGTTTACGGATGCTATGATTCAAACAACTTTACTTTCCACGATACCTTGGAATGGAATCGCTCACTTCCATCAATAGTAGAATTGCGATACTCAACAAATATTTACACCTTCTTATTTTTATATGAAAAAATATCAGCGAGAGAGCGCCGCATTAAAACATTTGATAACAAGAAGTGATACTGTAATCCAGGTCGGAACACAACAGGAACAAAAGATGCCAACGTAACTCGAGCAGTAAGAATTTTTAAAACCTGTATTTTGGTAAATGAATGCTTCCACGATTGCATGCTGTGGAACAGCGTCAAGTAGGTATGTTTATTTGATTCTTGTGAAAGCGGATCTCTCTCTAGAATAGGCTTCTATTTTTCTCTCTTGGTATTTGTGTCTGACATGAATGGTAATGTTGCTACAGAGAAAAAGGTGTGTTTTAGTTTCGATTTCTTGTAAAGTCGCGTAAATAGGCAGTTTCGTTTCGGGAAGAAAACGTCGTGTATAGTGTGTGTTTAATGGAATTTTGTGCAAGAGCATAGTAATTTAATGAACGTTTCTCTTTATGTGTCGTTTTTGTGTAATTTAAGAAGTTTTTCTTAGATTAAAAGGTTATTCCTGATGTATTTATATTTTATTCATTTATGCATAAATTGTGTTGGATTGTTTTAAACTCTAAGATATTTGGGGGGTTTTAATCATGTTAGAGGAATTTATTGCGTTAATTACATAAATTTCACCCTGAATGTTAATTTGCTTAGGTTTGAATTATTTTTAATTCAATTTTAAGCATTTCGATAATCCAGACTATATTAAATAACTTTTATGTTTTCAATACTTATGGGCTTTGTCCTGAAATTTTCTGTGTAATTTTTAAAATTTGTGTAGATTACAAACATACGCTTTTTATTTTAAGTTTTTGTCCTCGGTAAAATTTTACGTCAGCACTGAATCGAAAACTCAAAGTTAATTTTTTGAATATGTTCATTGATTATTTTGAAATTTCATAAATTATTAATATCTATGATGGTTACAAAAAATAAAGTGTAAGTATTAATTATCATTTTAGACAAACATCGTAAAAAATTGTAGAACCAAGTATTTTATATATACATTTGTATTTGTTGGAATTAACTTTTTCTGAGTTTATTGTATAGTTAATTTCGAAAATATGAAAGAATATCTTACGCTTTCGTATAAATAAGTGCTATATTTTGCAATTTTTTAAAAATAATTCTGTGTAATAGTTTCTTTTTCTAACGAGTTAATACATTTTTAAATATTAAATCTGTTAACTTTTCAACTGTTTCACTGTAATCTTTGTTTTGCTATACCTTAGCTTTTTTTTAAAGAGAAAAAGCATTAATTTGAAGAATTTAATCAAATTATTAATCAAAGATGAGAAACAGTGTTGGTTTTAAAAGTTCAGATTATCATGCTTCAACAATTTTTATTAAATCTTCTGAAAATGTGATAACTTGATGTACTTCTTGACAGTGATGTTTGATATCCAAATGAAATTCAAAACCCAAAAAATAATTTTAGAAATGGTTGTTTAAGAATATCCTTTAAAAAAAAAAAACGCTTTTACAAAAAAAAAGGGAAGCCTAATTTCCTTTAAAATTTTTTGTTCTTGTATGGTTGCCTCTAATATTTTTTTCATTGGAATATGTTTTAGCAATAAATATAATTAAATCCTAACATGACTCTAACATAAATTCTGAAATCGGTTTTATAAATAATTACTTAAAATATTTTTTACTTGTTTCGATTTAAGACAAAGCGCTTCTATCAAGTTCTTATCTTTCTCTTAGATCATTCATTTTTTATCGAGCAATAATTCTTTTTTCGTGTTAATTGGAAATTGATAACTAACAAAATGCTGTTTTAACTGACATTGGAAGGAAAGAGCCCTGGAGATACCTGTTTACAAATCATTAATATATTTTAAAATGGGAGAGAAAAAGGAAAAGAAACTGCAGGATAAAAATGCATAGTTATTCCCCCCCCCCTCCTGTAAGACATCATATAACTTGATACTATTTATCCTAGCTGTCAATGCGTTGACCGCAAGAGAAATGTACAGTAGATCTTGGATGTCAATAAAATTTCCTAAAGCAAATGATTAATGGTCAAAGCTATAGTCTGTGCCATTGTATGATCCACTCGTTTTTTGTACATAATTTTTCATGTCCCCCTTCGGATTGAAATTAACATTTTTACTAACATTTTTATGTAAAATTGACAAAAATAAATAAAAAAAAAAAATAAAAAATAAAGATGTATCGGTATTTAAAAGCAGTTTAACTTGGTATTAAGCTTTTTTGTGAATGCTGCACTAACTACTAGAAAGAAAAAAAAAGCAGAATATAATTTTAATAACTCATAGTTATCTTTAATTAAATATTTTCGTCATATCTCTAAAAGATTTTCTTTTATTGCATAACATAATGGACCAGACAGTTCAAGGATATTTTGATTTTTTTTCAGAATCTCTTAGTCGCACTTTATTGGAGATCACAATAGTTTGGTTTATAATGGACTATAGGTCACATTAATGTACATTTCTAAACAATATTAGGGACGTCTTAAGATTCTTTGAGACCCTAGGACCGTATGAAAATTAGGCCCTAACTGTGATCCTTAAAATTAGACAGTAGCATTGTCAAGCCATTGTCAAATACTCGTTCAAATGGTAATTTAAAACAAATAAACGTACACGATTCACAATTCACCGGCTCGACCGATGGCCGTATTTCGACTAAATGAATTGAATGATTGTTTATGGTACTTGGCCATTGTCCTTGTCCAGGCCTAGGTCTTCAGATACTAATACAGTCTTACTACCTTTGATAGTTGACATGCAGTTTGAAATTCTCTGTTTTACGGAAAATATCTACGGGAATAATATTTGACCATTAAAATTATCTGGATCATGATCTTATTAAGACAGAGCCGAGAATGAAACGAGGCCCTGGGTCCGAGCCCAGTTGGCCCTTGCCTTAAGACAGCGGCGTAACGTACACCCCGGAACCCTCGCATTGCGGGGGCCCAGAGCTCTAAGGGGCCCAAAGCCTGATTAACGCCCTTTGTAAGAGCCGGCTTGGGGCCCGAATCTGACTTTGCAGGGAGCCCTAATATTGTTCGTTACTCCACTGCCTTAAGAAGTCCTTGAATAAGATAATGTGAAATTGTATGAACAGTTGCACGTTATATCCTCAAATGGCGGTGAAGTTAAAAAAATGAAGGATTGACTGAAATGTGGTGACTTAGAAATATGTAGCTGACGAAATATCTTCAGTTGAAATTGCTGGACATATTGAACAATTTCGTTACGATAGACAGCATGTGTTGAAGATTTCAGTGCCTATTTTGTTCTGGGGGAGGGGAGACAGGATGTACTCTTAAATTAAGAATGATGAATAAAATTTCAAAATTGAACGTGACAAGTTTTTTCATGTCATATTTAATATACTTATTTTTAAAAGTTTTATCTATTTTTAATTTTGTGTTATACTATAAAATATCCTCTGATGTTTTTGCATTGAAACTTTTTTTTTCATAAATGCACTTTTAAAACACGAGCAAGCGACAATAAGCATAAAAGTCAAAAAGTCTGAGATAAAAAATATTATCAAAGCTTTGTTGGCAACATATCACGAAATCATAAGACTGATGTTATTAAATCGCCCTGCTGCGGAGGTCCTTCATCACAATCTATCTGGACATTTATCGAGCCTTCATCACAGTCCGGAATGACCAAATAATCTCCGTGAGAGCTCCCAGATATCCGCTTATCTTCCCTCATCCAATAGTGGGTGCTCGAAAAAATCGTAATCCCTTTAGGAAAAAAAGTAATAATAAAGCATCTCCATTCGCTACCCACCTTCATAATGCGCCGCAGAGTCACGTGATCTCTGGGTGTCCAATAAGAATCTGTAAACAGAATGTGAGAGAGCGCTTGGAAAATTTTCGATCGCGCCCGTCTTTTGTAATTCTTTACAACTATCAAGAGGCTCTCTCGGTTTGTACAATTGACCGATTTGACGTCATGCCGGACTCCCCCGCAACTGGTCTTGTTTGCGTAGGAGTACAGGTAAATTTGTTGATAATCATATAAATCTTACTACACCCCCTCCCCCTTCTTGTTTTGTTAATAATTAGGTAACATACTGAGTAGGTGTGTTTATTGATTCCAATGCGTATTTGCTAAACAACACCCTAAAGCAATTTATGTTAATCTGTTTTTGCTATAAATAGTACCTACAGAATAAACAAAAGATTTCTCTTAAATGTCAAGTTGAAACACAGCAAAAATATTAAATTTAACTATGAACTGCATTCTAATTAATTCCTGTAGACTTGTTACATAAACAATTAATTAGCTAACAAAATATTTTAAACTGAAATTATAAAACTAATGAATGGAAAACTTGGTTCCTGTATATAAAAAAAAAACAAGAGAGTAACCCTTAAATAACAGTTTATTTTCAAACGGAAAAATTCTTGGGCAATTTATAAAATCAAGTTAACTTGAACTCTTGTATTTTTTCTGTTCTAAATCATTTGTATATAATCAAAAGATATTGTAAATGTTTACTGTGTTATTTATTTCTAAGAAGTAATTTTATAATGGAGGATATTTTCTAAATTTCTCTGGTCATATTAATTTACCTACTCGTCAAAAAAGAAATATTGCAAGATCTTTGTCTGATATTGATGGGAATTTTTGTTCCATCCTGAAGAACTTATTCCATCTTTTCATAAAAGCAGAACTAGTTTTGCACGCAATGATGGTGCACACGAGAAACATGCTACTTATTTCACCTTTCTGCACTCTAATCTCATTGTTATATTTCCCATCAAAAAATGCTTCCAAACACCCTAGTAAAATTGTAATCGAATAGAATTTGGATAACAATATTATTCTTCGAATTTTCTTATAAATTATTCAATTTTATTTATTTTTTGTATTTGTTATCTATTTGGCTTATTTATTTCATAATTCATAGTCACGTTTTTCGTATTGATTTTTATTATCTTTCTATTAATTTTCATATATTTTTTCGGTTTCAACATTTTTTATGCAATGTAACTTTTATCTATATATGTTTATATAAAGTATATTTAGGTATATATATATAAATACATATATACATCATGAATGGATTTTTCCTATTTCTTATCAATAATTCAAAAAGAGCTCTTATTTTTAATTTTAAGAATTATTTTGCTTGAAATTGCAAGAGACGTTTCAAATGCAGCCAAAGTTGATATATCTCGCATAAAGAGAAAATTATAAAAAATTTGGAAATTGCATTAAGTTTTATTGAATTTTGTTTCGTAAACTCTAATATGGGCAAGACTTTAAAGAGCTTTTCAATCTAGCATTTGAAATGGACTAGAATGTGCATTTTATCTTATAACTAATTAACCAGCTAGGAATATGTGTAATTTTGAATACATGAAAAATCTCAAAGATCTTGCGTTTTCTTTAAAAATATATAATTTCTCTCAATCTTTCGACAGCATAAATAGACCGAGGAAAATTAAAATTTTTTCATTAAAATCATGTATGAATAAATTAAATATGAACTCGTGTTTTAAACAGATATTTTAATTACGTTATTGCTTCTCCCTTTTTCTCATTAAAATATGAAATTTCAAAATACTTATCACGTAAATTTATTAAAATTAATGGTTATTAACTAATATGAAATATTATTCTTTCCTTTTTTGAAATTATAAAAATCAAGTTTTAAGTTTGCGTTCTGTGACTTAAACATTTATAATAAAATACTAGATAGGAAAGGACAGATTTTCTTACTAATTCTAATGAATGATAAAAAAAAATTTACCTTTCCAAGAAATATTACAAAAAGTTTTTTAAGCAATTTTAAAAAAAATCACAAAATTATTTTATGCATATATGAAGCCTTCTCATCTGTAATCACAATATAGATTTAAATATGTATTTATATATAACTAAAATTTAATCACATAAATTATTTAACTATACCTAATTTAATCAAAACATTACACAAAATTTTTAGTAATTAAACTAAATTTATTAAATAAATTCGTAAGATTTTTAAATTGGAGATTTATCTCTAGAATTTTAGTTTGTGGTGTGATTCCCTTTTTTAAATGAATTTACTGTGTTTTCAAAAAAATAAGTTTGTATTTTTGTTCCTTTATTTAACGCAGCTCTTTCCTAACGTGAAACAATATATTTAAAAATAAATACTTAAGCTAAAAAACAAAGGACTTTTTTTTCACAGTATTTATAGTTCTCTGTTTTTAGACAATTTTTAAAAAACAAACTTCTCTATTAAAACCTTCCGATGGACATTATAATTAAAAAAAAAATGTTTCAATTAAACTTCGAAAACGTAAACATCTTAATTTAATTTGACAAGCTAGTCTTAACGATATATAATCGAACAGAGAATGTATGCACGTAAATAAATGTGTATTTAATAGTCTTTTACGGAATCGATAAAAATGAAATAGTCAACTGTGATTATATATTATACAATGTATAGTGAAATGGTCGAATGTGATAATTATATTGGATGTTCAAAAATTATGATTATACTTTTCAAAAATTAATTAAAAATAAGCAAAAACAAAGATTTTTTACTTATGGCTTTTTTTGTTTCATAAAGAAAAAATTAAAGTTTCTATTTAATGAAATGCAAACTAGAGATGGTGCCACGTCCATATTTTACAACATTCTCGTTTCAAAATGACTTCACCTTGTAATGAAGGTTGGGCTTTCCCAACCATCAGCGTATGAGAGTTAGAAGGAAGGTAAGCTACACAGATGGTCCTAACAAACTTGAACAACTCAAGATAAAGAAATGCACCGTAAACTAATTAAGCGAGGAAGACGATATAAGTTAATATAGTGTAAATTTAATAACTTATTTAAGCCAACGCTAATCCAATTCAATTGACTTAACTGACAAATCGTCAATCTTAAATATTAAATAGATAATCTACTGCACATTTTCATCTAGCTTTCTATTATCATACGTTAATTCTCATTAATATCCTTTTACTTCTAACCTCTTTCTCTCGAACCAAAAAGCTAATACTTCAATACGCTACATTATTTACTAATACTGCGTCTTTTTCGGGGGGGGGGAGTTATCAATTAAATAATATTTAAAAAAGTTCCCCCACAGGATTTATAGGAGGAACGCGTTACAATTCTAGAACACAATTAAAAGTTATGCAGAATTTAAATCTGTAACACTAACACATGTACAAACGTAAATGCGGAACCACTACACTGGAGTTTGAAAGCGCGAAAAAGTTCCTCGGATGATGGATGGAAAGAGGAAATCCATGCCGTGGCCGCCTAGATCTCTAGGCATAACATTTTTGGACTTTTCATTGCAGCATTTTTGGATATTGAATAACAAATGACTATTCGGGTTTTTGATCCTTCAATACTTCATGGATCGCGGCTAAAAATATAGTAAAGACTCGAAGTTTTCCTCACTTTTAATGGTGCTCAAATTGAAATTCTGCAATAAGGCGTAAAAAAACTTTGATATTTTCTTCATGGGAAAAAAATAAACCTTTCTTTGTTGGTGAACTCATCTTTTCGGACACCCGGTATTATAGCGTAGCACAAGGGTCAGCAACTTTTCTGTTGAGTCGTGCCAAACCAATCTATCAATATGATTCAGCTTGGCACACAGTTGGACATTTTTGAAACGATTGGATTCCCGTGATAATACATGCGGGATAAGAGAATAAAGGTCAGTAATTTAGATTTACATTTTTATTACATATTAATTTTGCATCATTTAAAGATATCTTTTAACATAAACATAAACAGCATAAAATATATAACTATTTTTTCAACAAAAAAAAAAAATAATGAAAATTATTTTTATGTATTATATATTTTTAAACATATTTATTAAAATAAATAAAAATAAAATATAAATGTTTTCTTTCATTAAAATTGCATAAAAAGATAAAAATTTTAATGTAAACCTAGTACTTAACCGCTTTACTTTCATACCGTATAGTGTATGATTTTCAATTTGACACGATTGTGAGTATTCAGTTGTTAAAGAATTTCTTTGTGGACTCGAAATTTTTTTTCCATGAGGAAAGATTTTTTACTTTGATGCGTAGAACCAAAAGCGGGAAGCAGAGTACATGCAACTTACTCTCTTCAAAAAATTAAATCTCTCCAGAAACGACATTCAATAATTGACAAAATAACTAAATTTATCTTTAGAATTATCTTTCAGGCTTTTTCGTAATTCCGTAAATGTCCCTAATTCTGAAGATGTTTGCAAATAAGGTCCATTCTAAATTTATCGATGTCCATCCACCCAAAAATTAACAAATTTTTAGATAAGTGCAGAGCACCATCGGGAATCGTATCGCGTGCCGACCCTGGTGTTGCATTACAAATGCAATCGATGAGGTTTATTGGATAAATCACAGTAAAATGCGGATACAAATTAACATTTAAATTAAAAAACAAATGAGACTTAAAAAAAAGTATCAACTTTAAACATTAAACTAGATCCAGAGCATCTAAAGTTATATTCTACATAAAATGCGTCATTGAATTTTAAATCCCGTAAGCGTGACAAGACTCTCTATATCTTATAGGTGCCAAAGTTAATTTGCAATATATTTCTTTTAATATTCCTTGAAAACTATCCTAATAAAAACTTTAAATGTAGTGACCTATATACTATACCTGTTCCTTATTACCTTATCGTGTTTAATCAAAATCATAAACTCGTCTCTGAAACGAATTAAGAGTTTTTTTCCTTTCTTGTGTTTAAAAACGCCGTAAAAAGCATCTGAAACTTTTTGAGTAGTATCATCACACACGTAGTCTTTGTTGAACTTAATTATATTATTTTTTTCTTTTTTTGCTGCTCTTTGATAATCATTTGATATTGCATCACACTTAATATCATTTCTTTAAACCTTAAAAATGTTCCATTCTTTTTAAGGATATAAATCTAAGATAGTGATGGTTAACATTTAATTGCGGTGTAAGGGAGTCCTATTGAGCAAAGAAGGAAATCCGGAAACCAGCTTTGGAATTGTAACAAAATATTGTTGCTATGGGATGCTGTCACATGAAATAAATGTTTTCCAGTAAAATGGACAGGTTTATTTTATCCCACGTCTAATATTTTACGAAATCTGTGTTTTTTTTGCTCTTTTCCGTAGATATTTATACGGATTGAATTTCGTTGCCCAATCTGTAAAATGATATCGGCACTGTAAAATGACGAAATACGATTAGTTATTCAAGGGACAAAAGAAGCATTAATTGCCTGATTATATTAAATTTTTCGTCGTTTTTGTAGGTTGAATATTTCAAGTGTATCATTAAATCACAACATTTATATTTTCAGAACGTATATTTCGTTAGGAATGTAACCTAAATTCATAATTTATGTATATTAAACATTACAAGGATAATGGAAAATTACTTTTCCCCCACTGAACCTCTGGACTCTTCTTATGAATTGAAATGTAATTTTCATTTTCAATTTAAAAGTTGAATAAATTAAAGAAGGAATTTAATCACTTTCGTTGAATAAATAATTTTCTTAGGAATTCGAGATTTAAACCTAATTTAATAACAATTTATCACCAAGTAAAAAAAAATTACACTTTACATTAGGTTTAAAATTTAAATAACATGGATATATGCCAGTTATCTTTTTTGGTATTTACGTATTATCGCAACAATCACTAACTCTATTAATAGCGCGCCAAGTCGACGACCCTAATTTCCTATAGGTCGTACAGTCTGAATTGGCATCCATGTGCTTCGTTTCATATAATGTCGCCCATAGGTTGCGATAATACGTAAGTACCTCTTTTTTATATTCGGACTTCAACACATTAGCGAGAATGCGAGACCTTTTGTCGCCTCTATAGCCTAGTGGTCAAGCTAACGGACTCGTAGCCGGCGTATCATGAGCTCGAGTCTAGTGCCGATGAAGACGCGCCATGGGGGGGGGGGGCACTTTGAATTTGTCGAGGCTCAAACGACCTCTCGTTGATATGGTATGGAAGTTAGGAGAGGGGAAGGTCGCATAGTTCAGGTGTCGTCCTCATCACTTGACCATAGTTCAAAATTACGAGGTCCGTCGCCAGAAGCCTTTGAGTAGTTAAATAGTGTGTGACGTTAATATTCACTCACGTGAAAGCTTGTTTGTCCCCAAAATTACAAAAATTAATATGTATTGCTTATATAACAAATCGTATTGATCACTGTCGATCAAATGATTTCTGCTTCTGTTTCCAAAAGTGATTGGTTATGTTACAATTCTTACTTAACACAATTTATATTATCTTTATTTCGAATAAATTCTGCTTGTCGTTATGTTAATGTGCTCAATTCATGAAGGTCACATGATGAAGACAAACACGTGTTCTCCACTGAATTCAAAACATACCATAAACTAGTTGTACTTGTTCTATTTGTTAAACTTAGATAAAATTAAATTTCATAATTGGTTAAAGATGTTCAAATATTATAAAAAAAATTCATCGAAAAAATTTAAAACTTTAAAAAAACCCATTTTTTTGCATATAAAATGCATTTTGTAAGCCGATGCGAGTTATTATTGTTCACAAATATGTGCTTTAATAAGAGAAAGTTTCTGCAAAGAGCAAAAGTTGGCAACAACGAAGTGCGTGAACTAATTACCTGGAAACACTTGATTGATTTTATGGAGTGACTGTGACGTCAGATGAGTTTTTGAACTGATTGGTTAGAAACATGTGCTTATCATCATCATGTGACTATGACGTCACATGAGTTTTTGAACTGATTGGTTAGAAACACGTGGTTATCATTATCATGTGCCTTTGACGTCACATGAATTTAGCCCATTAAATTTTATCCGTAATAGGTAAAGGTTGGTCCTGTTGGTTTTTGGTAGCCGAATCAGACTGAAATATTTTTGAAAGATCACTTTAAATGCCGAGCTTGTCAGAACTCGCAATATTTTTCAACTAATAGTGATGGTCAGCTTAAATTTTTCGTTTTAAATTCAATGAGAAAAGTTTCATTAAATTAAAAGTCCTAAAACTTAAATATGGCTAAGTGGAGCCAATTTATAAGAAGTAATTAAACTTGGAAAATAAGATTACATTTGTTTATTGAGTTCGTGTAGATAAAATAATATTTATTTCTTAACTTTGTCTTAACTTTTATATTAAATGACGATACAGAATAAAAGTTTCTAATGTAAAATTCAGAATTTCAAATTTAAAACTTGCTCGAATCACTCTTTTATAAACCTCAAACTTGTCCCCAAAGCAACCCTAAAATTAATAAAGCAGCAGTATTGAGGAAGGTGAAATGTACTGGTCAGACTCCCGGGCCAATCTTTCTCAGATCAGCCCAGTGTGTTGGAGATTTGTTCCCTCCACTTGCTTTGTTAAATAAAAAAATGTGATGGAAAAATCTTTCCTCATGTGAAAAATATTTCGAGTCCCCAAAGAAATTATTTAATAACTGAATGCTCCGAATCGTCAAATTGAAAGTAACAAATTATACCCTTGATTTTACGATATGAAAGTAAAGCGGTGAAAGTAATAGGTTCGCATTAAAATTTTTTTATTTAACTATAATGAAGAGAAATGTTTATACTTTGTTTTGTATTTTTTGATGTGTAACATCTTTACTCTCGGTTGCTGGATATTTGTCGGAGTGATTTCGTGAAAAGGGACGGAAATGCGTAACTGGAAAGTCGGGGAAGCGCGCTCTGTTTGATTTGACCAATCAGCACGCTTGAATAAACTTGCGATTCTTACGCTCAAATGTCAAAGTCTCAGGGCTTGTTGTGTTTGAAAATGGACAAACAGTCATTTTGGTGGTCGCATACATTTCTCCGAATCAAACAGTTAAAAAAAATTTTAGATTTCCAGCATTTTGTACTTTTACCGTATACCGAAGGTGGTTCTACTCTTTTTTTAAAAAAAACTATCACTCGCTTCCCATGATTTCGAGTGGTGATTTTAACGTAAACTTCAGTTTGTCAGAAGCTGAGCCACTCATAGCTTTTCTTAAAGATGAACTCAAGCTCGACATGTACACAAATCGAAATTTTTCGACAACTAACAGGGGTATTGTTATTGACGCTATTTTTCAACGATTTTTAAATACTTTGAGATCCCAAGTATATGTGTCATATTTTAGTTTTTATAAATCTATTGTCTCCGTTCTTCCTCAAATTGATCAAGAATAAATATTTTTGATAAAAAAATTGCATTACTTGTGTTAATTAAATAAAATTTTCATTAAAGATATAATTATTCGATTGAAAATTATTTCCAACCCTACCCGATTCATTTTTTTTCAGGATAAAAATCACTATTGTGTATTTACCACGATAACATGTCAGATATTACACATCATATGCGACTACTGTAGGGCTCGTTTCTTTTTTTTATTTTAATAAATATGCTTAAAAATACATAAGATGTGTACAATTCTAATTTTTTTTTACTTTTGTTGGTGACATAGTTATATTTTATGCTGTTTATTTTTATGTAAGAAATATTTTTAAATGATCAAAACTGTAAATTTATATTTTTGACCTCTAATCTGTAACTCTGCATGCATTATCGCGGGAATCGAATTGTTTAAGAATGTCCAACTGTATGTCACGCTGAATCCTATTGGTAGATGGTTTTGCACACCACAGCTAAAACTTTGCCAACCCCTGGGGTAGAGGGTCTGATGCACGTTAAATCTGTCAAGGCTCAATGTCCTCCCGTTGGCGTGGTGGGGAAGCTCAGTTCCAGCTCAGGTAACGACCCAGTCATTTGACCTTGATTCAGATTACGAGGTCCGTCGCCAAAAGCCCTTTTGCTGCTTTAGAGTTCGTCGTAAATTATAATCAGATCAAATCGATGTTATGAGAAATTTCTCCTTTTAAGTTCGATTGCAATACTTTTAAATATAAATTAATTCGGAGCGAAAAAAAACTAGATAAAATCTAACTGCATAATGTAAGTGAATCAAACAGAACACTGACAAAATGCATGTGAAACAAATCAAAAAGGAAATAGTACTATAATTATTTGAAATTTTTTTTCTCTATTGTGATTTAGCAAATGTTAAATTTTTAATTAATCTTCGATAATTACAATTTGCTTGAGTAATTACTTCACTAACTTTCGAATAATAATAATAAAAAATGCGTTTCACGTTTTTGACTTCATCCAAGCATTAAATACTATTTAATGAAAATAGAATTGCGAAATTTCATACAATTTCAATTCAATGGAAGAAATAAACCCTTTCTGCAATGAAATAATAAACCGAAAAATGTAGAAGGTTAATCAAGATATATAATCGCTATCATTTTTCTTTTTCAACTTGTTGCATTTTTTTTTTCAGTTTCGATCGCTCCACGTGCGCGTTTTCAAGCGATTATAGTAACACCGTGTCTTCTGTTTTATTGCATCTGTTTTGATGCCGTTTACAGATTTTCTAATTATGACATCCTTCCTTATGTTCCGTCTATCTGCTTGTTTGGAGCACTTCCACTATTGATTATCAACGGTTTCATTCAGGAAAAAGATGCCGAGAGTAAAAGGATACGAGATTTTTCGTTACAGGAAATGAAGGGTTGACATTAAATGAAAATGCCTTAGAAGAGAGGAGACGAATGTTTGAAATTGCGTTATAGTTTCTGTTAAAAGGTTTTTTAAAGGTGATTAAAATTTCACGCTGAGTTGACGTTTATTTTAAGCTGTAAGTAAAAGATTTTATTTGGAGGGAAACAATGCTTAATTTTTAAAAAAATTATAAATGCTACATTTGTGTAGGACAACGTTTCTCAAACTGTGGGGCGCGATAATCTTGCGTGGGAGGCGCGAGCGTTCTGAAAATTCTAAGGTAAAAGATTATTTCAAAAAATTATTAAATTACTGAAAGGAAGCAAAACAAAATGCATTCTAAGCTATGAAGAGTAACGTAATGCTTATCCTATTACTAAAAAGTAACTTAAAATATTTATTGCTTAAAAGTAACAGAAACAAAATTTATTGCTTATATTGATAATTTGTACGGTTTTTAAATTAGGTCGTATTGTAGCTTTAGCTTAAAAGTACATTAATAGTTGCATTGTCATTGTATGGGGAGGGGGGGGGAGGAGGAAAATTATGATTGAAAAATGGGTCACCAATATTAAAAGTTTAAAAAGCAATGGTGTAGGATATTAAACTTTTACAATGTAAGTGAAGTAAAATTCTAGGTATTAGCACAAGCTTTTTTGATTCTTAAATTTTTTTTTTCGAATTATGATTTTATGTGATTTTTATCTGATATCTTAATGTTTTAGAGTAGATTATTAAAAAAACATATAAAAAAATTTGCATTGGTAATTTTTCAATATTAATTGTCATTCAGACAACATTAAATTTTAATATTAGTTGAAATATTCTTAAGAAATAACGTTTTTTTCTATCAAATATGGCATAACTGTAACCAGTGTTCACAATGTAATCTTCGCTATTTCTATATATATATATATATAAAGAATGTAACAAATCCGAAATCTAATTTCATTGAAGAGTAATTGATAACTAAATAATGTGAACTTGAGTTAGGGTAATCCATAATTCCCTCCTTCATAATTCCCGGAGCCCTGAAGCAAAAAAAAAAAAAAAAGAGTAAGAAGAATACAGCAAAAAAGAACATACGGAGGAATACAGAAAACGTTTTACTTGCATGTTTTTTACAGGCGTTCTACATGGGAATCCTTGGTCACACGGCATACATCAATGCGATAGTCCATTTCCTGCCCCTCTCTCTACTCAACATGGCACTATCAAAGTTATTGACAGCACGTGTTATCCTCCACACCATAGCTCACAACTACGGCATTTGCGACTCTGCATTCCTCCGTGATTCCGAGTCGTCTCTGTACTTCCTACACACCCTGCAAGTTTGTCGGTCTGGTAGCGAATCTTCCTGTATAAATAATTTTTCCTTGAGGTGCATTGCCTTTGATAAACTCGCCCTCTGTATCCCTCGGTGGTTTTCCCCTGCTTTCCTCTTTGTTATCATTTGTGGTTATGGTCGCGAAATGTTAGTCGGCGTTGTCGAATCACGGGTTCGAGTTCTGGTGCTTCTGATGAGCCGCCGTGTAGAGCGTTTAAAGCACATTAAATCCGTGGAGGTTCGGAATCCTTGGGTTGATATGGCGGGGAAGTCAAGAGTGTGAGGGGCCAACTTAGATGTGTCCCTTGTGACTGAACTGAGATTTTTTTAAAGCTACAAGAATTGCCCGGAATGCAATTTCTGTTTAAATAGGTTCAGTTGAAACCTCCCTCTTTCTGTGGAAAAAAAGGTTTTTGTTGAATAAAGGCTGAGTACAGAGTGACTGTTTCCTGTGCAGGGGAAGGATTTGCTGTAAATCAGGGCTAGACAACCTTTTAGATGTGACGTGCCAAAGCGATCTACCAATATGATTCGGCGTGCCACACAGTAGGATATTTTTGAAACAATTCGATTCCCGCGATAATGCAAGCAGAGAATAGAGGTCAATAATATAAATGTACAGTTTTATTACATATTAATTTTGCATCATTTAAAGGTATTTCTTAGCATAAAAATAAACAGCATAAAATATAACTTTCTTCAACAAAAATTTAAAAATTAAAAAATTTCATATATTATGTATTTTTAAACATTTATTAAAGTAAGAAATATGCAGCGTATAATACATTCCTCTTCATTATATTTAAATGAAATGATAAATAAAATTTTTAATGCGAACCTAGTGTTTGCACCGCTCTACTTTCATATCGCAAAATCAAGGGTATAATTTGACATGATTCTGAGCATTCAGTTGTTCAATTTCTTTGCGGACTCGAAATATTTTTCACATGAAGAAAGATTTTTTACTTTGATAGGTAGAACCAAAAGCGCGGAAAGCAGAGTACATGCAAATTTCTCTCCCCAAACAGTTAAATCTCTCCAGCGATGACATTCAGTAATTTACAAAAAATTGCTGTAAATTTATCTTTAGTTATCTTTCAGAGTTTTTCGTTATTCTGTAAATGTCCATATTTCTGAAGACTTTTGTCCAATAAGGTCCATTACAAATTTATCAACTTCCATCTACTAAAAAATTGACAGTTTTGCGGAATAGTGTATAATGTCATTGATAATTGTACCGCGTGCCACAGGTTGCCGACCCCCGCTCTAAAGCCTTTTGAATAAGCTATGTCCTCTTTGTCTTCCCCCATATCAATGGTGCAGTTTGGGAGTGCGACGTGAATTAAAAATTATTTAAGTTTTTTAACCCTTTCCTTCCTTCCTTTATTTTTCGCCGGGATCAAATTCACTATTCGTTGCAATTATATTGTTATATTCGTTACATTTTGTTGAGTAAACTACCAAATTTTTGGAGCATTTTAGCGAACAATGGTCCTTTTGCTCCAATAAACCCCTCAGGAGGCTCACCTTCTTTAGGTGAGTACGGGTGTCACGATCCCGAGGTGCCCTAGTGATCTTTTCCTTTTCCCACGGGGTTTACTGTCTTTGGTAAACACGGGCTTCACGAACCCGGGGTACCCTAGTGATCCTTCTCTATTTTCGACCCTCTTTCTTGTCATTCAATTCATTCTTTCTTTCTCTTCCCGTCTAGACCACAGATATTAAAACAAATGTTTGGCGCAGTATATCCGAAATCGGCTCTTGCGCCAATAAACCCCAAAATCACTCACTTTGCTCCAATAAAACTACCCGTCCTGCTATTTATTGCCACGTTACTTTTCTATTCTAAAGCAACATTAATTTTCTCTCATCTTTTCTCTAAAAATAACATTTAGCTCATCATTGAAGCTTAATTAGGGTAAAAAAATTCTACAAAATGCAGATAATTTTAACTATTGAATTGTCAATTTTTATCGCCTTAAATTTACAAAATACACAGACCATATCATGAGTTTAAAAATGTTTAGCATGAAAGCATTCATCAGTTTTTAATCCCCATTGTCAGTTTAACCTTGCACGTGACTCGAATGATAGATGCTTATAAAAATGACGAAATGCCGGTGGAATGAAAGCAACAGATATTTTTTATAATTTCTTTTTAAACTTCTTTACAAGATGCTTACTCGAACAGAATATACATTTTACTTTATACTATTCAAATCTGTCTAGAGGTAACCAGGACATTTCAACAAATGTAGGTTTAAAGCCACCAGAATTGAATGTCGTGTTTTATATTAATATTTCTGTACATTTATATATTTCAAATTGTAATGTTGATTGTAAGGGAATTTAGTTTGAAAGATTACAACAAAAACTTTTAAGAGTTAAAAATTTCAAAAATTTATGTTTTATGCACATATGCTCGAAAAATTTATATTTTTTAATACAATTTGTTATAAACATGAATATATTTCACTTAAAAAAACTTTTCCAAAATAATACATTTTTGTTCGATGAAAATAATTTTATTTCAATAACTTATTGATTTTAGTAGTAAAACGTTGTTAAAAAAACTTCATTATGTTATGCTCCATAAAAGGATGTTCTTGCGTGGGGGTGTAATTTGGCTTCAGGGTTAGATAATTTGGTGTATTTTGATGGAATTGTGATTCTTGAACTCTATTTAAATATTTTAAAGAACAATTTGAAATTATCCAATCAAAATTTGGATATTGTAGACGACTTCATTTTTTAACAAGATGACACCAAGCGCACTGCTCTAAATGTACGCCGCTGGTGTCTCTATAATTGTCCCAAATTCTGAAAAAATCTAAATCACCTGATTTATACCTAGTATAACATATTTCTTGAGAAATTGACTTAGAAAAAGAAAATATGACACATAATAAACAAAATGTGAAGTAAAAACAATAATCATAGAATGAAGGAACATCTATATAGAAATAATAAAAACTGATAAAATCGATACCAAGACGTTTAAAAGTTATTGTGGACGCTAAAATATATCTTATTAAGTATTAAATTAAGAAAATACAACATTTAAACCTATGTTGATTTTTTTTTGAGTGTACAAAGACTTCTGTGGCGTAATTTTTTAGTAAGTTTTGGATTATTAATTTTTTAAATGTAATTGTTATATTATGCATTAAAAATTAGTTATGTTATTCCGTTAAGAACAAAGTGCAGATATCATAAAAAAAATTTCAATTCTGATTAATGTTTTCAACTAATAAAAATTAATTTAACATTATAGATAATTGCAAGTGTACGAACACTTTTGTGGCCCAATGTATATTAAAACAAAAAAAATCATATTATTCGCTTTAAAATTTTTTAAAAATAGTGAAACAACTTCGAAGTGTAAAGTGTATTTCCCGGTATTTCATTTTAGCAAATATGCGTATTTTTTATGTTATATTTTACAGAAAAAAACGTATATATTTTCAATTGTTGGCAGAACACAGTTTTAATCTTTTTTTGGTATTGAAATTTGGAATTATATATTTTATGAATTTTTTTAATGGAAATGCTGCGAAATAATTATCTATTTGTAGTACAAAGGATTGATATAACCAAAGAATAGAACCATAGAGATTTTAAAAAAGTAAAATAAATGCAAATTATTATTATGGTTTTCAATGTCTTCAGTGTCCGATTTCATATTTCAGTAACTCAATAACAGTTAAAATGTTAGTTATTTGTAATCAAAGTAACTAAAATCAGAAGGTAAATATAATTTTGAAGATCTTATATCAATAATTTATTTCTTTATTTTTGAAAACTGGTTTTTGTCGGAGAATCGTTCTTTTACTGCTGATATTTCGACAGCAGTCCCTTTAATCGAAGATAAATGCTTCTCAAGGTGAAAAAAAAAAGAAAGATGTTTTTGAAAAAAAAAAGGTGTCATTAAGATACTCGAATTTAATTTGCATCGATTAATATTTTTTATTTCTACGTTCTATTGAAGCGTGTAACAAATTATTGCATAACAAATCAATGGAATAATTATCTTCAACTTTTTGGTCTTGTTTTTCATCAAGATCACAAGTGTTAGATCGAAACGATTTGTTTGATTTTGATCAGTTCTAATATAAACGTCTTTAAACTAGTGTATTTCTTGCAATTTTTCTTTGCTTCAAAAGTGTTGGAGAGCATTCACAAAACATTTAAACTAAATACAACTTACATTCGTCACTTTGAAATGTGTTGTTACATATTTAGGTTATAATGGTAAGGATCCACAAAAATAAGAATAAATGAAATTCTCCTGTTTTCCTCTTTTATTAATTTTAAAAAATTGTATCTGGTAGTTTTTTCCCCCTTTACATTTCTCCAGCTAGTGAAGTGTAATTACTTTTCTGATTTTTATGTGGAAAAAGCCCATTTTAATTCTAGAGTTATTGGTTTTTTTTATTTAATAAAAGCGTAATTGTTAAATTTGTCGTTTCTGACATTAGATTTTCGAATCTGGGGGCATGTTTCAAAATAGTATTAATTAATATCTTAGGGAAAATACCGATAAAATACTATTTTAAGATAATTTAGGGATGCCTGCTGGTTCATGAGAGATGCGGATTTCAGGACAGTAGTCGGCATCCCAATTATAGTAAAACGTAATTTTAAAAATATCCTAAGTTTTTTTGAAAATAAAAAGTAGATCAAATACACACAACATTCCTATTCAAAGTATAGGAAATTACGAGTATAATTCCACACACTAAGTTTTAGTAAACCTCAGAAATGTCTTAATTGTCTTGTTTTTGTGTGAATTGCGTAAACTCTAAAAATTTTCTTTATTTTGACTATTGATTCATCAGAACAATTGTGGCCTGCTTGGTATATTTCTGTAAATGTAATAACAAAATATAACAGGCCCCCCCCCCAACTTAATTTGCCAATCAGAAAAAGCTCGCTCTCGGCATCTCTGTTGAATTGTAATTTATTCTAAATATTTTTTTTTCATATTCAAATCTTGCTGGATCATGATTGGTTAAGGGATATTTACCCTCTCGTTCTATTAACTTTTCAAAATAATCCTGTAATATTTATTATAAATATTTAAGCTTATTATTAAATTAATACGAATATTTTTTTTGTTATTATCATTTATTATTATTTAGTGTTACTCATTAATTATTATTGTTATTTATTATCTCGAAATTGTAAATTTAATTATCATTTCTTTATTTTAATTTTTAAACTTCTGGGCAAGTGTATAGTTCTTCCAAATGGTCTAGATATTCCATACTGGGTATACAATCCGTGGGCGTTACGAGCTTCTAAAAATATCTACTGTCAGTTATAAAACCAGTAAGTCTCACGAAATAAAACTTAAACAATATTGTAAAAAAGCTGATTTTTCTTTAAATACATGCAAAGCTTTTTTTCTGTAAATATGTATAAATCTTTTTTGCCTTTAAGCAAATGTAAAAGCATGCATAAATCCTTTTTTTAATGATAAGGTATATTTTGTTGTTCAAAATGTATAATTAAAAATATCGGGAAACTTTCCATAACGACCTCTTTTCCGATATACAAATTCTGTCCCACGCAATGTTAATGGATTTCTTCTATCAAATGAACTATATTGGAAACTTTAGATGGTGTTGAGAAAGAAGTATGAAAAAACATAATGTATCCGAGTAATGTTTTAAAATCATCTACAAGATTTTCTTGGAGGATAATAAATGTAATTAATGGGAAGTTTTTATAAATATATTGCACAATTTTTTGTTTTTTGGATAGATTAAATCCCACGACTAAATGGTATCACCTTTCAGAGAGCTATAATTCTTGTGTGACAAAATTAAATAACGCAACTATTGTAAAAATTGTTCCTTACAGACTATATAATGTAATGTAATAAATGTACGGGACCAAACGGGTAGACGCTTTGTGAGAGTTATTTTTTTTAAAATAAGTAAACGCATCTTAAATAAAAGGTAAAAGTACTATTTTTAAAATTTTAACCCAATTCTTTTTACTTTTAACAATTTCAGACTTCCAGCATTTGTTTTCCGAAATTGGTGGTTTTTGAAAACTTTTATTTAGAAATATGAGTTTGTAATTGGAGGGGGCGGGGGTGCAGCGTCTAAATTAATTCTATAAAATAATGTGTGCGTATAAACATGGTTTTATGCGAGCGAGTGGTACATTTTCCAGAAAATCTGCATTGCATTTTGTGATAACTGAAATCAAAATTTTGGAGCAATTTTAATAAAAAAAGAGGTATTGTTTATTGGAGTTCTCCTGTTAAAACAATTTTACACTTTAAGGTTGTAACAATGATGACACGGCTAGCTAGTATACATTAGGATTTATTTACAGACTTCATAGCATAGGGGAAAAAAAAGAACGAAAAGCAAAACGTATCATTTTACATTACTATATATTAACAGACTAGTTATGCTAACGCTAGGATTCCTCGGGGGAGGGGGGCATTCTTTAAATAAGTACGGGTATCACAATCCCGAGGTGCCCTAGTGATCTTTTCCTTTTACCAAGGGGTCTTTTTCCCTGTCTTTGGTAAACACGGGTCTCACATACCCGGGGTACCCTAGTGATCCTTCTCTATTTTCGACCCTCTTTCTTGTCATACATTGTCACCTTTCTTTTACGGTCTAGACCACAGTTTCTAACTAATGCGTAGCGCAGTATAGCCAGAAATTGATTCTTGCGCCATAAAACACCACACTCACTCACCCCTAGGATTAGGATTTTCGACTGACAGCCTCTGACCCCGCTAGGGGGCGCTATTGGATCCACTATAAAGTTAATATCCTCCAGCACTATTTAACTCTGCAGAAGAGAAAAAACGAAGAAATACACTTAGCACAGATCTTCATATATTCTAGTCAGGGAAGTTTTTTAATCTAAAGAAAACATTTTGCTGATGGGGATTAGAATCTGGTAACACTGCTATAGATGGGTGAAAAGGTTACAATGAATTTAAACAATTATATTCTTCTAATACTATACATAATTATATAATACTCAGTACAATAGTTTCAATATCCCATAAAATGGACAAAAAGTAACGCTGATGTGCAAGCCGGATAATATCTTGAATCCTCTGACATGGGTCACTGAAAAAAAACTACATTGAAAAAGTTATGATGATAATGAAATACTTTTTTTTGAACTCATTAAGGCCAAGTAACCGTTTCTCAATTGAAGAATTTTTAGCTAAAAATAAATCTAACGACACTTGAGAAATATCGTCAGAATCGCTAAAAATAACATTTTGTAACATTTTTTTTCTCCTGAGCCGTTTTATATCCTCCTTTACTTTGATACAAACTCTTTTCAAGAACTTTGACCCTGAGTCTGGCTGTATGTACAGTTGCTGGCTAGCTTCTTAATTGAATAATCATGTAATTAAAACGCTTTGACAGTGACTACCTTGGATCGAGTGTTTTTATTAAGTTTAACCACATATCAAACCGGTTATAAATTTGCTAATTAGTTGCCAAGTGGTATATTTAGCGAAGATAAATTGTTAGAATTGTCTGTTATTACTTCTTTATAAACGCAAGTCATCACTTCAAACTTAGTTAAATGTTTATTATTTTTATAGTGAGGATATTTTTAAAAAGGAAAAAAGTAACATTGAATCATTTTATTGCGTCGTGTAAAATTTAAATTGAAACTTACATAATTTGAATGGTATTTCAAAATACTATAAAGAAAATGTATTACATTTAGAGAAATTAAAACTAAATTTAAATGATAATCTACTAAAACTAAAGTATTAAAATTATTTAAATAGCTTCAGCTTGTGTAACACTAAGCTCTGTGATGTTATTCCTCTTCTTCAGCGTCTGTTTTTCTACCATATTGAGAAGATGATTATAATTTTAGACATTCGTTTCTTTGTATGGTTATATCTCGAAATATTATAATATATTGGCATTTTTAAAAATTAAAATTGTGTATCAATTTCTTGAAATAAATGAATAAAAAATCAAATAATTTCAGCCCTATAGTTTGTGGAAATATGAATGCAAATATGTTGTATTTTCATTTTTAAATATTATTACTTAGTTAATAATAAAAAAGTTTCCAGTAAAAAAAAAGAAACTCCGTTATTTATGTTACTGGCATAGATTATCATAAATTTGTCTTGTTACATTAAGAGGGCACAGTACGATTCACATTTGACAAAAATCGATTAAAAATCAAATATAATTTTTTTAGCCTAAATTATTTTTTATACACTTTTCTATACTCTCACAAAATTTGAAAGCACAAAGATTAAAAAACGTAGAATTATGACTTTTACGTTCGTTTTTATTCTCATTCCAACGGCAAATCTAAACTTTAAACTGATTTATCTCAGAAAGATAATATATATATATATAACTATTTTACCATTGTCTTCATTTAAAATGCTAGGGCTTCTTTTATTGTGCCTAATACTTGGAAATTTTTTCACTCGTTGCTAATATACATATAACAAAAGTTGGTATGCATTTTTCAATCAAAGCAAAATTATTTTTTTAAAAATAATTGAATTTAGAATTTACAGATTTTTTAAGGAATTTTCAATAAGGATTCATAAAAAGAAGTATTGTACAAATACCAATCATGCAATGGCAAATCCAATACCAATTTTTTTTATACATAGGTTTGATGTACTTGTAAATCAAATTTCATGCGTGTATGTAAACTTTTGTAGGTGGAGTAGCTTTTTAAAATCACTTCATAAGTTTCAATTTTTTCCCTTAAAAAATTAAATGTCTAGATTCTTATGAAATTTTGAGCACAAAATCTGTTTCACATCATATACACACATAGGAAGCAACCAAAAAAAAATATGAAAATCATTAAATTAAAAAAATTTGTGTACATAAATTTACGATTTATATACACAAATTTTATTAATTTAATCCACACACACACAAGTTCTCATTTTCTGTCCTAAGTGTTCTTAGATTTACAATTTTTCTCGATTCATTAACAAAATCTTTATTTTAATAAGAGTAGTTATATGTATATATATGTTACATAATTAGGTTTTTTATTTTATGGTGGAAAATATTCACGTAATTAACTGGGGATATACTTAACCTAAATTAAAACCTCTTCATGAACGTCATAATTCGAAAGTGTGAGAAATAAATTTAAAAAAGTGGTACTTGCAATTGACGTACTAGAGATTGTTATCTCAGTGCAAATTTGCATTCAAAGTCTTAGCATATTTGCTCTTCCATGGAGAAATTTATTTTTGAGACACTTATAAAATTTTAGGTGTATGTTTCAGCATTTGGACTATATTTAAGTTCATAGACGTTATAATATATTGACGATTATTGTCAAAGTTTTTAAATATCACAGAAAAGAAATTCAATGGCTGAGTAATTTTCGATTTATGCGCGCATAAAATATTTGAAACCTTATTCTTAAAGCTACATTTTAATAACTTGTAATATTTTAATAGACACATTTTCAGTATAAATAAACCTGCATATTAATCCTGATGTAAAACTTCATAATTTAGGAATGAATTATTAGGCTATTTTATAAAATTTTAGAAATATTTCGTAAAAAAATTGGTGGCTGCGGTTTTTTAATGCAGTGCTTTCTAATTTTCTTATAGCCGCGGACTGGTTAATGTTTGATAATTTTACCACGGGCCCTCTGAGGGCGGGATGTTGATGGGTTGTATTTTAGATTGTTTTGATTTAATAATTTTAATTTAATTGTATTTAAATATGCCTTCAGAATAAAATAGTTACACAAAATAAAAGGCTATAAAGAGATTTCACATGGAATATAAAGTGATTTCCATGGAAAATTACTCAAACCGAGAGAAACATTCCACAGTAAATAAAATGGAAATAATTTAATGTTTCTTGATACTATTTGATCCACGGATTGATACCGGTCCGCCACCCGGTGGATGGAGACCACTGCCCTAATGGTTATGATTTCGAACTCGTGGCCGGCATATCATTACCCATCGTGTAAAAGAAGTTAAAGTCCCCCCGTTGGCATACTATAGTAATTTGGAAAGGGGGCTCCACAATTCAGGTGTCCATCTACCTTGACTGAGGTTCAGAATTATGAGGTCCGTCGCCAACAGCTCTCTTGTTGCTGTATAATGCGTTGCTAATAAGCACTCACTCGTAAAAGTATTTGGGCTTATTGTTTAAATTTATATTTTCTGTATATTAGAAATTGTTAGAACTTTTTTATACATTTTTAAACCATTTCAATATCAGAAGCAAACTAATTGTGCAAACTTGAATAAATATTGTGCCTTGTAAAAGTATGGAAAATATTTGATAATTTAGCTCCATACTAATTTATATGAAAGATATTTTAAAAGCATGCTTTTTAAATCTTTAAGGTTGTTTAAATTTTACATACCCAACTTATTTAGGTCATAACCAATCAAAGGCTTTAATTCAATTCCTATTAGCTCACACTCTCTATATTTATCTTGTTCAAATTTTCAATCGTTAATAAAATGCATTTTAAAGCACTAAATTGAGCTGAAATTTTATATACACGATTATTTTAGATAATAATACAGTAATTTAATAAAAATTAATAAAAATTAATTAGTTAATGAATTACAAACACAGCTTCGTTGGCATTTTTGGTGACTTAGCGTCCATTTTGGCGACTTGTGTCAAAACTTGAAAAGGTTTTTCCCCCTCACATTTTAAAGCTCTCATTTGAGCTGAAATTTTCTATAAACTGTTGTTTTGGGTAAGAATACGATGGTTTAATTATAATTAATTAAAATTAATTGTCTGAAATTAATTATTTAAAGAATTACAGATTTAGCCTCGTTGGCTTCATTTGTAGCGACTTGGGTCAAAACTTTAAAAGATTTTTTCCCCTCACGTTTCAAAGTATTCAGATGAATTGAAATTTTATATACACGATTGTTTTGAATGACAATACGATACTTTAATGATAATTAATAAAAATTAATTGCCACTTAATGTTATAATTCTGTCAAATGTACATACTTATTTATATTAATTGTAACTATTTCTTAAAAAGTAATTAAAATAAATTTATTTTTGCTGATCTAAGTAGGAATTGACTTAAAATTTTTTTTATATTACTTGTTTTTGAACTTATATTTGTTTGTGATGGGAAGCAGAATATGTATAGCCATGCTTTTAGATATTAACACATTTACTTTTATGAAATGTGGCGAGTCCGAATTTACTAAAGACAACAATCTGCACAATAACTAGGACCAGATCGAAATCGATTGCCCTACAAAAATAACAAAAAACAAAAGACACCGACGTCATCGTGAGACATCACAGAGCATGTCATAATCACATAATTAATTTATTGAAGGAACTCAGCATAATAACGCTTTGTGGACATTGCAAAGTGTTCTAGATAACGTCTTTACTCCTCAAAGATTACGCATCTAAGGGATGTATTAAGTGGATGTGACGTCACGCGGCTTGAAGTGTAGGTTACAAAGGAGTTGCAGTACTCTTCATTACTTCCGTATCGACATGAACTCCTCGAGTGCTACTCATTACAGTAATAAAGAAGCTGGACAAAAAATAATTGTCAAGTTTACTGTATTTGAGATGTTTGCCGGCCAAGAAATTGATTTAATTCACTTTTTAAAGATTTTTATTTTAAATCACACCTTCGGGGATTTATAATCTGTTAATTATATATAACATTTGTAGTGTTAAAATTTTTGCATCCTTTGAGCTTTTTCTGTCATACTATTTCTGTAGAATTTTTTAAAATTTTAGTATGCAATTTGGCATATTCTACAATAAAACAAGATATCAACCATTGGCATGGCCAAGTAATTTTAGTGCGTTTTTCACATGTTGTATTTTACAATAATGCAACTAATGAACTTTTTACTAACGGAATGAAGTACTGAACTAAAAAAAAATTACAAAATGATTAAATTTAAATGATTCGGCTCATCTAGGGCACAAATGCGACCAAATGCCGAAAACCCGAGGTCAATTGGTTGCTTATTGGCTGAGAAAAAGGTACAACAAAATATGGAACGAAAACGAAGACCAAATTTGGGTCCTAATAGCGCTTTTGTTCCACTACGTGAAAAACGTGCTAAAAATTGCAATTGTATTCTTTACTAGTTCTATAGGTACTAAAATGTTATAGGATAAATATATTATTTATATTATGAAGAAAAATTGTAGTTTGATTTATGAATCTTGTTACTGAGACTCCTGGATATTAGAATATCTTTTAATTGGAAGATTTTATCCCTTTAGAAAAAATTCTGCGATTATTCTAGAAGAAATCGGGTGTGTTAAAAAAATTCCTAGTATTATATTTAATTTTAATAATATATCTAATATTTATTCATTGAGGCGTGTTTCCCGAGATGCTTAGCAATTAAATTAATTTCTGAAAAACATGTTAAGAAATTAACTTTAGTTTCATTTGCTATAGACGTGTCTGATTTTATGATTAAGCAAGGAAATTATGAATTTAGTATTATAATTGGATACTATATCTACTAAGAATCAACAAATTTTTTATGTAATTTTTAAGCCATTTAATATATTTACTTTCATAAATATTCGATAGATTACTCTTCTCATTCATAAAATTATCGATAATTTACAAGTAATCAATATATGGCCGTTATGTTATAGGAAAGTGCTTCAATGTAACGAAAAAAATACTCAATGAAATGGTGATACAAATGGCAAGATCATGAAGTCTCAGATTATTAAAAGGTACGAAAAATGCGTAGAACCGGCTCGTGCAGTGTAAAAGGAAAAGGAAGTAGAAAAGGTGCATTTACAGACATTCACTGCAAGTGAATATTAGATTGTATATTAAAAATGATTATACAAGGCATCATCCGGTCGCCTTAGAAAAATCAGTAAGATTCTGGAGGGAGGTAATTTGAGAAATATTGCACAAGTGTTGAGAAAAGTGTTAGATCAAGAATTTGGAAAGTCTTCCAAAACACAGGTAAAGGTGCGTAAAGAAAAATTGATGATGGTCGGCCAAAACAAATAATGAAAAATGATGACCGATATATGGTAATACAGACGAAAATAGACCAAAGCCAGACAATGGGCGACATTGCTCAGCAGCTGAGTATGGCAACCGGAGGACTAATTTCCCGGTTTTTATTTTGGCTAGACGCCTTCATAAAAGTAATCTATTCACACTTAGTTTTATGGAAGATAATGTTCA
Organism: Trichonephila clavata; assembly: GCA_019973975.1. Lineage (NCBI taxonomy): Eukaryota > Metazoa > Arthropoda > Arachnida > Araneae > Nephilidae > Trichonephila > Trichonephila clavata. The sequence continues at coordinate 220,268 of BMAO01019783.1, read as the reverse complement.
GTCTTTCAAATTACAAATTCTTCTAGACAAGAAAATGTCCGTAGGAAGGATTGACCTGCGTGCTTCCCGGATTTGAATACTAAAGAACACGTGCAATGCTTGTAGAACCGCCGTATCCGCTGGAGAACACCAGGCGATTGACACGTGCTTATTAAGGAATGTAATCTCTTTCATCCAGAACTATTGATAATCTATTGCAGCTATACTCAACCTGCCGCCCACCTGGCCCTTTTAAGTGGCAGCCCATTGTTCCGATAAATTAATTTATTTATGAAAATTTTGTGGGAAATTCTTTGCTAAAAATAATCAAATATATCAATTTTGCTTTTTTGCTGCCGATGTCATATGTGTGCGAATTGATATTTTTTCTGATTAGTGATAATAGACAACAGTGTAGTAGCGCCCATTTTATGAGTAGAATTAATTTTTAACTATCTTTCAAATCTTGTAAGCGAAAAATATTCGAAGAAAATAAATTGTTTCAAGACGATTGGGAAGTTGACTATTTTGTAGTAAAAAATAAGCATGGTTCAGTAATTGTTTGATTTGTCACGAAGGTGTTGTATTTAAAAAATACCAATAAAAATAAAACGAGTCTTACAGTAGTCGCATATGATGTGTAACATCTGACTTGTTATCATGGTAAATACGCAATAATGACTAATCCTGAAAGAAATGAATCAGTTATGACTGGAAATATTTTTCTATCGAATAATTATATCTTCAATGAAAATTTTATTTAATTAACACAAGGAGTAATGCAGTTTTTTATCAAAAATATTTATTATTGTTCAATTTTGGGAAGAGCGGAGACAATAGATTTATGAAAACTAAAGTATGACGCATATACTTGTGATTTCAAAGTATTTAAAAATCGTTGAAAAACGGCGTCAATAACAGTACCACTGTTAGTTGTCGAAACATTTCGATTAGTGTTCATTTCGAGCTTGAGTTCATCTTTCAGAAAAGCTATGAGCGGCTCAGCTTCTGGCAAACCTGAAGTTAACGTTAAAATCACCTCTCAAAATCATGGGAAGCGAGTGATAGTTTTTTTTTAAAAGAGCAGAACCACCTTCGGTATACGGTAAAAGTACAAAATGCAGGAAATCTTTAATTTTTTTAACTGTTTGATTCGGAGAAATGTATGCGACCACCAAAATGACAAGACTTGCTGGTATGTGCGGTAGGCGGGCGTCTTAATTGCTACTACAGTTGGACCCCGCGACGAGGCTAGCGAAAAGACACCCCCAAGGCGCTGAATTGGTCAAATCAAACAGCGCGCACTTCCCCCGACTTCCTGTTACGCATTTCCGTCCCTTTTCACGAAATCACTCCAACAAATATCCAGCAACCGAGAGTAAAGATGTTACACATCAAAAAGGAATCATTCAATGACCCTTTTCCTCTTTTCAGCAGGTGATAAATAGACTCTCTTGAATAATCTTTATAGCAGCAAAACAGTGTTTTGTCAGTGGTAATGCCACAGCTGTAATAAAGACACCCTGAAATGTGTTACATTATTGGTAATCATATGAAACGCGGTTTACTGATGCAGAAATTGTGAAAGAGTGATTTTTGAAAGCTTTCAATTTACAAAAATCTAGTGACAAAAATAAAAAATATAAAAAATAATAATTAAAAAAAAAGAAATAGGATTTTTAATACTGTGATCAATTTCCACATTTAAAGTTTATTAAATGGCTTTCACTTAATGTGCAATTGTACACTTTGACATCTCCGAGACGTCAACAACTGACCCTTCCTTGAATCATGCGTCGATTCTATTTTCTTTCGAATGTTCAAGGCTCTCCCCCTTCTTAACGGATATCCGACCTACCGGGAAAGGGAAAATGTCCATCACTTTATTACTATGCCGGGGGGGGGGGGGTGAAGTTTTGCACGCAAGTATATTAACAACAAAAAATTTGATATTTAGATGTTTTTTTGATTATCAGTATTGTGTGTAGATAATCAGGGGTATCAACCGGATCAATGATAAAGGGCCTCCAAGCTACAGAGGCCCCAACACATGTAACTACTGTCCCACAAACAGGACGGCCGCGGTAGCCAAGTGGTCTAGGCATCGGATCGTGGCTAGCGTGTCATGAGTTCGATCCCAGTACCACTGAAGACCCGCCGTGTAGGGGAGCTATGCACGTTAAATCTGTCGAGATCTCAAACGTTCTCCCGTTGGTGTGGTGTGGTAGTTAGAAAAGGAGGTGCCAGCTCAGGTTTCATCCGCGTCACTTGACCATGGTTCAAAATTACGCGGACCGTCCCCAAAAGCCCTCGTGTAGCTGAACAGTGGGACGTTAATATTCACTCAGTCCCACAAATAGGGCGTGGCCGCGGTAGCCAAGTGCTCAAGGTATCGGATCATGGCTAGCGTGTCATGAGTTCGAGCCCAGTAACATTGAAGACCCACCGTGTAAGGGAGCTATGCACGTTAAATCTGTCAAGAGCTTTAACGTCCTCCCGTTGGTGTGGCATGGTAGTTAGGAGAGGGGGTTGCCAGCACAGGTGTCGTCCGCGTCACTTGACCATGGTTCAAAATTACGCGGTCCGTCGCCAAAAAGCCCTCGTGTAGCTAAAACAGTGCGACGTTAATATTCATTCACCCACTCTTATACGTAGAATGCGGCCCCGAAGGAATTTTGATACAGGGCCCACACTGAGAACTAGCTACACCAGTGTAGATATCATCACTGTTGTGTTATTTTATGCAATAAGTTTTTATTAATATGCTGGAAATGTAATTGTATCTTAGCCATGTTTAAGGAATACTGATTTAATTTCATTTTAAGCATCTTTAAAATTAAATGAATTAAGTGTATGATAACAATGAATCATATTTTAGATTAATAGAGGAAAACTGAACATGTAATGGAGGTTTATTCAATGGGATTTAAATTTTCTTAATTTGTATTCGAAAATGTGTTAGAAATTCTGATATCAAGTTACTCTTAAGCAAAAATAAATTGAGATTTGTCTTGACGAATGAGCTACGTTATAAACTTGTTTGGAGACAAAATCAGATTTGAATAATTTGTAAATGTTAATGCTTAATCTACTTTAAATCTACTAAAAAATTTTTTAAAAAAACATTGAAGGAAAATATCAATTTATAAAAGGAAGCAACTTGCTTGAACTCGAAACATTCTAGTGACGTCATAGTGATTTAAAGGGAAGTTTTTTCGTTTTATTTCTTAGCACCACTTGCGTAAATCAACAAACAATATTTCAGAAAACCCCTATTTAAAAAGCAACTGTTTTATGTTTCCTTTTTCCGGAAGAGAGGAAAATTTTACTAGTTAATAAATTAGGTTGTTAATTTTTTGCTTTCTTGCAGTATGACTAGCATGCCAGTATAAACTGTTTTACATTTTTGCTTGCTTTTAAGTGATTAATTAAGCGTAATCGAAAGTTTTTTAAGTCATGACACATAAAATACCATCTGGATGTATTCGGACCTTCGCATATTGAATGCACATCGATGAATAAAATCTTTTTTTGAGTTTTATTCTCATTAAATATAAAGCTTATTCAATATCTATAAAATTTAATTATGCTTTTGAGATGGAAAACATTTTATATTTTCTATCAAATGCAGGTTATTAAATATGGTGTTGAAATGATCTAATTGTTCCTCGATAAAATCACAAATATGTTGATAAAATTGTATTTCTTTTTTCCAGAAAAGTATCTTAAGATCTTCCACATTGAATATCCGTAGACATTTTTGTGTTCAACTTCTATTAAGGGGACACAATACGACTCAATTGACAAAAATCGGTCAAAAAATCAAATCTCATTTTTTTAGCATAAATTTTTATATACTTTTCTACAACCTCACAAAATTTGAATCCTCTAAACTTAAAAAACGCAGAATTAGGATAACTTTTACTTTCCTTTTTATTCACATCCCTATGGCAAATCAGAACTTTAAACTGATTTATCTCAGAAAGATAAAATAACTAGTTTGTCTTCATTTGAAAGGCTAAGTTTTTTTCTATTGTGCCTAATGCTTTGATCTTTTTTACCTATTGCTAATAGTGTATGTAACAAAATTTCATATTCATTTTTGAATCAAAGCATACTTATTTTTTTAAAAAATAATTGAACTCAGAATTTGTACATTTTTTAAGGAATTTTCAGTAAGCATTCATAAAAAGAGGTATTGTACCAATCACGTTATCGCAAAACCCATACCAACTTTTTTAATACATAATTTGATGTACTTATAAATCAGATTTCATGCGTGTACGTAAATATTTGTAAGAGGAGTAGTATTTTAAAATCACTTCACAAATTTTAAATTTTTTCCTTAAAAAATTAAATGGCTAGCTTTTTATGAAATTTTGAGCACAAAATCTGTTTTACATATACACACATAGGAGAAAACCCAAAATTTGCCTATTTTTGTTTGAATTAAAATTTGTTCATATTCCTATTTGAATTAATTGCTCTCCCATTAAAAGGTCATTGCACAATCTGACGAAATTGACATCTGATATGTTTCATGTTCAGACCTCCATGCTACGCCTACATGAGAAATTTGTCTATTCCAGAAGTAATACAAACCATTCTCTACAACAGCAGTTATCAAAATGTAGACCCAGGAAATGTACCTTGTGTATTTTTAAGGTGGGCATGCAAGAGTCGTTGAAAAGAAGTTGAAGGAATATTTATGACAGTTAAAATCTCTTCTGTACATCATTAGTAAAAATTGTTTTATGATACGATTGAATTCTTTCTACCTACTCACACAGAAAAGTCACAAATAAAAGAATTACAATTTGCATATTTTTTCATGATTAGCAAATTTACTATCAACTTTAATGAAAATTTTCCTATTTTTAGGAAATTTCGAGATCTTTTTCCATTGCTGCATACTTACCGCGTAGATATCTTATCTGATCATATATTTTATCATATGTGCGATTACACTTCTGGAATAGAAACCAAATTCCATTCATTATTGTCCACCAGTAAAGAGAAAAAATATTACTGCTTCATTAATCAAACTTGGCATGTTTAAATACGGTATCTTATTTTCTGTATGTCTTTATAGGATTGTTTAAATTCTTGCAATATAGGGTTGTGTCCAAATTAAAAAAAACAACAGAAAACAAAATTCAACAATGCAACTTTTATATTGGGTGAGTTTAAAAGTTCTACCCTTTTTTACTACCCATAAAGAAGAGCAAATAAAAGAAAAATGAACACCATCTATGATTGTTTATAATCCCCATTGCTATCTACGACCTCTTGCCTTTGTAATAGATGAATCCCACGGCGGTAAAATTCCGACGGTTTCGAGTTAAAGTCCGGATGGTAGTTTTCACAGCATCGAAATCGTCAATGATTTTCTGACTGAAGGAATTAATTGTTCAATTCTCAAAATATGTGATAATCAGTTCGTGTTAAGTCAAGAGAATAGGGGGGGGGGAGAGTAAAACCTTCAAACCAAAGCCTATTAGCTTTAGGCGAGTAATGACAACACCATGTGACCTGGAGTTATAGTGATGAAGGATGGTACCACTGCGATTGATGAGATCTGGCCGATTTGCTACCAAATCTGAATGCAGAGTAGACTGTAGACAATAGCAGACAGCATTGATGATTTGGTTGAGTTGCAAGACCTCCCAGTGAATTATTCTTGGCACATCCCACCACACTCACAATAACACCTTCTTGGGATCCCAGCAGATCAGAAAGGCGACACACAGTCCTACGAAGTTTTACATTACAGTATATAATCCACTTCTCATTTCTTGTCACAATTCGTATCAAGAATGGGTCATTTTTGTACCAGGAAAGGCGATTCGGTCATTCCGTTGCTTAGCTCTCAGACTGTGTAGAACCCAACGATCTAACTTTCTCATAAAACCCAAGTTAACCCACCGTCTCTCGACCGTTGTCCGGTGTACGTTGAAGATCTCCGCTAATTTTTTCACGGTTGAGTTCGGTTTGTTCCTTTTGGCTTGGTCCATATCGTCTTCTCCAACGTGTGATGCCCGTCCACTCCTAGCCTGATCTTGTCAGCTTCTGTCTCCTTCCCTAAATTTACGAAACCATCGGAGACATGCGCTTTCGTCTATTGCATCCTCTTTATAAACTCAGGAGTGTAGCTACCGCTGTATCAATGATACGGTGCACCCAAGCTTCAAAGGCCCCAAACCGTTTAAGAAAAAAAAATCATTAAATATTGAGAGCTCGCCAAAAAGGGCCTCCAAGAAATTTTGATACAGGGACCAACTCAGGACGAGCTTGCGCCAGTGCATAAAATTGATATACATTGCAACAGGCTGCAGCTGCCGTACTCTTTTTCTTGAACTCGTATAACAAACAATGTATTACATATTTCTTCTCGCTTTCCATGTTACACCTGAGAATTTTTTTGATATGTTTAACTGTGTGTGTGACTCAATGTATTTATATGTGAAGCATCCACACGTTTAATTGGCTGACGATTTCGGTCATTACAATGTCTTATGGGGAGTCAATTCTATTACAAATCCAAAAGCGGGTAGAACTTTTGCACTCACCCGATGCTTTAAAGTTTATTCAAATTTTCTTGGATTTTAAAAATCATTAAATACGCAGTGAATAACAGATACACTCCTACTATATATTCTCGAAAATTCTAAAGTTTACAATTTGCATATTTTTTCATTATTAGCAAATATTAACAGTAGGTAGCTATGTTATGCACATGTATTTAATTAGTCAAATTATTTTAAGACCTTATACTATAAGAATGGCAATATGGTAGTAGAATAATGGTGGTTGAGAAGTTTGTGGTCGATTATGTTACGTTCAAGTTGCGATTCTAGTCCTGATTCCGCTAAAGCCTAGTCGTGGGATCTAATATGAGAAGGGCTGTTGAACATTTAATGGAACTAGGTCTCATTTGAAGCTTAGAATTTGAGGTACATACATTCTAGGCCAAATTTTAACCCCGTCACTTAATTGTTTTGTGCATGGTCGATTTTCTATAGTCTGGTTTACCTTTATAGAAATGTCAACCATGTCATATAAACGATTGAATACTCATTTTTCTTCCAATTTAGTCACTATATCTGAACGAATCATTTTCTTTCCTTTCTTAAATATAGTCTTTCTTCCGCATTACAAAACATTTTAAATCTCTAATATAACAAAAGATTGTTTATAAGAGTGGGTTCAATTGCCCCCCCCCCATTCCCTTTTAGTTACAATACCATAGAAAAGTTACTTTTCTTCTAGTTCGGAGGAGGGCCAAAACAGTCAGAAAACCAAATATAGAGAAAATGTTTTCTGTACTTGGGTCGACATGTGTTTGGGAACAAAATCTTTCTTGCTTGAAGTTCAACAAGAGTAAATATAGGTGCAAGTTGGTTGACATTATTTTGCAAGCTATGATGAGAATTTAAACAAATAATCTCGCTCTGATTTATAAAAAAATTGTGATATAGGGTACATTTGTTTCATTAAACTGATTCTAAATTAAATTAAAACTAGCGTAATAAATAAATTGAATAAAACTACCACTATTTTATGTAACTTACATTTATTGATTTTTATATTACATTTTTTTCCCTAAGATGCGAAGTTAAATAATGAATGCAATCATTTTAGAAAGATGCGCTCTGCTTCCACAGTGTAGCCAAAACTATTCAAGCCAAAACTATTGTAGACCCCTGGCCTAATTTGGTTAAAAACCAAGCAAGCAAAAAAAAAAAAAAAAAAAAAAATAGAAAAAAAATTTAAAGTATTTTTGCGTTATATTTAAAGTTTTGAAACGCTGAGAAATTCTACTATTTTTTTGTCATTTCTTTTGTAGTTATTGAACGTTCCACAATAAAATGTTTCTATAATTTTAAATGTGAAGTTGAGAAGCGAGATGAGAAAAAAATTGAGCACCTTATGTTTTTTAATATTTTGTAATTTTCTTTGACTCAATTTTTTCACATTTAAGGTATCCGACTGCTTGCAAAAGCTTTTTTTTTGGAAAAAAATGGAGATATGTAGATTTTTTGTTGTTGTTTTTAGATTAGTTTAGTACATTTTAAGAAAAATATGCTAAAATTAAGAAGAGACGAAAATTATTACTAAAATGGGAAAAAATGGGTAAAAATTTACAAAAAAATAACATAAACGCGGCCTATTCTGTACCAAAAGTTTATGAAGAAATTTTCAATATTTCAGTTCTGATGTGTTATGTTATTCATTTTTGAAATGACTTTCAGGATAAGAGATGTTTTAATTTTTACAAATACTAGAGCACTTTATCTTAGATATATGAAATTGTTTAAAAAAACTGTGATTATATTCACATAAGAGACTGTGAATTTTGTTATAAATCAGTGATTCATAAATCTGAAGGTTAAAACACTTCTACTATTATACAGAACATACACAAAAAATTTCAGTTAATTATTTTCAAAACATTTTTAGCTATCACTGACCCCGTTTGTGGATTTAAAAAAAAAATTCCAGTAAAACGCGTTTTAAAGTACGAGATCTTGTTAAAGTGTGGCATCTGCTTTTACTAAAACACGTGCAGTTTTTGTTCTAGTGAATGAAATATAATGAACTTGGTATATTAATAAAGCTAATAAAGTGGTCTATAAAATAAAATCTTTAAAAAAATTTGTCAATTTTTGGGAAAACTCACAATTTTAGGGTAGCAATAAATGAATAAATAATTAAATGGAAAACATAATTTGAATTATACTTGAATGTGGTTTTTTTTTTCATCATGAATTTAATAGTTTTTTAAATAAAAGTATCGGATATATTTTCAGTTCCTTCTAATAAGTAAGCTATATTTGGGAAAAGCGTATTTTTCTACGACTAAAATAAATTTCAGTGGGTAAAAAAACTTAAATATTTGAATAATTTGGTAAAAAGCTAATTCTCGTGTTTTACTCTTGAGAACAATTATACATATCCAGAAAGAGCTCTGTGAATTAACTCAATGATTTCTGTCTTGTATTGATTATAATAGTATTGGTTTGAGAAAAAAAACAAGTGCACTCCATTTATAGGCAATATATTCTTATTAAATGAAATTTTCTTTAAAAGGAAAAATTGGCCTTAAACATTTATAGTATTTTGTCAGTTCAATACGCAAAGGCTGAAAGTTGATAAGACAGTTCCGGATGTGTAAATGTTGGGAGGAATTATTAAGAATGCGTCAAAGCTTGAAAATAGATCATGTTCTTCCTAATACCACTTCCTTTTTGCACTTTGAGTCTATTCTCCTATTTTGTGAAAAATATATTTCACTGTTCATCACATGTCCAACATGTAGTTCGTTAATTATTCCTATTACGATATTTCTAAACTTAATACGAAAATGAAGGGAATCGTAAACTCCACTGTTCAGTTTTATTTCTAAGTAAATGTTTCTATAAATCATTTGTATCTTTATTTTATGGGGAAAAAATAAATTATATAATTATTTTTGTTTCCCTAAGACACTTTAAATTTTAAAATTGTGTAGTTCGAAAAAAGTGAAATAAGTTAAAATCTAATAATTTAAATAAAATTCATGTTATTGAGTGACTTTTGAACAAGAAGTAAATAAATTTATATTTCATATTATTTCAAGCTCCGTAAGTCAAATTTGCGATAAACTTAAGAGTTGCAATGCATGTTGTTATCCGACTTTTAAATAAATCATTAATATTTTTAATTGAATCTTTGATTAAAATAAGTTTATATACTTCTAATTCCACAGATTTTTATTTAAAATGTGAGAATGGTAAGCTTTCTTATGACTGAAGTATACCATTAATAGCCAGGAAAGTTCTTCATTTTATATTTAATCATAAATATATTCAACTTTTATTTCAATTAATCTGTTCTTCAAAAAGTTCTTAAAAAATTTTCATTTTCATAATAAATAGTTTACTTTATAATTTTGATTTTCCGACGTTGGATTGCTTTTCTTGGACATTTCTTGAAAGCATTATTCAAAACATTTAAGTACCGTAAAATCCGGTGTATAACGCTCACCCGCGTATAACGCACATCTATATTTTCAAGCTGCAATTTTTAATTTTTAGGTATGTTCACCGTATAAAGCGCACCCCCTTTTTTAAAGATGAAATCTGAAATGGAACGTGTGTAATGCTCTTATGTTTTGAAGTTATTTATATATTCGAGGTATTATCCCAGGGTTTTGAAAAAATAGTGTACATCTAGAACAACAAACCCTTAAATTCGTTAGATATGTCATTTCTTTTAACTAAGCAGTATTCGGATTTGTGTAGAAGTGTTTTTATTATACTCGTCTCTTTTTTGCAAATTTGAAATTCTTATTTTTATTCCCGGCGTATAACACTCACCCGTATACTTAGATCTTATTTTTTTGTGTCAAAAGTACGCCTTATACGCCGGATTTTATGGTATTTAAGTTTGCTTCATATTTATAATGACTTTGACTGTCATACATTTGATAAGATTTAAATATTCTTGAATAACATATTTTATATGATCAAGTGTAGGGGTCACATACAGTCTCTTACATATCATTGATATTAAAAAATATTTACAGAGTTTCATCCCCGCACGTAAATGTTTCTGCATTAAGTTTATTTTGCCACATATTATCGTTTATATATAGAAACTAGCCGTCACCCGCCCGCTTCGCTGGGTATTTCATAATGTTTTATAAATATTTACTGCTTATATATACGTATAAATTATTGATATCCAAGTCCTAGCATTAAGAATTCGATTGTATTGAAAAATATAATTATACCTGTAACTGTCACCTGTTGATAAAAAAAAGGGGCAGAACTAATCTAATTTGTATTTTCTAAAAATCTCTAAAATTGAAGTATAGAATCATGTTTGCACTTTCGTAGCCCTATAACCAAGTGGATTCCCGCAAAATCAATTTTCGGTGGATCTCTACTCTGTAAAAAGAACATGCAAGCAAAATTTCAAGTCTAAATCTAACAAAAAAAAAACAAAAGGTTTACTATCAACATCCCCGTAATCCCGTTGAGAGCCGTTTTCCAAAATAACCGCTCTTAGCGGATTTCAATTCAGCAAAAGAAAAATGCAAACCAAATTTCATTATTATAGTTCTTGTAGCTCGAAAAAAGGAATTTTATTTTGTCAATACGTCCCAGTAACCACCTGCACCCCCCCCAGAACTTGATTTGCTTAAAATACATTCTTAGTGGATCTCAATTCAACAAAAGAAACATGCTTAACAAATTTCAAGTATATGGGTCTAACAATTAAAAACAGGAATTTTTTCTGTAACTCCTCTTGACCCCTCGCAACCATCCTTAGGGGTCAATTTTCGTTTTACTCTTTGTTAGAGGAACTCTATTCCATGAAAGGAACATGCCTACCAATTTTCAAGCAGGATGATCAAATAGTTTAAAAATGGAAATATTTATCTATTACGCCCTTTAATCTCCCGAAATGAAACTTGGTGGCTAATATTCGCGAAACCCATTTTGTAACGTTTCTTTATCCTACGAAAAGAATCTGCTTACTAAATTTCAAGACTGTATGTCTAATAGTTTAAAAATGGGGATAATTATCCATAACGCCCCTTTAGCCCCCGCAACGCCACTTGGGGGTCTGTTTTCACAAAACCCATTTTGCAGGAAAACTGTACTCTATGAAAGGTATTTGCTTATGAAATTTGAAGACTATGCGTCTAATAAATTAAAAATGGAAAAATTATCAATAACGCCCCCCCCCCCAATGTTACCTGGGGTCGATTTTCACAAAACACATTATCTATTGGATCCTTACTCCATGAAAGAATTCTGCTTATATTTAAAGACCGTACTTCCAATAGTTTAAAAAGGGAAGTAATTATCTGTAACGCCCCTTAAGCCCTGCAACGCCACTTGGGGGTCAATTTTCCCCAAATCCGTTTTGTAGCGGATATTTACTCCATGAAAGAAACATTCCTACCAATTTTCAAGAAGGTAGGTCAAGTAGTTTAAAAACAAAAATATTTATCTATTACGCCACTTAATCCCCCGCAACGCCAGTTAGAGGTCTGTTTTCAAAAACCGTCTTATAGCTGATCTCTACTCTATGAAAGAAATCTATTTATCAAATATAAAGACTGTGCGTCTAATAGTTTAAAAATGGAAATAATTATCTATAACGCCCCTTAAGACCCACAACGTCACTTGGGGGCAATTTTCACGAAACCCATTTTGTAGCGTATCTCTACCCTATGAGAGGAATCTGCTTACTAAGTTTCAAGACTTAAAAATCGGAATTTATAACGCCCCTTAAACCCCCCGCAACACCCCTTGGGGGTCAATTTTCCCGAAACCCATTTTGTAGCGAATATTTACTCCATGAAAGAAACTTACCTACCAATTTTCAAGCAGGTAGGTGAAGTAGTTTAAAAACGGATATATTTATCTATTACGCCCCTTAATCCCCCGCAACTCCACTTAGATGTCTGTTTTAACAAAACCCGTTTTGTAACTGATCATTATTCTACGAAAGGAATCTATTTATCAAATTTAAAGACAGTCCGTCAAATAGTTTAAAAATGGAAATAATTATCTGTAACGCCCCCTAAGCCCCTGCAACACCACTTGGGAGTCGATTTTCAAAAAAATCATTTTGTAGCGGATCTCTACTTTATGAAAGGAATCTCTTTACCCAATTTCAAAATTGCACATTGAGTAGTTTAAACATGGAAACAATTATTTATAACCACCTTAACCCCCGTAACGCCCCTTGCGTTTCGAATTTCGGAAAATCCGTTCTTAACTGATGTCTACTCTATGAAAGGAACATGTTTACCAAATTTCAAGTCTGTAGGTTGAATAGTTCCAGAGATATCGTGATTAGTCAGTCCGTCGCTTTTCTCCTTTATTATATAGATAATGCAAACAATATTCTGAATTGTAGATCATAAAACAATTTTTAACTGTGACACTATAAACAAATTTCCTCTACTCTTAGAAAATATTTCGAAATTTCTTTTGCTATCGAAATTAACAATCTACCAAATTCTAGAAAATGTCTTTTAAACAGGAATTTTTGGGTGTGAAGGAGTTGGAATTATAATCTTACCCCCATAAGCTCAGCTGGTTATCAATACGTTATCTTACTATCGCGATTGTAAAATATACATTACCAAAAGGAGACAGACAATATAGTTTAAAGTCCCTTTTTGAATAATTTTATTTAGAAAAATATGAGTTTCCCAAAGATAAGATTATATTAAACCTTAGTTTGAGATTAAATCAAGACCACCTTGGTAGAAGATATTTGCCACTTTAAAATTATTATTAGTAAGGAAATCCAAAGATGTGCAGAAAGGGATTTTATTAGTGATACCCATTTTTCCTAATTATCTTTTGAAAATGTTTTAATTCTGTGTATGAACACTTAAATCCTTTTATTTATGCTATGTGTTAAATGAAATTTAACTAATGAGATTGTATTAAAATTTAAATTTGAATGTTACTTAATATTGGTTAGCATATTACTGCAGTAATTTGAGATTTGAATGCTATTTTAAATATCTTTTAAAATTTAAAAAAAAAATGGTGTACAGTGGAACCAGATCATTGTCAGATTCAGCGACATGGAGGTCCCTAGGCAGTCGAATTCTCGGGGCCCTAATAGCCTGCTTTTGGAGCACTAAAGGGAAGCAGAACACGCTCTAGTGGGCCCCTAAAAAGCGTGGGGCCCATAGGCAATTGCTTACTCCGCCTAATGTGTAATCCGGCACTGAACCAGATTAATTGAATTTCTTGGTTTTCCGAATAAAACAAAACCCATAAAATGAGCGAAGGTACATACTTCAACAGGCTTTACGGTAAAAAGACCAGATATTTATAAACGAGATGGAACAAAATGTTAAAAATTTGCTCAATAGAGAATATATGTCAATACGTTACTTTACATAATATGTATTAGGTTCAAAATTTTACTGTAACAAATGATGATGTTAATGTTAAAATATGATTGTTTAGTGTTTATTAATTGATTCTTTGACATAAATAATGTCGTCCTCGTCATTTGACCATGGTTCAAAATTACGAGGCTCTTCGCCAAAAGGCCTCCCGTAGCTGAACAGTGAGACGTTAATATTCACTCACTCACTTTAAGATATCCGACTACTTACGACAACTATTTTTTTTTTTAGAAAAAGCTGGAGATATGGGTTATTTTTTTTTGTTGTTGTTTTTAGATTTGTTTAGTACATTTTAAGAAAAATATGCAAAAATTAAGAAGATAAAAAGAAATTATTTTTACTAAAATGGGGAAAAATTGGTAAAAATCTACAAAAAATAGCATAAGCGTGACTCATTCTGTACCAAAATTTATGAACAAGTTTTCAATTTTTCAATTCTGATATGGTGCTATGTTATTAATTTTTGAAATGGCCTTCAGGGTAAGAGATATTTTAATTTTTACAAAAACTAGACTTTCACATAATTTTTGTTATTATATGAAATTGCTTAAGAAACAGTGATTATATTCACATAAGATACTAAATTTTTTAATAAATCAGTGATTGATAAATCTGAAGGTTTTGAACTTTTCTATTATACAGAACATACACAAAAAACTTCACAGTTAATTATTTTCAAAACTTTTTTAGCAATCGCCGGCCCCGTTTGAGTATTTTCAAAAAATCACATTTCAACTAAAACGCATTTTAATGTATGATATCTTGCTTGAAGTAATGGCATCTACTTTTACTAAAACTCTTGTAGTTTTTGTTCTAGTGAACGGAAAATAACAAACTTGGTATTTTTTAAAGCTAATAAGATGGTCTATAAAATCATAAAAATAATTTGTCAATTTTTGGCAAAATTCACAATTTTAGGGTAGTTGGATACCTTAAATTGATAAAACGTTGTCCCATTTAAAGGGGTCTGGATCATTGGGACTTTATCTTCCTTTTTACTATAACTGTCTACAGTACAAGTATAAAATACATATATTCCGCACAAAATCAATACTTTTCTGGATATTTCCGTATATTTTTACCGTTATTATGTAACCCAAGTTGTATAAATTTAAATATGTATATATTTTTTTGAAATATTTCTTAGCCGTTATTTCTCCTTGCCTTAATATTGTAATCTAAAAAATATTCCTGAATAATGCTACTTCAATAGAGTAAAAAAAACCAATACATTATGCTGTATTTTTTTTAAAAAAACTTCTGCTGATCTACAGTAAAATACGTTTAACGCGAAAATGCTTAAGACGAAATATTGGTTAACATGAAATAATAGAACCGTCTCTACAAAATACTATCCTATTGTATTATCGGAAGAATTCATTGCAGTTGATGATGATAATGAGGGTACAGCCCCAATTATGGCAGACAAAGACATTTTGGAATTTGTTCGAAGCTCAAAAAATATTATTGATGCAAATTCAGACTAAAAATGAAATGAATAATTCAGCTCCTGTTACCACGCCATTCGATATGAGAAACGTCATAAAACATTATTAGGAGCAGATTCAAATGGTGAAATGAATAACAAAATGGACGATATCGAACAATTTGTTGATAATTAGATGCTAAAAAAGTCAATGCAAAGAAAAATATCAAATTACTTTCCCAAACTTCAAAAAATGTTTTGTTTTTCAAAAACTTGAAGATTTTGAATGCTTTTGTTTCATTTTTTTATTAAATACATGCATATATACATATCTATGGTAATAAAATATACTCTAATAAACTTAATTTTGTTTAAATTCGATATGTTTTTTTGCAATATCCTTTAACACGAAATTCTTTTAACGCGAAAAAATATTTCAGTCTCTTTAGTTTTGTGTTAAGCTATTTTCACTGTATTGCTTAAAATAAGATATAAATGTAGTTAGAATTTTCTTGAATAATTATATGTAATATAATGGTTTTTCGGACATTTTTTCTAATATTAAATGAAAATCTTTATTGCGATGTTAGATGGATTATGTTTAGATACTTTATAAAAGTTATTTTTAGTTTCAGTAATACTGTGTTCTATTTTTAATATGGATTAAAAATTAGCTTGCTGTAGGAACTTATGTATGAATTTTTTCAGCATAAAAACTTATATCATGTAATAAAAAGTAACAAATTATTGTGCTTTTCATTAGTTTAATTTCATTTTAATAGACACCATTGTAAATAAAACTCAGTCTGCGGAAGCTCATAAAAATACTTCCGGAAAAAGCACACAATTTTTCTTCCGTTTGTCGCAAAAAAAAAAAGCTACTATCAAGACTGATAAAAGCCGCGGAAATCGTAAATTTTGTAGTTTCTGTGAAAAGACGCAAGAAGTGACATTTTGAATAACACTAAGAATGACTAACGATGCCAAGAAATACGATATAAAAATGAGTAAGAAACTGTCATGGATAACTCACATTCTTGTTTTCAAAAAGTATTTCAGGTATACTCGAACGTATCTTTATGATTCCTGGGATTTAAAACAAATTTGTCAACTCTCCTGCCGAGGAATTTTCTGAAAATTTAGATAAAAATATGATTTATGCCCACCGAAGCTTTCAAAAAGATTATTTTTTTATATTAGAGTGAGTGATTTCTTAAAGGTGACTAATAGGGATGAATTTTATTTTTATCATTTCAGCCAAAGACGAAAAATATATCATGTGCGATTACTTACCATTCACATTGCCTTTAATATCTCCAATCTCTTATTACAAGGATTATTATCCCATATATATATATATAAACTATTTAATTATGTTAAAAATTATTACAAATGTATAATTTTATTTTTCTTTGTCTTTCAAAATATAAAATTGCAATTTTTTTAAATGTTTTTCTATTTAGCATACAAAATTGTTATGCTAACAGTAGTATTGGAATATGTAGTGGCTAAAGGGAATGATGGACATAATAGAGTATTTTTTAAATTATGGATATATTGGCAAATTTAACTTAGATATTTGTAGGCCTCAATTTTTAAATTAACTTTAATTTACCTTGAGCTTAAGAGTTAAATGGAAAGCTTCTATAATTAACACTTTTTTAAAATAACATAAAAATGACATCTTTAATATTCAACATTTTGAAAAATAAAATGTTTCCTTTTATTTTCCCATTTTTATAAATAGTTTCTCTCTCTGTTATTTCATTTTAGAATAAAAATTTATTTAAATTCATTAAGCTCTGTACAAGTACAATGCTTGGATATCCATCAGACCAAGCTCTTGACCAATCGTATCTTTTTTGTATAAGATCTGTAAATTCATTTAAGCAGAAGGGGAAACAAAATTTCCGTATATATATACACACTATCGTGAATTGATGTACTAAAATCTGGTAACACTTTCAAACATACTTTCTGAAAAATTACAACATGGAGAAGGTATTAAACCAACGCGATATTTTATTAATATTATTTGAAATGTTGCTTCAAAAAAAGAAAATACAGTTTATGTTTCAGTCGTTGAAACTCCGTGTCTGCATTGTCTCCAACCATGTGCCTATACGACTGAATGTGTAATCAAAGATAAAAATAGAGCTTTAATATAGAAAGAAGGGAACGCGCGCGATGTTTAGTCCTTTTGTACGTTATACACGAGATACCAATTCTGATAAATCTATACAGTCAAAATAAAAGTAGATATATTGACTACATTTAGTGATATTTTATTACATTTCTGGACTGAAATGTACCCAAAAGTCTCTCTCAAGTTCTTTGGCTTGTAATACGATATCAACTTGCTGAGTCACAGTTTCATTTTCTGACGTTTGTTTTCCAGTGTTAAGTGCATCAAATTTTTGTGACACTATATTTTATATTTAAATTATTTCCAGATGGAAAAAAATACACTGCTCAATAACTTGAGACTTTTTCAAAATCCTTGAAGTTTAATAAATTGAGGACACGTCCTAGACATACCATCAGAGAAATAAGGGATTTTAATCCTATTGAAGTTTAGGAAGGACAGATCACTTTGTAGTTGCGTTAGCATTTTTGTATCTTCCTATGTTATGTATTCAGACTTTTTCGGGTTGAGTGACAAGATTAGAATGATTCGGAGCACGATTAATTTCTGTTTGCGAGTTGAAATCTCCTTTCGGTTTCGATTGACCAAAAATCGCTTTACGACTTAAGGTTGACTATTCCTAATACAGGATATCAGTTCACAAACAGCAGTATGCATTTTCTAAAAGGTCCCATAAACTTATCAAAAGAAATGGTTCGCAAAAGAAACAATAAAGACCTTAAACTTGCAAAATCTAAGAAAGCAATATCTGAAACATTTGCATCTCAGTTTCAGTAATAAAAAATATAGATCCGCACAAACTATTCATCTGTAAGGAAATAGTACTGAATTTTAATTCTGTAGCAATATAAATCACAGTAATTTTCTGGGTGTGTATTAACGAGAAGACGGTTTTTTACTGGGTAAACAGATCTTTACAGATGAGAACATGATTAGTATCTGTGAAAGGAAGATTTTAAGATTTATTTTTGGAGGAATTCATGAAAATGGAACGTGGTGAAGGAGATCAAATTTCGAGCTCTATCTCAATCATATAATGAATCTGACATTGTTAACTTCATCCAAATACAACGAATTAAATGAGCAGGCCGCGTTGTCAGAATGAAAGAAGACCGCACCACTAAAAAGTCTTCTATGATCAATCAATTGGCACACGAAGAAAGGGCAGGGCAAATCTTAGGTGGTTGAAGGCCTAGAAAAGATCCAGTTTTGAGAACTAAGAATTGGAGAACACTAGCAGGAAGATAGCTGGCCTGTAAAAGGCTTCTTGAAAAGGCCAAGGCCCATCCTGGTGGTCGAGCCACTGAGGAAGAATGGAAACAGATCCTTTCTGTTAATTTTTTCCCCATGCAACTGAGTTATAACGCATCTATGAAAGAAAGTTTTTCAAAAAGAATACACTAGTTTACAACTTCCACCAAATATATCCGATGTATATTATTTATAGTCATTTAGTCATTCATCCTTTTTTTTTATAAAGGAATGATTTTAAATAAGGACTTTTTATTGCATTCAAAATACTTTAACTACAAACATAGGCTTTTAACAATTAAGAAACGTCAGTATATTTAAAAAAATGTTAAATCCACTGTTTAAAAATATTTTTTAAGCTAAATCTTTTGTTATAATCAAGAAAGAAAAATGTTTATCAAATTTAAAATTATGACAAAAGGGATTAGTATATCGGAGGAATGTTTAGTATGTCGGTGGTAAGTAAAGACCCCATCTAGAGGGGATGAATGCATATTAAATTTGTTGAGGCTCAACGTCTTCACTTTGGTGTAGTGCAGGGGGCGGAAACCTATGGCACTCTGCACTACTCTTTAAATTTGCTTATTTTTGAGCGAATGGAAGCTGATAAATTTGTAATGGACCCCTCATTTGACAAACATCTTCAAAATTATGGACATTTGCGAAACTACGAAAAAGTCTGAAAAATAATTCTAAAGATAAGATAAATTTAGTTATTTTGTAAATTATTGAATGTCATTTCTGGAGAGATTTAATTGAAGGGGGGAGGGGAGAGAAAATTGTATGTACTCTACTTTCCGCTTTTGGCTCTACCTATCAAAGTAAAAAAAATCTTTCCTCATGGGAAAAATATTTCGAGTTCAATAAGAAATTCTTTTAACTTAATGCTCAGAATCGTGTCAAATTGAAAGTCACACGTTATTCCTCTGATTTTGTGGTATGAAAGTAAAGAGGTGAAGCACTAGGTTTATCTTAAAATTTATTATCTTTTTATTTAATTTTAATTAAAGGGAGATACTTATATTTTATATTTATTTCTTATTTTGAAAAATATGTTTAAAAATACATAATATATATATGCACACAATTTTAATTATCTTTTGTTGTCGTCGAAGAAACAGTTATATTTTATGCTGTTTATGTTGAAAAATATCTTTCAATGATGCAAAATGAATACATAATTAAATGTAAATCTCTAAATTATTGACTTCTATTCTCTAATTCTGCATATATCATCTTGAGAATCTTAATTGTTCCAAAAAAATGTCCTACTGTGTGTCACGTTGAATTACATTGGTAGATTGGTTTGACACGCTTCAGCTGAAATGTTGCCGATGCCTGGTGTAGTGTGTAAGCTTGGAGAAATCTTGGTGCCAGTTCAGTTGTCACTCTCCTTGATCGAGGTACAATATTATGAGATTCGTCACCAACATATCCCTTGAACTGCTTTGGAATGCAGAGTTAACCAAACAATCAATCCACGTAAGAATATATATATATACACCAATGTGTTAAAAGGTGTTAAATTTTCACATTCATACAACTTTGAAAAAATTTGCACAATTCAGGGTTTTATAAACAAATATTATTTATACAGGCAATAAAATTTTAGGTGGAATTAGTATAGAAGAAAAGAATATGCATGTTATATATACCTATCGTGTGAAATATTCATTAACAGAATATATTGTGCCCAATTTTAAAATTACACGAAAATTTCTTAAATTGAATTCCTTGAAGGCGTAAGGACCTTTTGACTTTTTATCTCTTAAATCTTACCCTTTTGTAGGAAAGGACAACTGCACCCCTGCTTTTGTTACCTACCGCGACGATTTCTATTCATATTTCTTATGGAATGTCTGATCATGCGCATCTGGTGTAAATAACAAGTTCCATTCATTGTGTCCACCAGTGGACAGAATCGGCTATCGCTGTTTCAATCATAAAGTATGGCATATTTCAATTACCGTAAAATCCGTCGTATAACGCGCACTTTTAACAATAAGATGGAAATTTACGGATGAGCGTTATACGCCGGGTATAAAAATGATAGCTTCAAGAATAAAAAAAGATTGCATAGAAAAAAACTTAGACTTCTATAAAGATAGGAATAATATTTATTTAAAAGAAATTTGTCATACCTTTATGAACTTAAAGGTTTTTTTTTTCTAGAAATATACTATTTTTTCATAATCCTTGGGTAATACTTCGAACAAATGGTTTTAAAACATAATAGCATTGCCAACATACATTGCAGGTTCCTTCGTAAAAAAAAAGGGGGACGCGCTTTATACGAAAAATATGCCTTAAAATTAAAAAATGCAGCTTGAAAGCACAGATGCGCGGTATACTCCGGATTTTACAATATGTATTTTAGTTCTTTTTGCTTATCATTTGAACTGAATTATATCTTTGGTTAGGGGTTTGTCCAAATTTAGAAAAAACAAAATTCAACAATGCGACTTCTGTACTTAAGAGTGGAATACAATGTTTTAAAGATTTTATAAATATACCAGCGAAGATTTCAAATGTAAACTTGACCTTAAATATTTTGTTTTGATTGAATAATTAATAGTAATTACTCTTTGTAAGAATGAATAAATACAAATTTTTATGAATGCCCCGTTCTAGAATAACGTTTGTATAGAGCATACCAATTGTGTGATGAAAGGAATAATTAAAGTCAAAATATCATTTTTCTGTTCTTAGTTACGATATAGGTAGAAAAATACTTTAGGGATGGTTTTAAAGCATTTCGAACGTAAATTCAGAGTTTACAGAAAGCTTTATAAATCAACCATGGATAGATAAAAATTCTAAATGAAAACATCAAGTAATCTACGAGAAAACTTGGAAGACAAAACTATTTTATTTTCTAGATGGACAATTATCTTAAATATACTGCATTAAACGTTCGAATAGCTCTCGTGTTTCTTCGTTATGATACATTAATTATCAATAGACCAGTCGCTCAATTAAACGTTAGATTATGGCTGTCGTACAATTATTCAAGAGTTATGGAACATCTTCAATATTCTTCTGGATTTGAATTCAACCGAAAAGTATGAATAAGAAATTCTATATTTCTTTCGATGTCAACTAAAACATCGTTTGCAGAAAAATAGAAGAAATTCGAACAATTTTCTTACAAATAATTCCTTGAATCAATGCCAAAATGAACGAGAAAGAAAAGAATGTTCAACTTTTTAACTATTAAAGAATTAATTATTTATAAATAATTATAAAAATAATAAGTGTGTGAATATTTTTGTATATTCCCTCTTTTTTGCTCTTTTGGTACAGATAAATTTGTTTAAAAAATGGTTTTAATAACTCTTAAAAGACCATGTTTTAAAGCAGATATATGAAAATATTAGAAAACAATTCAAGTAATTGGTTAAAGTTATCATAATCTCTTGACTAAATATTCTAAAATGCTAAGGTCCGAATTTTTATAACTGCCATTGTATGCATTAAATTTTCAATAAAATCAATAATTATTGAAATTTAATGATTATTTTCATTATTCATACATCAATAACTGCGATATATTTTTCTGTTTTCAATAAGTTATAGCTTTGAATAAAATCTTTTTAAGTAGTTTATTTGTGAATTTTATGTAATAAATGAATAATTTAAAACTACATTTTTATAGCCCCAATTTTTTAACTACTTAAAAAAATATTGATTTTTAAGTTCTCAAATAGCTAGTATTCCAAAATTCTGCATGCTTCCGAACTGACTAAGACTATTTGATGCAAATCGAGGGAAAATGTAAACCACGATTTCATAGTACAATCCAAGTTGAGAAATGGTGGGGAAGTGGGAGGGCTTTTGTGGAAAAACTGTCCAATCGCAATATTTCGTGAAGTTATAATCTATCAAAGGATCCATTCAGATAAATCTTTACCTACATTTGGGTTAGTTTCAAGGTCAGAATTTTAGAGAGCCAATTATGTGTGGAATGTACTAACTACCATCTGATTGGTTAAACACTTTGAGAATCTTATCATAAAACTTTAAAAGGAGCTACATTTTCTCTCCAAAGTTACTTTTAATTTCTAGAAGTCTTGACTAGTTGAAATTGACTTCTGAACTTTTTCTTCTTAACTTTTGAACTTTTTCTTCTTAACTTTTTCTTCTTAACTTCTGAAAATCGAACATAAGCAGTGATGAATCGCTTCAACCAAAGTAAGTGCATTTGTTGTTTTTTTTAGTGGTCTTGTTTTATATCTAAAAATCCAAAAACCTATTTTTGAGAGAATAAGTGTTA
Source organism: Trichonephila clavata (assembly GCA_019973975.1). Lineage (NCBI taxonomy): Eukaryota > Metazoa > Arthropoda > Arachnida > Araneae > Nephilidae > Trichonephila > Trichonephila clavata. Next base: position 197,260 of record BMAO01019783.1, on the reverse strand, counting down.
CGTACTGGTTTTTAACAAATGTTTCAAGTTTAATTAGAACTAAAAAATCTTACTTGGTTAGAACTATTTATTTGGAAGCTGAAAACAGTAGGAAAAATTACTTTCCAATTATAATTATTGAATAATTACTTTCCTTGAATTTTAATTCTTGATAATAAGAATGTATCGAGAAGCAAACGAGAAAATGAAAAATCATTCCGTATATTATATGCGCAGAAAGAAATGTATTTTTTGTTAAACTTTTTCATTCCTTTCAACATAAATTCTTTTAATTTCCTTCATTAATAGATTGGGAAAGTAATAAGATATAGGTGGTAAAAATTCTATGCACCTAAGATAAATAATTAGCTATTATAAATATAGAATCCTACTGTAAAATTGTCACAATTTTAGATATTAGTAATAACATCTATATTTTATCAGATATTTAAAATTATTCTAAATTATGTATGTTGCAGTAAATTTAATTATATATTAGTTAAAAGAAATGAAGTTACTAGTAAAAAAAAATTTCGCTTTTATCAATATTTATTGTATTCAACAAAATTTACCTCTTAAAAAACATTACTCCAAAGTAAGTAAAATGTTCAGATTTCTTACATTTTGCCAATTTTTTAAGCTATAGGTTTTTAGACGTTTTTGCTCATTTATAATTGTAGACTTTTAAGATCAGGAATGAGTCCTAAAACTGTTATTTTAACAAACAAACAAAAAAGTTTTAAAGAGAAAAATGAAGAGTTTTCCCTTCTAATGTGACGTGGGAAGAATGTTTTTCGGACTTCCGGTGTACTTGTGTGTGTGAATGAACTGTACTAAAGCTTTAAAATATACTATAGCATGGAATCTTAAAATGCAAGCTTCTCCCTATGATTTTAGCCTACAGGCTATTTATGAGCTGAAACGCTAGTATATGTAAAGCATACTGTAAAATCTTTGTACTAATTGTTACATGCAGTCTTTTAATCCCTTGGGAAGTGTTAAATTTTGATACAAATTATTGGTTTTTCTTCCTTTTGCGCAAAATTAAAGAATAGGACTTAAAATTAAACACTTTTCCGGATAGAAAAATATGCTTGGAAGTTAATACTGTATTCTAATTTCGCTATCCTTTAGGAGGTAACCGTGGTATCGAGCCATGGTTGCGCACTCTTGGCCGGTATTCTTCCTGTTTCATGGGTTCTAATCTTGATCCCACTAAAGACCTGCCGCCGCGTAGAGCAGTTGATGAAGGTTAAGTCGGTCGAGACCCAGGCTTTCATTTTGACATGCAAAAGTTTAGAAAACTGGGTATCAGTCAAGTGCAATCCTCGCCATTTGACCGAGGCTCAAAATTACGGAGATCGCGGTCAATAGCCCTCATGTGACTAAGCGCGACTTTAATGAACAATATATCGCTGTCCTTCAGAACAGCGTTTCTTAAGCAGAGTTCTGCGAAATATTGTAAAATACTCCACAAGAAAATGGGGAAATTACACGTACGTCATAAAATAGAGATTTTTTTTTATTAGGTGCTGTATTCGGGTAACTTCTGTGGTGTAACACTGTGTATGCATTAGAGATGCAAAAAGTGTAGGATCTTGGGGTTGGTTAAGCAGAGTGCTTGTATTATTTATTTTACTACTTAAAACCTTACGTAAAATTGTGAGTTTTGCCAAAAATTTACAATTTTTGTATGATTTTTTTTATAGGCTATCCTATTAGCTTTATTAAAATACCAAGTTTATTACTTTCCGTTCGCTAGAACAAAAACTACAAGTGTTTTAGTAAAAGCAGATGCCATTACTCTAAGCAAGATGTCATACTTTAAAACGCATTTTACTCGAAATGTGTTTTTTTTTGGAAATGCTCAAACGGGGCCAGCGATTGCTAAAAATATTTTGAAAATAATCAACTGAAATTTTTTGTGTATGTTCTGTATAATAGTAGAAGTGTCTTAACTTTCAGATTTATCAATCACTGTTTTTTTACAAAAGTTAGTCACTTATGTTGATATAATCATTGTTTTTTTTAGCAATTTGATATAATAACTAAGATAAAGTGCTCTAGTTTTCGTAAAAGTTAAAATACCTCTTGTCCCGAAGATTATTTCAAAAATGAATAACATAGCAACACATCAGAATTGAAAAATGGAAAATTTATTCATCAACTTTTGGTACAGAATGGGCCGCATTTAGGTTATTTTTTATCAATTTTTACCCATTTTTATAATAATAATTTCTTTATCTATTCTTAATTTTAGCATATTTTTCTTAAAATGTACTAAACAAATCTAAAAACAATTTAAAAAATCCCCATATCTCCATTTTTTTTAAAAAAAAGTTGTAAGTAGTCGGATACCTTAACCAGTATTTTATTCGGTTTTGTTTCAAGTTTTTAAAAATTCTCTTGTAAGTTTTAACGGTGATCATGTAGAGAGATTTGAAGACAGCCTATACAGATCATTTTGAAAAGACTACTGAACTTCAAAATCCCTTATAAAATTTGAAAATAATAACGAATGAGGTAGAAAAAGTTTATTTCGCAACAGTGCAAGTTCAATGACCCCAAATGGAACATTAATTCTCCAAAAATAGGCAGGGTTTCACATTGTTTATTATACATTGTTATAGTAGTAAAGAAATTTATATTATTCATCTATACCTAATTACATTTATCAATGAAATAAACGATTAAAAAGCTGATAATTTTTCTATGCCCATTCCTGATCATTAATAAAAAAAAATATTGATAAATACATAGATTGCTGAGATTCCTTAGAACTTGAATATTGTCTCAAAAATTTCCTAGAGTGAAAAGATTAGGAAACGGTGCCTCAAAGAACCTTGTATTTTATATTGTTAGTTCGAGTATGAAACGTATTTATTTCGCGGCAGTTAATATTCACTAAGCGTGAAATGTTATGTTTAAAAGAATAATGCGTAATTTTGGTTCCTAAATTTCAGACTAGGTACTATGTCGAAAATCAGCATAAAAATCGGGATAATTTTCCCTGGAAATAGGGTCTAAGTTTCTGTTTATTTTTACTAAGCTTTTTAAAATGGGATGAAAACACTCATCTAAAATTATTGCGCATCGAAAATTAAGATTTATTAAAGGGTAAAATGTAACTTTTTGTATTTGAAACTGAATAAGAAAATCTGTTTATTTGCAAAGAAATGATTTATTTATATGTATAGCAAAACTTTTTTTAAAATAATGAAATTATTTTTTTACTTCTTTACTATTTAAAAATGCCTCATTTATATAATTGAAAAAATCGAACGGATTCCTTATCGTAACCGTACTTTAGTAAAAATTGTAAAATTTGATTTATTCTTATTTTTAACTAGCTTTTACCCGCGGCTCCGCTCGCGTTGATGTCTTTAAATAACCGTCAAAGTCGTAATCATTATCATTAGAAAGTAAATAATATAATATGGTAATTTTTTTATTGCTTGACTGGAACCAATAAAATTTAAAAATTCTAAAATTGAGCTTAGTTAAAAAAACTGAAAACGTAATTTACTATAATAATTAACAACAAATATTCAATAACTTAAACTATTAATATTTTTAAAAATCGAAAGCATCTACGTTTAATATGTAATTTCTCTTTAAAAGAACTCAAAACAGAATATTATTCTAAGATGCTACTGTATACCAAATTACATGTTCTTCGGTCAGTTGCAAATATGTGAAGATTTGGGCATTGAATACACCGATCAGGGTACATATTGTTGACCATGGGAAAAACGTTGTTTTTTTAAATGCACCCCTGCTACCTGAAATGTTAGCTTTGTTAATAGCAACAGTAAAACTGAAAATTGAACTTGTTTGACTTGAAACGGTCAGTGGGGATACTTGGAATTTGAGGTATGATAACACTATCCCTTTTCATGACATGTTCAAATATTGGCGCCAAGTATATTCTGCATCAGTTGTGTGGCTATGTTCCTTTACATAGTCGAGGAGCATCGAGATTTTGCATAACTAGTACATTTAGGATAAATTCTGTTACTTGATGTTACAATGCTATAAAATCGTACTTTAATTCTCAAATAATTTCATTATCGAAGCCATTTCCGTCAACACGTCTAGGGCTAATCATTCCAAAGTCATGTAGCTTCTTCCTAACCATTCTGAAAACCTTTATTGCGTTTCATTGTAGATGTGTTCATTGAAAGGCATATTTGGTTGTTTTTCATCACAAAATATCTTCCGCCATGTAGTCTTTGTACTTATTCCGAAAGGTTTGAGGATTAGAAAGACCGAAGATGAAATAAGTATTGCGTAAAGCTCCCTAATTTCCCCCTATTTTGGCCAGTAACATTGTATGGAAGCCTTCATAGTATATCTTCTAAAGTAGTACCTCCATGTTAAATTTCTGGTTCAGTATAAGTGTAAAATTTTGTGCAAAATATGAGTGTTGTATAATTAGGTTAAAAAAAATTCAAAGTGATAAATACTTTCAAAACTACACTAAAGTAATCAAAACTTTTTATGAAACTGTCAATTAATGTTACCATAGAATTTTCAATATCACGCAATTCGCTAAAACTTTATTTCGTTTCCCTCTTTAAAAAGTGGGAGAAAATTTGCATTAAAATATCTGGGATTGTCGGAATAGAGAACTTCTTAGCCAACTTGGCGATATTTCTCAAAGTTTGAGTTTGACATTTAACAAACGTAACGTAATAAACGTTAGACGTTTAATAAAAAACCATTTAAAAAATTGCTTTTTGTATAGATGTTAAATTACACTATGTTGCAGTTATTTGTTATAAATGTGAGAAATTTTTTATTAAAATCCCATTGTTAACAAATGCATAATTTTGCGCCAACTTGGCGGGGAGTAAGCAACGTCAACGTTTTATCCGCATAGTTCCTGTTCCTGTAGGAATATTGAGATAAAATATATCTTATGTTACTCGCTGATAATGTAGCTTTCAATTGGTGAAAGAATTTTTAAAATCGGACCAGAAGTTCCCGAGATTAGCCGAAACAGACAGACAGACAGACAAAAATTTTAAAACTTGATTTTTGATATAAGTATCGTATATACCTTTAAATGCCTTTAGTAAAAAGCTGCTAATTTGAAATTACAAACAGACACTACAATTTTATTTGTTTATATAGATGAATCTTTACATAAATGAAACTCAAAACTGTGCGAAATGATTTTTATGATGCTATTTTCAGTTTTGTTTTACTCTTTTTAACCTTTCTTAAAATTAAAATCTAGTTATTGCACGGTTGCAAATGTATGGTTTCTTAATTTTTTTGTAACATTTTTTTAAAATATTTTAAAGTATGTGAGTAACAACTGGTAGCTGACGAAATGAATATGGCAAACAAAGTATGCAAAGCCTATCGAAAGGAAATGAATACCAAAGCGATAAAATAAAAAATATTTAGACCATTAAATACTTTTATAAACTTATAAATTTGCTTCTCAACTGCCCGAAGTTAAAGTTAACCAAGATAATTTATCCACTTCAGGCTTAACGTCGACAGTCATCAAATATTTCGAAATGAAACAAATGTAATCTTTTAAAAATCTATCTTACACCGGGATATTTTAAAAAATATTTGGTCCCTCGGAAACAAGGATATTTATCTAAACTATAATTTAACTTGTGCGCTTATTGATAGTTTTCGAATTTTCTTCTATGATTGAAGTGCATTAAGTTTTAAGGAAATGTTTTTATAAACACTTGAGAGATAAAAAAAATTTTTTTTTTAAATTTAAACTCCCAAACAGACAGTCTTATGTTTTTGTTTTTATAGCCGTCAACATTCATGCAAAGGTAGAAAAAACCGCAGCCCTATTGTCCCGTTACTCCATCCAATGTCAACCGATATTTCATTGAGTGACGCCACCTGAAGGACAATGTTCGTGGAACTCGAATCGGGAGCATTCGGCGTCTCAATGAATAAGTGACGACCCATTTTGTGACGTAGCTACCACCACACCTTCGCGCCCGATTACGCTTTTCTACTACGAACCGCAGGGATGGACGTGCCTCTCATCACTTAAATGAGTTTCTTCATTGTACAGTTAACGTGCAGCTAATGGGATTCGTGGGTGGAATGTGGTCGGATCAATTGTGTGTCGCGGAGGGTCCGCAACAAGTGCCTTCTTTTACTGAAAGTATTGCTTTGTTTCTTCCGCACGTGTGCATTGCAAATATTGTGACATTTCTCTCGGAAAGAACCTTAAAGCGTGCAATTAACTCAATATTATGTTACAATATTTCTTTTCCATATTTGATGAAAAAGCGGTTCTGCTTATGTTGTTATAGCTATTTATTTATGTATTGTTATACTAGACAAAGAATATAAATAATTAATCATCCGTATTTTGTTTTTATATTTTAATCATTGCCATAATTTAGAAAATAGGGAGAAAAAGTGTAAAGTAGGTTATTTCAGAGTTGCTTCTTGCTCACCAGACTCTGACCGGCGTGTCACGGGTTTGAGACTTCTTGGCACTGAAAACCAGCCATATAAAGATGCTGATACACGTTAAATCTGTCACACAAAATCCTACCATTGGCGTGGTGTCAGGGGCGTATCTACCACCGTATCAATGATACGGTGCCCCCAAGCTTCAGGAGCCCAAACATGTGTAAGAAAAAATCGTAAAATATTTGGGGGCCCTTAAAAAGGACTCTCAAGGAATTTTGATACAGGGCTCCTTCAAGACTAGCTACGCCAGTGCGTGGTGTGGTAGTTTGGAGAGGATGAGGGATGCCAGTTCGAATGCCATCCTCGTTACTTGACCGTGGTTCACAGTTATAAGTTCCGTCACCAATAGCCCTCGTGTTGCTTTTCAGAGAAATGTTAATAAACACTCACTCATTTCCTTTATACAAACATTTCAATTATAGACTTAGATGCTCCACAAAATATTTCATAATCATCAATTTCTATTAAAAGAATGATTTTTTTTTTGTATAGGGATTTACGAGCTGATATGATAAGCTGTAATTCACTTGTCATTAACTATTGAAAGAAGGGGCCCATAAAGAGGAAAAACTATTTTCTTTTATATCAACGATTTTGATAGACGTGAAGTGATAATCTCGAGTGGCATAAATGAAATCGAATTTCTTATTAAAATATTTTTAACTTTTGTACAACTGACACATTTTAAAGAGTTTTATTTGATTATGAAAAATATTGCTGGATCCTTACAAGAAATAATGCATTGAAAAAACATAAATTGTGAAAAGAGCTTTTATTATTGAATTCTTTTACAGAAAAAAATTATTCACATATATGAAGTAATCCAATATAGTAGTGTGTTCATGACCTCATCGAAGAACCACAGTGAAGGTAATTCCCAGGGCGCAATTTCTAGACCTTTTGATATAAAATGGATGAAGATCTGCTCGTGCAATATGGATAGATTGAGAGTTGGGTCACACCCAAACTACGTGCGGTGGTTCACGTGTTTGAACCTGGACTGCTTCCAAACCTGACGTAGGATCGCTCCTTCTATGTCAAGAGGCCGCGTAACATAACGCCAACCGGTGTTCATTCATGTTTTTGTGGGATATTCCAGTTTCTCGTAATTGTCGGTGCAAGTACGATGAAGTTTAAGCGCGTTTGTTTAGATAATATATAGAGGTGTCTTGTTACTTTGTGATTTTTCTACTCGTGCTTTTCTGCTTCTCTTTCACTTGTATGAACGAAATTCGTACTTCGGCTGATATTTTCTATTCTTGCTTTTTTCACCTCTTTCCACATTATTATCGGAATTTTTTAACTTCGAATTAATAAATTTGAAACTTTTAAAAAATGAGGGAACTATTGTTAATTTGAGATTGGTATGCCCCGTATTATTTATGCATGCAGCTTGCAAAGCAAAACTTGATAAATATCAGAATTCAGACTTAATCATTAATGTTTGCCTTTAGATTGTTATGAAAGATAAATACGACGGATTAGATAATACCGAGGTAAAAGATGGTGTATATTTGGAAAATGTGCTCACACACAAATTTTAATGTTACATAGCTTTCATTCAAGTATTTAATTTTTAAGATTGCATTGAAGTTATGAACAATTAGTCGTAATTAAAGGTTCAAAAATAGGTAAATGTACAGAGGATTTACATTCTGAAAGTATGTAAATTCGCCTGCTTTTAGTGCTTTTGGACAGCTATACAGTATTTTTCTTCTTGGTTTTGATTGGATCCATGCCACCAAAGACCTTCCGTGTAGAGGGCTCATGCACGTTAAACCTATAACGTGGTGGGGAAGTTTGGAAAGTGGGATGCCAGCTCTGGTGTTGTCATTGTCTCTTGCCTGTGTTGCAAAATTGCTAGGTGTGTCGCCAATAGTCCTTGTATTACTTTATACTGCAACGCTGATAAACACTCCCTCATTCTCTTGACTGAATCAAACGAGCAACTTTCACATTAGCAAGGTTCAATCAGTATCTTGGAAACAGTATGGGGATTTCCAACTTTGTAAATGTGTAAATTGACAATAAATTAAGCTTCAGTGGCGTTTTTCATTGAGGAATTCTCTCCATCATACATGGCGCTGCCTGAAAAGATCAAGCGGATCAGGTGAAGATTCCTTCCCTTTATATACTAAATCAGAATGATTGCACCTCGGATGTCTTTTTAGTTTGGTTGGAACCTAGCAGCAATTTGTAACAATTTTATGACAGCTAAAACATTGCCCTTCCGGTACCTGTTCGTTTCCAACCAGAACAAAAACAAAAATGGGAGGTTGTAAGGATTATATATCTTCTTTTTCTTTGAATTTGTTTTTACGTTACCTTTCCTCGAACTGTGGGCAGACCAACTTGTATGGCTTAGTCTCGCAGGTGTCTGCTGGGATATTTAGTCTCCTACAATATTGCTGGTTGTCAGTCGTTTCAAGAGCTTCAATGGGATTAACACCTTTCTGTTCATAAGGCCCAGTTTTTGTCAATTGCCTATAATTCTACGATAAAAGTAGGAATCAAAATACATATTTTCTTTCTCCAAAATTATAGCTAACTAAATTTAAATTCTTCATAACAATACTTATTTACTCCATGTTATTAGCACTTCATTCCATACACACTTTATTTAACAAGCCATAAATAATTTAAATAGCTATTCGTAAAAAAAATAATGTTATCTATGTAAGGTAATTAGAGCTTTTAATGGAGAATGTTTGAAAAAAAAAGCAATAACCGCATTTGCATCTAAAAATACTAAGCATTGTTGCGGTTGAAAGAAAAATGTTTGGCCTTGAACTTGAATGGATTTCTAAGGCTTTTGCAATATTTCTATAATTCAAACTACAAGTATTTTATATATTCCATTTTTTTCTTACAAAAAGAATAAGTGGAAACCGAACTTCACGAAGTATTTTTAATTCAAATTTGATAGCGAACAAGGTATGTGAACCGAAAATGATTTCAAATGAAATATTTTTAATGTAAAACTGCTGTTTAATAAGATGGGTTTTTGTAACTATTTAGGTGGGGAGGAAGATTAAAGGCGAAAACCAAATGCTTTTTTACATATGGAAAAAATATTTTGCAATAGCAACTGTATTATGCAAACCATTGAATTGCTTAATATGTGCTGTAATGGAATGCAACAATCGGAAGAACCCCATTGAAGTACCATACCTACATATTAACATTCAACGAGTGCTAAATATGGCGATTTTTTAATATCGGACGTTTCAAAAGATTTTTCTTGGAACCCGCGTGATGACGGAAGCGGATTAGCGATAGAACGTTAGTGTGGTTGAGGAAACTTATTTCCATACGTGCGGAAGCGCAAATACTGCATTTCTGTGTTTGGTTTATCCAAAAAAATAATAAATAATAAATTAATTTAAAAAAAAAAAAAAATTCACGTTAATATTTTCATTGGATTTTCAAAAAGTATTCAGTTGAAGTTTTTAAACTTTTTTATTGGTTAGCTCTTAACAAAAAAATTTGTTTGTGATTTGCTGTAAAGTTTTCTCATTATTGGTCAAATTTGTAAATATATGAATGTCCAATTATGTGAAAACTTAAAATTAATGAAGGATATTCAAAACTATTCTCAGTTGAACTGATGATAGTTTTCTTTTTTCAATTCCTACAATTAGCTCACCTTTTATATATATCTTGTTTAAATTTTCAATCGTTAATATAATAGATTGTATTCATCCATTCAAAGTGGGAATTTGACTTAAATTTTTTTTTCTTATATTACTTGTTTATAGGTAATATTATATCCAAATGTAATTTATAATGTTCTTTATCTGATGTGAAATTTGATAACTTACTTGAAGAACTGAGTACAGAATAAAATATTTGTAAGTATAATGTATGACATAACGCAGCATATGACGAGTTTTCATCTAATTAACAATTTTGTAGTTAAGATTTTTTGGGTGAATATTTAAGAATCATTTACGATCACTACATGAAGGTTTGAATAATATAACAGTCTTTCACCTAGAGGATATAAAATGTACTTGAACACTTTTCAAATGTCTGCTTTCATTACAAAATAAACTTAATTTCCATAGTATTATAATAGTATGAAATTTATATCTTATAATTTGTATTAGATTTAAGAAAACTCGTACATAAATTAAGCAATTTTTTATCAATCCATTGATATATATTTGGTAGTTTATATGTAATCAGAAATTCAAAAAAAAAAAAAAAATTGAAATATATTATTAAATCATTAAAAATTTTACGGCTGTCATGCCTGCATTGGAGGCTGCCATGTTCAAATCGAGAACTGTGTCTTCGTAATTTGGATTTAAGTTTGACATTTTTGGATCACACCACTTTTATTTATACCACTTAAAATGTTTGCCTAAGACATCGGTTTTGGCTAAAATTATTTATTGAGATCGCCAATCTTAAAACTTTATATTGGTGACTTTATATTAAAGCACAAACGTAATCATATTGGTTTTTCTTTAATAATCAGAATAAGAACAAGTTTTTTTTAAAAAAATTTTAAGTCAATTCCTACTTTGAATGGGTAAATAGAAAGTATTTTATTAATGACTAAAAATTCGAACAAGATATATATATAGGAAGAGAGTGAACTAATAGAAGGAATTGAAAAAAAAACAGCATGATTTGTCTGCATTGTTGTAACAATGCATACCCGGTTTAGCTGAAAAACCGGTTTTCGTCGCTAACTTTTGTCATTGTTTTAACAGTTACATTGTTACAACAATGAAGACGAATCTAATGTGGCGTCGAAAACCTGTAATTAATTCAATTAATGAACCGGTAATTAATGAATTAATACTTGAAAATCTGTACTAACATCAAGTGTCATCCAGTACAAGTTTAAAAACAATTATTTGAACTTGTGATTGGATGAATAGAAAGTATTTTATTAACGATTAAAAATTTGAACAAAATATATATATATACACATACATAGGGAGAGAGTGAGAGAATAGTAAGAATTGAAAAACAAATCTGACTGTTTATTATATGAAACATATTGTCTTACGTTTTATTGAAATTTGAATTCCCTTTTCAAAATGTTATTGCGTAAGTTTGATTTTTAAAAACCCCTGAATATATGTATTGTAATCATCTTATGGATAAAATTGCAAAATTTTCTTTTAATTATGTGTTTGGCTATAACTGCTATAAATTACGAGTGGCATTTCAATAATAGTTGCTTGTCTAATTAGAATTTACACGTAGAAGTATTATATATGCGAAGGTATTGGTGTGACGTACGTAAACATTTCAAGGAAGAGGATACGTTCACATGCAAATGTTAAAATTCATTTGAATATATTCATTAGCACACAAATGATATTGAAAGAATAAGGAAGCATTTGTTAAAATTTTCAATGTGGGAATTAATGAATTTTTTACCTCTCTCTCTCTCGAATGTGTTTAGACAAATATATAATCTCAATTTTGTGATTTTTTCTCCTGAATTTTTCAAGGAAATCCGTATAGCTATATCTGTAAAATTATTAAACGAGATTCAAGAATGAAATATACTCTGATCATAGAGACTTTCAATTTGTACAGCACCAACTATAAAATAAGTATTAAACTTTTGTTTTTCTAGAAATAACTCAATTAAAATTACGTTAAATTATACAAATATTTGTGTAATTTTTGTATAAGTATAATATTCCTTACAATGTTTTAAAACTCATATTTCTTTGTAACAATTTATAAGGTAAGATTTCATTTAAATTTTAAAGTGACTTTTTTCAACTATGAAGTTTCTAAATTTTGTAATACGGTAGCTCGAAAAAATAGGTTTCTTTAAAATTAGTAAATGCATTTTGAGGAAATTAAGGAAAATATTATTCGAGAAAATTTGTTAATTTGTTCAAGTGAAGTTGCTATATAGCTTTTTCTTTTTTTTCTTTTTGTATGTAATGCCTACGTGTATTAAGAATATGAATGAAAAAAGTCTAGAGAAAATTTTATTAGTTCTTTTATTCTATAAATTTTCGTTCCGAGAAAGTCATTTCTTTGATTTTAGTTTCTGTTCTATAACTTATTAGCAATGATTTGTAAACTGGAAAGAAAGGTGATCGATAATTTTAGAAGCAGACTTCTATATGTTTATACAGATTTTGTGATTTTTTATTCAGAATAAATAAAAAAATTGTTACGTAGAGACATTTTTTTTGATATCCCAAAATTTTTGAAAAATAAAATCAAAACCTTCCAACAAATATATTTCTCATAAAGTGTACAGATAAAAATATAAAAAAATGTATAAAGAATGCATGAGTATTGATTATTTTAAATGATAATCTATTGAATAATTACTGTAGTGTTTATTCATTGTTCTGCTCATAATAAATTATCTTAATTAATCAAACACAATCATGATTAATCTCTATGATAATCATGATTGTTATTAATTACTATCATTATTGCCATTTACAATTGTAACAGTGATTAATCATTATCATTATCAAGATTAATCATCATGATAAAAGTTATAAAATGATTACTTATTTGCTATATAATTGTTTATTTGTGTAAGAAAAAAAAAATGACCGTTTTAATTAATGATATTTTTTTACACTTCAAAATAAAAGAATCAGTGGAAATGTTTTAAGAAATTTTTATACTCAAGCCCAGTAAAACATTGACGTAAAAGAAAATGGGAAGTTTCGATATAAATTTGTTCTTAAAGTAAACAAAGATTAAGACTTTTGCTTGATATTATTTTTAAAGAAGAAACAATGTATAAAATTCCAAATGTGCAAAAGTCGTCCTTAAAGAATAATCTTGCTTGAATGTATTTATATGTTCACAGTCTTTTGAGAAACATTTATATATATATATATATATGGCTTTATTTTACATAATTGAAAATCTGAATTACTTAGTTTAAAAAACATATTAATACTTTATAAACTTACCTGTTTCTAGTAATATTTCTAGATAAATTTCCCATTTTAATCATTGGGTAAAATCTTTTCGTGTTAGCCTGTAATTAATTCACGGAATTAAAAACCTGAAACAGAATTAAGAAAAGTTATACATTTGATGTAAATTTTATAAATTGTTTTTGAAAATTCTATCCAAAAAAATTCTGTTTCAATGAGAACATTTTCAATAAATATCTACAGATTTCTTAAGTGTAAATCAAATCTTCGATATTTACATCTTAGATTAATAAGAATTACATATGTTAAAAAATCTTTTTTTTTACTTAAAATCTTCTTTACAGCAAGCGTTTTTTATATTTTTCAAAGTTGAGCTGTTTTAAGATCTTTAACACTATGTCTAATGAATTTATTTATATTTTAATTTAGTTGAAGAAAAACATTGTGTGAATTCATATTTGTGCTAGGTAAAATTCTACGGTCTTGTCAAAAATTTCAAGATTAATATATATTTATAATCATTTTGCTATATATATATATATATATTAAAGAAAAATGTCTAAATAAATATAAATGTATTCAAACAGTATAATTCTCCAGAACGTACAAAATTCATTTTATAAAGCAAACCATTTTTTATTTCTGGAATCGTTTGTTCTCTTCACCAAAATACAAACAATATTTTTTTTGGATTTAAATTTCTAAATTTTTTTGTAAATAGTTGTATTTTTTAAATTTTTTTGGGATTATGATATGTCGGTTAAAAGCAAACGATATCAATAATTTCAAATTCTAATAATTTGATTTTTAACAAATTTCTTTTTGTAATGCTGGTAGTTCATTTATATATTTTCTACCTTTATCATGTATTCTATTGAGAAAGTTGATAAAATTAAGCCTAATAAAGCTGGTGAAAATACCGACAGTAGAAGATAATATAAGAAAAAATTTGGTAAGTCAATTTTCACAAAAAAAAAAGTTAATTTTAATGTAAGAACTTGCATATTAAATACTCTTTCCCTTTCTGCAATCGGCGAATTAAAAAAAAATATGGGCTTTGATGTTTTTAAAAGATTTTTTTTTCTTAAAATATCTTTAGAAGTTTCTTTAACTTGATATTTTAATCTTAGTAAAGGTACATGTTGTTCTCGCCAGTTAAATTTCGCTTTTCATTCGGCAAAAAAACTATTTGTCATACAAAACTAAAACTAGTTTGGTTATAACTTTTCAACAATTATAGATGTTGGAGATAAGAAGTCATCATTATTCGGAATGATTTTTTTGTGCGACTTCATTTTAAATTTTGAAAATACGCCGTGTAATTGTATTAATAATTAAATTTGGATACGCACATTTAGATTATAATGTTAAATCCTGTGATAATTTATTTTAAAACTATAGATAGCAACATTCTTAAAACATTTTAAAAGATAATTTTAACTCTTGTTCTCAAGTTTTATTTTGCCACGCTCATTATTCAATATGCTACAAAAGTTTATAGAATTTGCGTATGCTATAGGGTTTTTCCTCTTTTTCTCTAATTACTTGGACTAAATTTAGAAATGCGTTTTCTTATTTACAGTAGCTTGATGTATAGATCTGGAACGTTAGTTTAACGTTCCTCTCCTTTTTTGGTCTAAAGTGCATATTAATGGAAAGCTTTGTTAAATATATCAGTTTTATCGTATTATACGCGTCAACCAATTTTGCTAAATAAAAAAAAAATCACCAAATGTTGTTATTACATGAAAAAAATATTGTGTTTTTTACATGCGTGAAAGTAGTTTTCCACTATCGGCTGCATATCGAGGTATTTGGCGACGTTTTTCATTTGACGAACTGGTCGACGGTATAATACGTAAGTGCCTTTATTTAATATGCAACGTGTACTTAATGAGACCAGACCTATATATATATATATATATATAATAAGAAAAAAATTAACAGAGAGATTAGCCCTTATTTTATAAGAATTCCTTTTTAAATCCATTTCTTTTTTAAACTATACTAATAATTAAAAATAAAACTTAATTTTTTTTAGTTTTGTTTTTAAAATTGTTAATTAATATATTATTATTACCTATATACAAAAAGATAATCAGAAAATAGGGTGAAGTTACGTACAGATTATATACATAAGGAACCCATCCCTTTTGTTTTCAAATATACCCATTTAAGTCTAGCTTGTTTGGATCTGAAACCAACTCGTACTGCTTTGACATTGCCAAAAGAAAAAGGTGTTCCTTTTATATTCCTCTCTCACCACTTGTCTGCATTTGAAATTTTTAGACATTGATTTTGAGGAATACCCGAATGCATTCAATTTTGGATATTTTCAAAATTGGACCTATTTCATTATCTTATGTCGTCGTTTATCTTTATTTGAATTGTAGATATAGCATCATAGCTATTTTTAACGTTAATGCTTAACCTTTGTAGAAATTATGACGCAATAGTAACAAATTAATCATCAGATTAACATTATTTTGATTCGCTGTTCAATAACCATTGCTAAAATCGCCGCGATGAATAAGGCAAGTCTAATCAAAATTCTTGTCGCGAATTTCCAAAACCAAACTTCCGCCGCAAGATGAAAGAACTTAGCAAAAAATCAAAGGGAAAAAAAGGACGAAAAGGGGAGGGGAAATTTTCGGATGCAGTCTGTAACCTTGCCGACGCAGCGTGGAATAAATTTGTTCCATCTTACTCGAATCTTGTAATTTCATCTTGTCGCTAAAACTAGTGATAAGTATCTATATCTCAAAAAACAATTTTCGACCTCATTTCTATTGTATACTGCTACAACCCTTAATCCTAATGTTTATCTTCGTCTACACGTAATTGAATGTAGTCGCAGAAAATGAGTTTTATGTGCTGTTTAGTCACTTTTGGCACACTTTAAAATGAAAAACGACTTTCGGGAATAAAATGATTGGCGATTGTTTTCCCTTGCGTGAAGATGCTTTCATTATTAATAAACGTTTGGCCAGTTGTCAAAAAGAAAGTTTGCTGCATGAAAATACGTTTATATATATTTGTTTAAAATTGGGATCTCTTGAACGATGATGATGAGGTATAATTTTAGAAAGATAAAGAAAAGCACAAATGATGTAAATAATTTTATTATAAAGGTTAACCCACTGATCAGAATTTTGCTTTCTTTTTCAGTGTTTGCACTGATTTTGAATTTAATTTTCAAGCACTTAATGCACTCTTTTATTTCCAATTTTTAATTTGTATTATTCTATATTAAGTATATTTTGCTTCTTAAGTATTTTAATTTATCAAAGCAAGGGCAAGAGTTATAGCACACGCATTAGTCATTCAAAATCCTAATGAAGAGAGGTTAAAGCTCGAAAGAGCTAGACACTCTGGTCATCCCCCCCCCCAACGACTTTTTTAAGGGTTCGCGCTTTTGCGGAACTTGAATTTTTTTTAGGTTTTTAGTCTTAAAATTACAAACGAATAAATTTCAATCAATTTGCAGGCTTTATTTCGTTGGATACTCACAATTTTTTCGAAATTATTATTTAAGAACTATAACTGTTTTCTATTCGATAATATCAAATAATTAATCTTATCATTACGAAACACTGTTAGTTTTGTGTGCTGTATAAGGATTTTCAGGATGAATTGGGTAAATATTAAAATTTCAGGTTATCACAGTTGTTTCAATAGTTTAAGATTAACATTTTTCATTCCTTCTGCGGATTTCAAAGCTGTCACTTTTTAGCAGTTAATGCAGCTGAATAATATATATTACCCAGAAACCTCCAATAAATATTGCTGGAGTAAAAATGGTCACACTTAATGCGGTTAGGTTTAACAGAAGAGAACATATTGTAATCAAGCAGTAGTTTTTTTTTATTTGAGCGAGATATTCATTCTCTCTTTATATACTGAACCACAATCAACTGACACACAATATAGTATTTCTATAGATAATATTCTTTATTTTTACGGAAAATATTTGTGTAATACTAAACGTGAGATTTTCTTTATATATATCCGAGAAATTATTCTTTAATTATACAGTACATTCCCCTTTCTAAAAAAAAAGAAACTTGTTCACAATTTTTGAAGGTATTAGTATCTATCTTTACCTTCATCTTATCATAAATAATCACATCATTTGTTTGATCAAAGTAATTTTAAGGCATGCAAAAGGTAGGCTTACATGTTATGAAACATATATGTCACACTAATTAGTTTTCTCTCTGCTTCCTTTTTATCCCAGTTTCTGAATTTATGTTTATTTTCGAATAAGAGCAATGATTGGAAAGTTAGATATACTTTGAGGGTGTCTCGTGTTGTCAAGAGAAATAAAAGAAAAATTATATGCTTATTATCTAATTCAGCCACAAAACGAAATGTAATTAAATTATGTAAGCATTTTTATGGTTATCCGTGAGATTCTAGTTATTTTCTTATTTACTGTTTAATAGAATAAAGTATTTAATATTTACTTTGTTTCTTTTACTTTATTTAAAAATTAAGCTTTAATACTAAAATATGTTGACTAAATCATGAAATTGCATAAAATTATTGCATGTAATTAAATTGTACTTGTCAATTATCGTTATTCTTAAAAGAAATTCAAGAGTTAATTAGTAATAATTAAAATTATAAATATTATAAATTAAACAAGGCTTTGGAACTGCTGTTCGAGAAACTGAGCTGTAAGTGCAAGGTGTCTCATTGAATACTGGAGAAAATCATGTTTCTAATGGGGAAAACGTGGCCATAGTCTATTTCAAATCCTTGAGTTACCTTTAAATCCGATTTCTAAGCCAATGGGCGATAAGCTTGCCAATAAAAACTTCTTGAAAATAGAAAAACAATCAACCAGTAATTTTTTTTGTTTTTTATTATCATCATATTTTTTTTGTCCGTTTGATAAATCTTAAATCAGGTCTCATTTGGTGTTGATAAGTATCGAATGATCGGCTTGTGCGCGTCGCTTCCTTTGAATAGCTTTTTCCCACGCACAGAAACGGATTATTAGAAAGACAAAACTAAGAGAAAATTAGGGGGGGGGGGAATAGAGAATCCTTGAAATATATTGTGGCCATCCCCTATTTCTTCGTTCTTCTATGTTTTTTTCTTTATTATTTTATAGAACGGTTTGTGTTTTTCTTATTTTCTTTTAGGTTTTTATGTAATCCAGAACTGCAAAATCAGTTGTATGTATACTCATACCGTTTATGGTTTAGCTTGCACTTAAATTTTGTGTGTGTGTGTGTAAAAAATAAATCAAATACACAGAGTGAATTTAAAAAGTTCAAGTTGCATTTTTTTAATAAAATTAAAAGAAATATTTTTAACTAATCGAGCTGTGTTTATGTTGCGTTTAGTTGACTTATTTTCTGGAATGCTTTAACTCGTAAAAGTACCAATTTGTTTTTTGCTTTTAAGCTGCAAATTTATTTCAAAGAATACCGTTTCTGTACCTTTTCTAAGCTGTCTTCTAAATTTCTGAAACCTTAGCACATTCATTTAGTTGAAATACTTGACAAATTGCTATTTACTGAAAATCATATTTCAACAGTCGTTAAGTAAAAAACTATTTAAAAAAAATTCTCAACTGTGTAGTTAATTATGAACACATAATTTTGTAATAATCTGAATAAAAGAAATATGGTAAAATAGCAAAGCCATACGATTCTTAAATTTGTGTGATTTACCTCTTTGTGCTTTATTTTTTTTCTTTAAAGAATCTTTACTTTTTCTGTATATTTTTGAAATGTCTTCTGTTATAAATATTTCTCATGACGATATTTAATGATAATTTCTAAAGTAACATTGGAAATATATAGTACAATAAAAAGAGATTTGTCTAATTTTAAATTTTCTGGATATTATTCACAGTTGCAAGACTTAATTTGCTGAAAAATAGTATTTTTTTTTTTTTTTGGTTTGTGTACTTCTACAATTTTTTTCTTTTCTTTTTTGATGACTAGGAGAGAAATTGTTTTTTTTCCTTCTTAATTTAAATAAACTCATATCTTTATTTTCAAGGAAAAGAATACTTTAAAACAGGAAACACTTCACATTTTTTTAAATAATTTTTTCTGACATAAATATTGGCTAACAGATCATGGTAATTTATTAATAGAGTAGAAGTTTGATTCACAAATTCGAAACTCAATCTTGTGAAAACATTTCATGCGATTAACATGTAGATTTGTTTCAAATACACTATTTTGGGAGCTACATTTCTATGTTAAAAGTTTCCAACCCTTTGAAGGTTTCTTTTAAAGATATTGAATTTTTTGTGTAGAGTGGTGAAAGCTATCAAATTTCTTAAATATAATAAGCACCGATGTTTTCGAGACTATTTAAATAATATTAGTGATGTATGTTTAGTAAGGGTAAATTTTAATACTTGTATTACTGTTCTGTGCATATCGTGTGTTTCTTAGTAAAAAATTATATAAAATGTTTCAAAATAACTAACAATTAATATAAATATTCTACGTATTTATTTAAAATCATATTCAAAATGGTGATTCTGGAAGCAATAAGAAAAGTATTACTGAATAAATGCTGTGTGCGTTCTGCCGCGCCAATGACCTTCCAAGATGCCGTCTTGCCACGCTTTTGATTCATAAACATGCGTGTTAAGATTTTCCTTCCGATATTTGAGTAGTGTTTTCATTCTATTCAGAATGAAAGACCTAATGACTGATAAGCCAAAGAGCAAAAATTCTGATCTTCCTTCTTACATTTGAGAGGCGTCCAAACAAACAGTTCGCAGTGACATTCTTCTAACCCGACATATGTTCTACATTTTCGGTTTATACCATCGACACAGCGAAGCGTCACGCAGAGGCCTTTTTGAATGAACTCGATAATTCTCTGGACTCGCAGGGCGCTTTTTGACGGTAATCAGCGAAAGGAAAAGCGATTTACGGGGATTATAAGTTCAATGAAATTTCGCTGAGGATAGAAATCTTCACTTCTAATCGCGAGATAGTTCAGTCGTTTCCGGTTGGCTATCGTGCTCTCTGTTTGTCCCAAAGAGGTTGTTAGAGTTCGTTAAGCCTTAAGAAAGGTAAAAGAAGAAAAAAGTGCACTCTTCTTTTACTTTTTGAGGTCCACTGCTCTGTTTCTTCGACTAGAGGATTTAGCATCAATCGATAGAAAGTAAATACGGCTTGTGTATTGATGTTTTAGCCGTATCTCTGTTTCTACATGACATTGAATTTCTTTTTTACTCATCTTGCTACACAAATCATATATCTCGATAGAAACAAAACAGGTTAAAGCAAATAAAATGAATAATAATGCTAAAATAGGTTATTTTGAAATTTCAATGCATTTACATAGAGTATTTTATGTAATAAGTTTTTGTGAATAATCTAAAATAATAATAAGTTATTCCTTCATTTAAAATTAAGCTGCTCATTTTGAATTTTTGTATAAATCTTTTACAGTGCTTTGAATGGTATCTTTTTAATGAATTTTATTTCTCAGTGACGCTTGTGAATAAATAATGAATCTCATTTAACCCTTTACAATGTTGCATTCAGAGTTCATTGCATTTATTTGCGTAAGAAGCTATCCTAAGTATTTTTCATAAAAATGAAAAAAATTAGTAAATATATGACAGTTTATTTAATGTAATAATTTGATAGTAAAGATTCCAAATTTTTCTTTAATCAGGATTTATATGTAATCTATTGTTAATTATTCAAGTAACTTACGGAATTTTTATTTATATATTTCAATTGCAATCAAATTTGAATTGAAAAGTGCCCCGGATTATGTATTGTGGATTTCAAATAATTTATTTCATCGTGAGTATAATAATCATTCAGTTTTCTTTAATCAGTGCAGTTATTTAGTGTCTTAAGATTTATTTTTTATTATTTACGTCTGAAAACACATGCTTTGTGTGTAGTCCAAATTAAATTTTTGTCCGATTTGCCTTGCTTCAGTTTTAAGACGTAAAAAGTTTTTTGAATTAGCTAATTTTTTTTTCCTCCATGAGAAATTCTCAACAAATATTTGTAAATACTTTTTCATCAAATTATGATATTTAAAGACAAGTCATTCGATTTTATTTGTTTTTTGAAAAATAATTCATGAATTAATTTTCAACGTTTATTGTTTAACACGTATTTCAGTTTTTACTTTCAACATTTCATTTCTTTCTCTTCAAGATTTCATTTTGAAATGAAAAAAAAAGAACATGACATAAATGTTTGTTTAAACCAACATTTCCTAAAATTCCTTTGTTAATTCATTGCTTTTTCCGTTGTTGAATTAAATCTTTCACTGATATACTCATTTCAAATACAATCGCTATTCTTCTCAATGCATTAGACTCTGATTTATTTACTCTTAACGAAAGGAAATATTGAACCAAGTAGCTGATTTAATATATAATTTTATCCGTTAATAGGTAAGAAGCTTTAATACCCGATTACAGTCTATATAATCATTAAATAAGGAATCAATATCTCTCGATGTATAAAATTCCCCCCTAGTTCCAATTGAGTAACTTGAGAAGAATCAAACTTAACGTTGATTTGTCGACGGGATCCTGTTAGCAGTTGCATGCATCGCCAATGGAGCGGTGTCTATTAATTTTCTTCTCTTTAAGAGGTAAAATGACAAGTTAGGGATGTTATAATAGACAAAGAGGATAACGTAAAATTCATTGCGCTTGTTGAAGGGTGCTAACTTCTACCTTAAAACAGACACTAGTTAAGTTTCAAGGTCTGACGATCAGTTTTGTACATTTCCTGTAATGAGTCTTGCTGCAAAATATTCCTTTTGAGGCTGTTTTTTATTATTAAATATAATTTTGCTTTCTTGTGAATTCCTCTTCCGTTTTGTTATCATTTGTTTGGGAGTTCTGATTAAGATGATCCCTACATTTTATCATTCAGAGAAGCGTTTTCTACCCACATGATGTATTTGGTAAACACTGAAACATTTTGACATCTCTTACGAACATTTTCTAGCGTTTTCTTTTTAGAATAAGTAAATATTTAAAATATCTTATTTCTTCGTAAAAAGATCCATGTAGAAGGGCAAATGCAACTGTTGATCTTTGAAGTCCTCTAGATTGCATTTTGTAGTGGTGCAGAAATTTGGAGAGCAGTGTGCAAGCTCAGGCATCAACATCTTGTTTAAAAATTATGTGACATCCATCTCCAGTAACCCTTGCATAATGTTTATGTCTTTAATAAACAATCAACTAATCGTACTTTGTCAGATACTTTTGGTAATCTTGCAATCTAACTGAATTTAAATTATATTACTTCAACATTCTCGTAATTTTATAATTTCAAATTAGTGAAAGAAAGAATTCTGATCACAGAATTAATTCCAGAATTATTTATACTTTGGTCTCTGGCATAGCTCGTCCTGAGAATCAAAGTCCCTTTGGAGGTCCTTTCTAGAGGTCCCTTAACATTTTGCGATTCTTTGCTTACACGTTTGGGGGCCCCATGTCATTGATACGGCGGTAGCTACACCCCTGACTTTGGTGTCCATTGTTATTAGTGATGTCTCAAACATAAATTCACTTTTCTTAAAACTGACACTTATACTCTTATTTTGCCACAGCTCTTTCGTATCCCTTATAAGAAATGATACATCTCTCTCATGTCTAACACGAGATTATATATGTAATGATAATTTTGCAAGTAATATCCCTTTAAAGCGCGGACTTCCCATGATGTTATTGAGAAAAACATTAGAATGTGACTGAAACAATGGGAAATTCGTCGTGAACATTACATGGTAGGAGGAGGCCCTATGTAGTGGAATAACCTGAACACACTCTTATTTGTTCTGCGCTTGTTTAGGAGGGCGGGATAATGTCTGGCCCAGTCGGCAGTCTTAAAAGGTATCTCTAAATGATAGTGCAGGTGATTATCGTTGACGTGTAGACATCTTCGTTAGTTTGAGGACGAGAAATTCCGAGCAAATTACAGGCCGCTACTCACTACAGTTGGTTTAAGGCATGGGTGGGGATGTGAACTTTTTTATTTACTTTCTTTTTGGGGGATATGAATGGTGGGGAAGAAAATCTTTTCTTCATACCTCCCAATAGAGTTGGGCAGACCCTTCCTGTTCTGATAGTTCCGTATCAGGCGGTTTGATTATCGTAAAAATGAGTGGAGAGGAGGTCCGGCTTTTTCTTTTTTTGTGGTTGATGCAATGCATTGGTTGTCACTTGTGAATGAACGCCGAGTAGTTTCCCAGCCTTGGGAAATTCTCCAAAAAACCGCGTTTTTCACCGTACTTTGTCTTTTTGTTATTTATTTCGTTTCGGTTTTCATCGCTAATCGTGGGCTCGTGTCGATGAAGCGATTCTACAATCGGCGGATTCTCGTTTTCATCAAGACCCATACGTGAAATAAGGCTCACTATTCTTTGTAAAACCAATACTAAATTTCAAAATCCTCATTTGATTTTCTATAGAAATGGGCTATAATTTCATGACGGTCACATGATAAATGTAATCACGTGATCTCCATTAAATTCAAAACTGACTTTAGACTCGTACTTAATGTTCTACGTCTAATGCTTAGATACAGTACCATATTTGATAATTGGGAAAAGATGTTCAAGTATGTTATTATTTTTTTCAAAAAGTGTTTTCAAAAAATTTTTTTTAATTATTTGTGTACTTTTAAATCAGATGCATTTTGCTTATGTGCTTTATTATTGTTGACAAATATGCACTTTTTGAAAGAAAGTTTCTGTAAAAAGGTAAAGATGTGGGAACAACGCAGCATATGAATTAATTGTCTGTGAGCACGTGATTTCATTTATCATGTGATTATGACGTCACATGAATTTTTCCCATTCAGAGAATGGCGTATAATAAATTTTTCCATCTTTTCTCGTGATTCAAGAGAAATTACGAAATATATCAAAGTTTGTTAAAAAAAATTCTGTTTTTAAATTTTAATTCATCAAAATACTTTTCCGATATGATTATCCGATGAACCAGATATGTATTATTAAATTATTTTGTGTGAATGGCAAAAATATTCAGATTACCAATATCACAATCATTAAAACTGTTTAAATTTTTTCTTCTGCTTTTGAAAGTTTTTTAAACTTTGGATTCCCCGTTATCCACAATACATTTAATTATAGCTTGTTATTCATTCAGAACAATATTTAAGAAATTTTTCTGAAATTTCTTAATTTTCATTGCACATTTTGTGTAGTTGAATATTAGATGCCACACAAAGATTGTTGTCAAACTTATAAAGTAATTTTTCGGACAGTTCATGGTGAATGAAAATCTGAGTTCTGGTTACAAATATTTATTTTCAATTTACACGTTTTCAGGTGTCAAATCATTTAGCTCAGAAGTAATGCGCTGCTTATACCTGTCAAAATCATTTCTTGTATGCAGCTTACCTTTCATCTTCTCACACCCAAACCTGTTTATTGCGTATGTGAACAAATTACAAGAATTGCGAACATTCTCGATATTTTTTTTTTCAATTTTAGTATAATTTGCTTAAAGAGGGGTATCAAATAAGAATATTTTTTTTTACATTTCGATTTAATTAATTTTATGAAATATGATAATGTAATCTATAGAAATGGGTACTAGTTTCTAATGTAGTCAAAATTTCTTTTTCAATGTTAAATTATGTGATGAAATAGATTCTTAAATGATATTTATGTAATTTAAGCTATCGCTCATTTGTTAATTTTCTTTTACACAAATAACTGACAAACTTAAGATTTTAAATGCAGAAAAGGACAGACATTATCTGTGTAAATTCTATAAAAGCTTAAGAATAAAATATTTTAAATTTTAAAAATTATTTGTTGCTTTTAAAGGCTTTTATATTCTTAATCATTTTGTTTTTGGCTGGGCATAAAACATAAATACAAGAACGCGTACCTAAATATGAACAAATTTAAATCTTAACAATATTTTAATTTCTTCTTTTTAGAATGAATGCTTTTTTAAATATAAAAACTTCATTTTGAATTAATTTCAAATGCATTTTCTCTAGTGTCATCCCTTTCCGTATTTGTTCCTTATGCCAGATATGAAATAGATCCGTTTTGGTTTCCGTTTTGCAAGACTTCATTCATCTCAAGAAAATGCGATCTTATCTCTGTTGTCATTTGTAGTTGCTAGGTAAATTACGTTGCTATCCGCTTATCAACATTTTGATTACCAAAGAAGAAAAAAAAAATACAATTCAAGATATTTCGAAAGCGACAGACTACTTTAAGTTTAAAATCATATCACGGCCATTAAAAATAAATATTTTTTTAATAACTTTCGATTTCATAACCATTTTCATTCCCTAATTTTTAATGTAATTCAAATTCACATTCATGTTGAATTCAACTTTTATCGCTGCTATTGAAAATGGGGAAGTATATTATTTTAATGTATAATAGAAGTGTATGAAGTAAATTATGCATAAGATTGAATTTAAAACAAGAGGAATTTTAAAAAACTTTTTTTTTGCAAAAATATTTTTACTTTCGAAAATTAGATTAGTATATTAAAAGTCTAAAAAGTATTCATCTGCAACATTATCTGAAAAATTCAGAACACTATTCCAAATTTTTCTCTTGATTTTAAAGGTCAATTTCAAAAATTTTGTTTAAACTAAAACCGATTTTAAAGAGAAGCGATTTTTTAGAAATGATTATTCTTTTTGATTTTCAGTAGCTTAGTCGAAGGCTAATTTTTGACTCATAAAGGAATATTTATTATGTTGCGATGAGAAATTGCTTTAAATTTTTAATTTACCTTTTTATTAAAAAAAATTGCGATTAGTTTTTTTTTTAATAGCAAAATATCTGAAAAATGTAATAATAATATGGTTATATTAATATTTTTTGTTCAAGTTCCTTAATAGGTGACGCAGCCTCAAGTTAAGATATTAATAGGGACGATAACATCTCAGTGGCGTAACGTACACACACGCATTTCGGGGGGGGGGGGAGGCAGGTGTTTTAGGGACCCAAAGCCTGACTGATATCAACTACCTATTTGGGCTTGAGGCCCAAATCCTGATTTTGAAGATGTCCCTAGTATTCTTCGTTACGCCACTGTATCATCTACAAATATTTTAAGATAACGCAACACAATAAACATAGATGTTTGGTGCGATACCTTCATTCAGAAAAGTATAATTGTAAAAGGTTACAGAAGTTTAAAAGAATTCACATTTTTTTAGGAATGAGAACTGGTCATTACTTTTAAATTTTACTTAATTATGCCTATTTCGTTAAAGTTTGTATTTAACACATTAAAAATGAATAATTTATTTTTTATATACATTAAAATTCTTTTAGTTTTCTTATAGTGTCATTGTTCCTTTTGCATA
The DNA here is from genome assembly GCA_019973975.1 of Trichonephila clavata. Lineage (NCBI taxonomy): Eukaryota > Metazoa > Arthropoda > Arachnida > Araneae > Nephilidae > Trichonephila > Trichonephila clavata. The sequence goes on along the minus strand of BMAO01019783.1, from coordinate 170,583 downwards.
CAAAGCAATTTTACTTGAAGTAAAATGTATCAAATATTACTATATTATATTCAAATATAAAAAGTGAAGATATTAAAATATAAATAAAAAAGAGAAATAGTTTTCAATAAAAAGTATAAAATATATATGTCTTAGTTGTTAACTCTGAAAAAATTTAAACCAATTAAAAATTAAAAAATTTTGTAAACTTTTTTTAGGTTAGATTTTAACAGAAGAAAGACTAAAGATAAAGATCTTAAGCTATTGTAATCTTTACTATAGTTCCATTACTGGAGAAACCCACACATTTTCTTCAATAGATATAATTCCGAGTTATTTTTCGTTTATTACTCATTAAAAAAATACAGCAAAGTTACAACTTAAGCACAGGTTTGCGAACGGAATTAAATTTTAAGTGTTCTCTTGTAACATTTAAAAAAAAAACCTGAAGTTTTTGTCAGTATTTTTTAACATTTTATTATACTTAATATTTTTCACAAAACGTATGTAGAATTAAAATTTTTATGATTATTTTATTTATTATATCTCGACTGAAAAGATAATTGTTTTTTTGAATGGCGATGGTCTTACGTTCCCGAGTTGTTTATTACACATTAGTAAGATGTATACGCGTCATTAGCGTTTTGTTTTTTACTTCGATTCTTTCCTATTTTCTGTTTTAGAATTGAATGATATGTGTCATCTATTTACTTTCCAATAGAAAGCTTTTTATAGTTTAATAAACACAGTGTAATATTCTTGTTTTTAAAATCTTTTTCTTTGAGTCTCTTGTGTTGTGAATAAAAGAACAATGGGTTCTCTAGAATCCTAGCAAGGTCTTCATAAAAAATCAAAAATTTCTTTTAAACCCGATCATCGAAAATGTTAAGGATAATTATTTCTACATTCTATATATCCATTGCGCTTTAGTTGTAAAATTGACTGTAATTCATCGCTTGAAAATATATGCGGTGTTCCCTCATTTTCTAAAGCTATTATTCATCAATTCTCGCACGTATAAACTAGAGTTATTTATTATGAGAAAGAGGCGTGGGGCTTCGAGAGAAAAATGTATTGCCTTCTATACCTTTTTTTTAGTTTTATTTTTTAATATAGCGATTATGCAGTTCCAAACTCCTTCTCACTTACATTACATTCCAAAATTATTTCTCTTGTACAAAAAAACAAAAAAAAAAAAAGTCGTGTTTCAAATGACCTTCACGTGGCAGGAAAAGAACAATGGGTGTATATGGCAATGACTTAAAAGTAATGTTTAGATTTTGGGGAATTGCTTATGTGTGTGTGTTTATTTTGGAAACAAAAGAAATACCCTACACATAGGAAACATCCTTTCTGTAGATTTTACATCTCCTTAATTGTTTTCCCAAAGTTATTGGTGAAAAATCTTCTAACCAAATTATTAATTAAATTCATTTTTATAATTCACAGCTATTTAAATAAAATGGCTTATAAAACTGATATATAAAGTTAAGAAGCTGTATTTCAGTCAAAATAATACATTTTTTTATGTATGAAAAATAGCAAACATTTATTTTATAAGACATATTTTTACAAAAATAAAGCTGTTTTGATTGATAAGCTTTGATTTGACTTCTTCTACTAGTACTTATTGTTTTACTTTTATTCAAACTTTTTTTCTTCTAATTCTAAAATGGATAGCTTTTAGAGATAAATATAAGACTTGGTATCTTTCGAACTCTATCGTGTCATTTTAAGTGACGTGCATTTTTATTAAATCCTTATTTGAAACTATACATCTGTACTATTTTTCCTAATGATTACCATAGCACTCAACGCTATTCTAATCTCAACGTTTCAAATCTCTTCTAAAATTTTCCCCTCAAATATTTTTGTAAGTTAATGTGTTTTAGATATTTTTAAAAAAATGCTTCTTGTGTGTGTACATATGATATATTTGTACTAAATAGTTTCTTTTGTACGAAGGGGAGCTTTTTTAACCTGATACACGAAATCACCAGAATACTTTAATTTTAAAGATTAAAAGATTTTAATTTTCTTTCTCAAAAGAAAATCACCTTTATGAACTTTTTCTGCTTCTGTTGCTGTGTTCTTGTACTTTTGAATTGTTTTATTTGCTACCTAAGTAAAATGCCCTTTAGGGTCCAATTAATCTTGTTGTATCGGTAATATTTAAACCAAATTTTCAATTGTCAAACTCGCCCTCCGTGTACTGATTATTTAAAACTGCATTTGTATCGATTTCTTTTTGCGTGTTACATATTGAATCACTTGTTTCATTGTTAGTGTTTACTTAAAACATCCACCTCACAAATAGAGTTTATGAACTGCAAACATTTCATTCTTTTTAGTCTAGTGTTGTAATATGTGAATACATATATAATATATCAGCTTGTACTAAAAATATAGTATTTCTAAAGTTTGATCACAAACACATTCGAGTACTCATTATTCTCCATGCTAATCAGCAGACTAGTATGGGAATGATATGCTCATTAGATTTCAGAAAAATATATTTACAAATAATAATTAAAAAAATATTGTAAGGTAAATTATATCGAATTTTTGAGTAATTTAAATTTATGCAAACAAATTGAAATATGCATATGTGAACGAAATTCTTAGCAATACCATTAATTTTATTCTAGTTTTTTTTTATTTAAGTTTTCAATATACATATGAAAATTCATGTAATAAAAGTCATATTTCATCAGATGAATTTTGAAACAAGTTTTGAAAATTGTTGCTTATATAGGTTTTAAATTTAAAATGTGTCGTCTCAATTTTAGGTAATTTTTTTTTACTCTGTTCTTGATATTATATCATGAAACTGCATTCTACATTTCTGGCTAATAAAATTCCATCACTTGGAAGGTAAACAAATGACAAAATTTTACTTATATTTATACAGCTTAGCATGAAAAAAATGATTGAAATTGTACCCATTGGGGGTATACCAATTCCGAAATTATTATACATACACAACTACAGTCTTTGCCACTTAAAGGGTCTAAAGAGAGAGAGAGTGGTTAGGCATCGAGTCAAACTGGACTTGGATGACAGATACGAGCAAGTCACTTGTCTAAGTCACGTTATCTGGTCTAAAGGATGACACCCCCGACACTCAGAAGATACGGCACAACCTCCGTAATCATAATCTGAGACACATAACGCAAGATTCTTTGGTATGAAAATGTTTTGAGTGAAATGGAAAGATATACACACAAAACCCGACTTTAATGGTATGACATAAATATATTGATAAGAAAGTTTACTTGAGCTTTGTTTATTGATAAACGGTAGAAAAATGTTTTGCATTTTTAGGTAAAAAATATAGTTATCTTTGAAAAATGTACGAGGGGAAAAAAGAATTTTCGCATATTGCTCTTTTCATTAATAACATATTATGTGTTCAAATTTTAAAAAATAAGATTGGTAGGTTTTCTATTATTATTGAAATAAAGTTTAAAAAAAAGATTTCCATAAAACAAGTTTATTTCTGTGCCGTTTAAAATTGAGTTCCCTCGCCAATAGATTTCGTGTATCTTCAGCCGCAGTTCATAAGCAGCGTCTTAAGATGAAAACACAAGCTAAATATAACTTCATATTGAAAAAAAAATAGATTTTAAAAATTCAATTTGAAAGGTATTTCATAAAAGTGTTTTTCAATGAAACAAATATATTCTTACAAATTCCTGAATTGCTGTAGAATTACATAATGGGAAGTTATCATTTGATTAAATATTCCATTTCTACACTTTTCTTTACATATTATCTTTACGTTTTACATACTTTCCTTTAAAATATTACCTGAAGAATCAGTTGAAATAATCGAATCTTGATTAATATTATTTTATTAATCATACGTAAACTGGAATAAATTTTGATTTGTATTTAAATCGTTTGATGTATGTACCTTTTAAATGATTAATAGATATATTTAAAATTCTCTTCTTGTAAAATTTAAAAGCGATAAACTTGGACATTTATAAACATGTTTTCGTGTAGTCATATAGTTGCAATTAAAATGGCTTCAATCCAGTTAGACATAGACTTAAAATGGGCTTGCATGAGTGATACGAGCAAGTCATTCCATTCTGCCCAAGCCTGTGCCACATTCATCAATCGTAGTAGCTGGAGAGCGATAAGCGGTCTAGTCCCTCCAGCAACCCAAGAAAGATGTTTTCATTGAACGAGAAACATGGAAAACATGCTGGCTAAGAGACTGGACGAATCTTATGTGTGTCGAGGTAGATAGGATGGTGAACACGTGGTGTTGCGTTTTGTTGTCGTTTCGGAGGGCCTCAAACATAGTACACAGCCAAGCCCCCGAAGAACCAAGAAATGTAACTCTCAGTGGTCAGACAAACGACGACGCGAACAAGAGGTATTTGTGTCGTCTACTCAATGGCTGCTTGAACAATCACTCCAGGTGCAGGCCCATATTACCATATCGAATGCAAGCAAGTTACAGACTTTCCCCTCAGGATGGGAATAGGGGGAGTCGGGACTCCTCTGAAAAGGTGACATACCACAACTGTAAACAGTTTTGTGGTCGTGTGTACCACTGCCGCCACGCGTCTCTATGCTGTTGTGTCAAGGGCAGCCGCAGTAATGGTATACGTGAAGACAGTCCGCGCTGCCCCAGTCGTCTTCACACTGTCCGTGCGGTTACTTGTAGTGCTTTAAACAAGCCCACTTCCTGACTCAAGGTCTTGGATGTGGCTGTACGATCCTGCTAAATCGACAACATGTCTACACTCTCAAGCGATGATCATACATGGAGTTTAATACGACCCTCTTAATCTCATCGATTCCCCAGCCGCATGATAGTCGTTGGATTCTGACAAACGCGAGTAGCAATATCTCGATAAACCACGATCCTACTACTGTCGAATTTCGACAGGTGCTAGCAGCTATTTCTCCTTAAACTAGGCGAAATACGATTTCTCATAAGCAAACAACATTTAAATGCGATTTCTGAAGGAGAAACCGGCAGTGTAACTTTTCTTTCACACAGAATTTTAAGATGCCGTTTCTTCTTCCCAAGTCGTTCAATTCCATTCAATTGCTTATCCCTTTCATCCCAGCTTCATACGGATTTGACGTTTGTATCATTCCTCCATCACGTTACTCCAGTTTTAATAGCCAGTAATGTGCATACTCGCCTTAATATTTTTATTTTGTAAAACATATTTTTAAATATGAAGATTTTTAATAATTTTTTAAAAATCTAATAAATTTATTGGTTTTTAATTAAGTACTAAAAAGATACGTGGACTGTTTTATTATTGGTATAACCTTTATTACATTCAGTATTTTATGTATGTAGTTAGTTACTTTGCCATTTAAATCGTAGAATTCTGCATAAGTTTTAATTAGCACGAGTTGTCAGAGAACTTGACCTCTCTTATCGTAGAAGAAAAACGAGTTTATTTCCTTTCGGATAAAAAAGAAAGAAAACCTTTCTCCCCTACTTTAAGAAAATGCGATAATTACATTTTTAATGCTTCAGTATCTCAACTTATTACATCATCTGATTTAATGTTGAAAAACATGATCGAACGTTCATTAACCAGAAGTCGATTATGATACTCCAAACTTTCTTTTACAAACTGTCATCCACCCGGCATGTTTTTTAAATGCTGTCTTATAATCCATAAGGTCTCTTCATGTAGTTTTAAAAAAAAAGCTCCAGTTTTTTTTTTTTTTTTACTATTTTTTCCTCTTTTCTGCGATTTGTAAATTCGCCTTCTTTCATGAGCTTCTTTTAAAAAATTTAGAGATTAAAAAAAATCCCTCTTTCTACTTAAACTAATTTCATTGGTAACTTCGTTTAACAAGGGGGAAAAACATTAAACTAAGAAGCAGATTGTATTATGTTATAATTTTTTTTAAAAAAATGATTTTTTTAATAGTTCATATTGTTTTTTTTATTACGGTTTCCGTCAAAAATGCCGAGTTCTTAGCTACTTGGAAATATGAAATATTTGTGTGTATGGTTGAAAGAACTCATTTAAAAAGAAATAGTAAAAATTAAATTTTTAAACAAAGCAGGAAAGTTCTTTCTGCATACACATAATATATTCTTTATTTAATTAAAAAAAAAAGCTTTATTTATTAAACTAAATCAATTTTTGTGAAGAAAAATATTTGAAGTTCATACGTTTTTTGAGGTACACCGTTTTAATATTATCAGGTAATATTCTGAAAAAATAGCATAATTTTTCCTTTAAAAAACCTTATGTGTATAAATACATGAACAAAGTAAAAAATGGCAAAAAAAGTCTACTTTATTATCAGTTCAAACAGGATAATTACTACTGGTTTTTCCAATTTTTTAAAGCATTGACAAAGAATACTTCCTTTCCTTTTGTATCTTTTCTCTCAATATCCTTTTACTCAAGACATCGCTCCATCTGAAAAGTGATTATCTCTGTCCGGAATCGCCAAGTATATCGGTATTTGAATGGGCGTACCTTTTTCAAATATCAGGTAGGTGGCGAAACCCCTAAATTTTCAACCCCCCATTTTCTGTCTACCTCTTGTGAATTATGTTGCACATCTTCGTGTCATTTTTCAAACGGTCTATTTGAACTGCACCGAAAAAGAAAGTTGCCCCCCTGGCCCTTGATTTGATTGTATTTTCTTTTGCACTCCCCTTCCAATCGTTTGGGTGGCCCGCGCTGTTCGGTATCAGCACTCGCTACTACCGCAGGGCGTGTTTTGTTGTACGTAATACCAATTGTCCTGTGAGCCGATAAATTATCCAATCGTTAATACCAATCGTGGAGCCTTTTCTTTTTTACGTCCACTCATATGGGGAGGTGGCCAGTTGTTCTTATGTTGTGTGTAGGAAAAAGGAGTTCGCTTACCTCACTGCAATCGGTTTCAATGTTTTGAATGAATAGAAGTTGAGGTGAAACGTTAATTATTTTAACAGCATTTCCTTTATTTTGCACATCCTCGAAAGTGACATTGTATTTTATTGTTTAGAACTTAAGATCAATTTATATGTTGATGAGGATCGAAATAAATTAAAAATTGCTGTTAAGATAACTGAATGTTCAAATAGTTGCACAAAATTTCGTAGTTATAATTTTAGATAACTTTTTACGTATTTAAAACTAAAATCGATCTCTTAAACTATGTCTAGAATTTTTGTTGTTGTTCTGGGATAAATTTACATTTACTAATTTGTTTTTGTTTTTCAAATTTTACTCAAGTCAAAATGTTACCATGTTCGAAGGATTTATCTTTTAAAATCCAATAATGTGATATTTATTGTAAAATTAAATTGATAAAAAATATCGTAGCTTCAGACACATAGAAAGTTCTTCGTTATTATATCAATTTATATTACTCAACAATATTTATTTACATCAAACAACACACAAAATATTTTCGATGGCTAAGAAAACTATCAATTAAATTTATTTCTACAGCAAATATATCAACTTGTTTATTCAATGAATAATATCTGTAAATTCCCCGTGTCAGTTTCTTCATTTGAACTTGACTCAGAATTGTAAGGTCCATCGTCAATTTTTGAGGTTGCTAAATATCAGATTGATAAACAAGGTAATAAATTACCCAAATGACTAAAAATTTATTCAGTTGCTTTATCATGACTCATTTCCTTTCATACAATAAATTTAATATCTAATTTTACTCTTATGTTTTTTCCCCCTGTATTTAAAATCTCTACGAGTTTTATAATAAGGACTTGAAACCCATTCGAATATCGAAACGATTTACATAAACAAAAGGGTTGCTTAGCGTTCAAAAATAAGCAAGTTTGGTTTTGGAATCTCTGACGGAAAATCTCACAAGGAAATAAACATTTGGGTGCATATTTTTATCAGCTTCTGAAAAATTGCATGATTGAGATAAACATCCAAATACCGGCCCACTTCTAGTATTTTTGTCCCATATTTATCCAAAGAAATGATGAAAGTAGGTATTGGTAAAAGAACATCCCTACCTACGCTCTAGATCTCAGCTCTGGTAACCTTCCAAAAGTACCGGAAATAGTAATGACAGAATTCGGCCTACGATGTTGATATTATTTTCCCGTCCTGTCAATAAACTAAAGGATCTGTTTTTCCATTCTTCCACCCCATTAGCTTTAATTACACTGTGTGGTTGAAGAACTGACGTTTAATACCCATCCAGATGAGACTTCGGTGTATCACCCGAGTGGAAATGATCTATCGTTTATCTGCGAAGGAATCGCGTTGGTTAAGATTATCGGATCAACAGTGTGACGTAGGTGTAGGTCTTCTTCGAGAATACTATCAGTCTTTCCTATCAGATGAATGTCGTCCTAGTTAGTTTCACATGTGTTTATGATAAATTAAACATTAGCTCTGAATCGTGACCAGTAGGAATGAAGTTCAAGGGCAAATGTATCGGACAGGAGTGGGCAGATATTAATTGATGCCGGATTGTACACATGCAGATATGTGTTTACATCAGAATGCTGATTTTGAATACAAGTAGTGCTATAAATAGCACAGGAAAGGGGGAAAGTAGCGTAGGGGGTTGGGATTCAAACCCTGCCTCATAGACAGGGGCGTAACTACCTCCTTATCAGTCGTATCAATGATAAGGGACCCCCAAGCCACAGGAGCTCCAACATGTGTAAGCAAAAAAACATGTAAAGGGGCCCAAAAAGGGACCTCCAAGAAATTTTTGATGTAGTGCCTACTTAGGATTATCTACGCCTGTGTCCATATACCAACATATTTTTAATTTTTACCATAGAACGTGTCTACGTGTTTTTTTTTTAGTTTGTAGCACCTTTCCACCCGTAAGAGAGGTCTATGTACGCCACTGAAAGGAAACATAAAAATGAAGTAATTGCATTTTTATGGGAGAGGGAATGATTGCTCTCAAGTGAAATTTCGTTGTAAGATGTGTAAAAGTCGCCTGCATAACTTGTGAAAAGACCAAGGAAAACTCGAAAATTGCAGCATTTCGAGAACTAAGAATAATGTCAATAATGTCTTTCAGAATCAACAAAAATGATAATCGAGCAATTGTGGTGGTAGCCCAGTGGCTGTTTTTATACTTGATTATAATCATCCCGACTTCTTCATCGAAGACCTCCATGTAGAATAATGATGCTATTGCAAATTAAATTGAACAGGATTTCAAAGCTTTTTATGTAACACAGATAGAAATAAAGAAACTGAGGTACTGGTTTCAGTGTCAATCTCATCACATCAAAGTGGCTCAACAAGGTACATCAACCAATATCGTTCGTGTGGTTCAAAAGTGGCGCTCATGCAAATCAACCGGTCAAATATTAATCATCAAAATTCTTTTAAATCTGATCGTTGATGATTACAGTTTAGAACAGGAACATTTTTTTTTTTATTAACTTGTAGTTCTTCCTGTCTAAATTAGATATGACCACTCCCTTCTTTCACTTGATAAACTGGTCATTAGAGTCAAATCTAATTTTCAGGCTAAGGCTTTGCAATTTTGCATTATTATAGGCAAGTAAAGTTGATTTTTGTCACGGCATTAATCGAATTTTCTGCTAAGATTATGCGCTTTTCATTCCAACGAATGTTTTGGAAATACCAGATTTTAATTCGATTTAAATGTATAATGTAATAAAGTTTTTGCAAAGTTACAAAAATTTTGCGTTTTGTCTTAATTAAATTATTATGGATAGAAAGACAGCCTTAAACTGATACGATCAGTGCAATGCTGATCTCATAAGATATAAAGTAGATGAGAATCTCTCGAAAGTTTGAGGATTGTAACTCTATATTATTCCTAAACGACTCCTTAGAAAAATTTTACCTATTGGAAACCAAAAGTTATCTTGGAGGCTGGGATTAATTAATTATGTTTGGAATGCATTCAAAAGCAACATTAGATCGTCATTTCACATTTCTGTTCCCTTAATTACTTCTCAAAATAGAATTTATAATTTAAAGGTGTAGCTTCTTAAATTTAAATCAATTATTACTTAAAGATGATTTTTCCTGTTATCATAATGGTATTGTGTTATTTAGTGATCGTTTCTATTTAAATATTACTGTCATTAATTACCGTTAAAAAGCATTTCTTCAGAAAACGTGATAGAACTTAACATAAGTTATATCTGCTATTCAGTTCATATATGCATTTATTTTCCGCATTTTTTTTTTTTTTTAGAAAAGGAAGCAATGGGGAAAAAAACTACTACCTGTGTTTCTTTTCTCTGCACTTACAAAGTATACTTGAACAAACAAGCTGTTTGACAACCTGTCATGCAATGTTTTACACTCAGCAGTTATTCACGATGTTCTTAGTTTTCTAAACCCACTCCTGAACACATCTCTTGTTTCATCTTCCAGCGTTTTTTCCTCTTCAAGGAAGGAAGACGGATGTTGAATAGTTTTATTATTGTTTTCTTCTTGCAAAAAATAGTAGAACCTTGATTCGTCGCAGCCAAATAATCATTACTTCGGTGTCTGTGGTATATGGCGCTTTTATCTCATAAGTTGAATGAAATTTCGTTTTTCCTTTAGAGGTGTGGGATTTTTTAAAAAAATTTTAAGAAGCACTATATTTAGTTTTTTTCCCCGGGAAATATTTCCTTTTTAAGTTTGTTTTTAAAATTGTTCTCCCACACATTTTCCTATTCAGTTCTTAAATTTTTGTTTTTTCGATACAAGTTGTGATACAAAGAAATTCTTCCGATTTCTCCAAATATAGGGCTTTTTATTTGGAAAGCATTGTTTAAACTCCTGATCACTTTCATATAATATTAATGCCCTTTCTTCGGATTTATCTGAGGAAAACAATTACTTTGCAAACTAATGCTTAAGCATCTTTGTTATTATAAAACATTTATATTTCATTAAATAAAGGGAAACAATATATAAAGAGTTGTAGGGATTTTATACACCTATACAAAAATCTGCAATATTTTTTTAGAAGTAAAGCAACTCCTTGTTTGTGTGTTCTGCTTAAAAGTATAAATTTATGAGTATTATCATAACATATTAAACGTAGTGAAATAATTCTATTTTAAAACATTAGGGTGTGACGTAGCTCGGTGATTACGGTCGCAATTTCAAGTCGATTGAAGGTTCAAGTCCAGAATATGCCGAAATTCCATTGTAATGGAGGCTGATCTAAACTAAGTGGAACAAAAAGTATTTAAAATCTCGAATGTACGAGTTTAGGAAAAATAAGTCCAATTTAGATTTTGCCCGCATTTGATTGCGGTTCAGGATTACTCTACCAAATGCAATGTATTCTACTGTTGCGTAAAAATTGTTACATAATTGAACTTGAAAAATATTTCCTTTTTAATCGAAATGTTTAGAAGAATTTTACATGACTTGTGTGTTTGTATGTAGTGTATAATTTCAGATGACATTTCACTTAAAAAATAACTCTTATTATACTGTTTACTTTTTAGTAAAAGTTTAAAGCTTTTGTAAATGATAAAGAGCTTAGAAAGAAAGCTAAGCATAGGAGTAATACGAGTCAACAAAATTTCGTAAATGGAATAAAAATTTTGAATTGTATAATTTATATCATGGAATGTTTGTTGAAATAATTATTATTACCAATATTTTCATATTATGACGATAAAGAACGTCTGAAAAAATGATTATGTATGCTTTATTAGTATTAATTTCATAGCAATAATGCACACAGTACTTGAATAAGTTATAAATTAACACATACTCATAATGTTATTTAGCACATCAAGGAGTGTTTAATTTTTGTTAATACTTTGCACCATAGGTATTTAAAAAAATAAGTACGAAATAATATTTAATAAATAATTGTTAAATAAGCTTTCTTGCAATCAAAATTAAGCATTGATTTATATCATAGGTCATATATATTTATATCATTTTACACGGAGACGCTACCTCTCGAAAGTGGGTGTAGAGTTACTGCAGGTAAATGACATTCAAAAGGTACCTTCCTGTTTCGGAAAATAATGTAATAAATTACTTTGAAAATACCTGCTGTACTATGAAATTTTTTTTATCTTTTTGTTACCGTGTATATGAATAAACTTCAAATTAAGTTTTTAAATTGGATATGTGCATAGGTTTGGTGAAGTACAACCAGTGTAATGTGTTGTAATTGACGCGATTCATGCAATCAAGCATGTTTGGACAAAAATTATGGAAGCTTGGGTTTTTTTATATAGTATATAATTTCAAATTACATTTTACTAAAAAGAACACAGGAAATAAGTAAACATTACTTGCTTACGGAGTAAATAACCTGGCATCGCATAAAGCAAAGACATAAGAGTTGTTGCGAAACAAAAGCAACCTATAAAAGAAAAAGATAGCTCTAAAAAGGTTTTATTTTAGAGTGCTTCACCAATTAAAACTTAATAAATTTATAAATAGATACAAATAGCATGATGATAGGCATCATACATTGGCTCTTCAGGGTGTCGCAGATTCAGATGCGATCATCTAGCAGTTGTAGTCAGAATCGTGATTCGTTTGAAAAGCCGTACCATTTGTTAGTTCATGTTTGGTGCTCAGCTTATCATTTCAATCTCATGCACCTGTGCAGTTCAGTCAGAAGTAATCATAGCAATGACTGTCTTCTGCTACTTGATGACTTTGAATACAACAGGCTTACTTCGGATGTTTTGCAACAAACCTTGATTCTTGCACTAAGTTCTTAGTTTTGAATTGCTATCCGTCATTTCTCTGCACGCATGACGAAACTGTCCAATTCCATATTCTTCTCACTACGGCTTGATTTTCCTCAACACGAGCATCGATTTATCGGAAGGGTAACCATTAATCTGTGAAATCCACAAGTCTGTCAAATTCAGAAGTGTATTCGGCTTACTTCCTGTGTTCTTCAATACATTGATACTTCACACGTAAACACAATTTCAGTACTTGAAACTACCTTCTGTTCTCCCTTATATAGCACTTGTAGGTCGCGTTACTTGCACACATGCGAATCGGTTCATGACCTTTTGTAGTACAGGGATGTAGGAAATTTCTCGACTGTTGAATGCTTCCTCCCCCATGAGATTACAATTTGGTTGACCAACAATGTAATTATAGCAATAATAACTTTCCAAAAAAAATGATTCTTAGAGTCCACGTATTTCTAGAAAATTAAATTCGTCATCATATCTCTAGAAAAAAAATCCATTATGAATGAAGCAGAATAAAGCACAAAAAAAAAACATCAACTGTCAGTGATCTATTTTAAAAAATAAATTATCCCATATTTTTCAGATGTATGGCTTAGTTCACAAATGTTGCCCATTTTGTTTGGTGTTAAAATATTATCAGCATTTTCTAGTCTGCCATGAGAGTTTCTGATAATCATCTTTATTCAGATCTCCATTTCATATAGAATGTTTCTACTGTGAATTTATTTTTGTGTACATAGGCCTATACTTTTGAATAAGATTAAATATATGATTGCATCATCCACTCTCTAAGAACTGAGCATTCGATGAGTTCGGAATTCCATTATGTCCCAAAGTTAAACAAGCATATTTACAAAAATGCCTACTAACATTGATCTTACGATTCCTTGTAATTTCCTCAGAGGTATTTAAATCTTCAATTTCCTTTAGGCTTTCTGTGGACACAGAGGTTCCTTTCCCCCCCCCTTTTTTTTCTCTTGTTGCATATAAAAAATGCAGAAAGCACTTGGAAGAGATAAAAAGAAAACATTAGCAAGAGAGAGAAAAAAAATCTTAAACGATGATTATGTCGCGCCGCAGTTTACACGTACGTTCCTCGAACATAATCTGCAACCGACAACAATTTGACCTATTGTTTTCCACGAACGTACTCAATTATGCAGAAGCGAGAAGGTCGCACCATTTACCCACATTTTAAGCCTGTCTGACAACAATAATTGTCGTGGGCTCAGATTCTCCGTAGATCGGAAATATTCCTCTCAAGGAAAGGAAGTGTTGGTTCGAACTGGCATCAGGTACAGGACCAACGCCCTCATTTGTGAACTTCTCAGAAAGTGATTCCGATGAAAATGCTCAGGTGAAGATTTCGCGGAAATACAATTTTTCAAAGGTAATAGCCTACGCGTATCCCCCGCGCATTTGCTTTTCCTCTCCTTCTCGTAAATGGGGAATCTTCTTCGTGAAGGAGACGAGACTGAGCTTGTGAAGGAACTGTGTTTCATACTTTTTTTTATGTGAGAAAAGGATTTTTGTCTTCTGGTGTGATTGAAAGTTTTGAAAGTGAACCAATGAAGATTGTCAATATATATTTTTTAATGTTCAATAACTTGAGTTCGTTTTGTTTTACTGAAGGGGTGATTTTGACAGAAATGTTTCTGATAAGGGGGGGGGGGGTAGAAAGTTTTATTATTTAGAAAGTACTACTTTAATTGGGAATTTCTGTATAGGGAACTTGTTTTTGTGCGGTCCTTTTTTTATGCGATTTTATTTTTGTACGTTTTTTATTGCGATCTTTTTATGCGGTGTTTGATTTTCAACGGCTTTGGCACCACTGTAATATTTTCTATCAATGTACATATATACATTTCAAGACTCTCTGTTCATTTGTTATAAGCAATCTCCCCTCAATACACTTTCTATTGCTTTCTCTCAACGCACTAGAAGCACGCGCTTGATTGAAGACAAACCGTCAATGACAATGACATTATCCATTATTTGATAAATTAAGAAGATGTACAAGAAGTACTGCGAGTGGATACTGCGAGATGTGCAAGAAGTACTACGAGTTGAGAGGGGATAAAATATATGCTGGGATCCAGCTTTCTGACAAATCAGAAAAGTATTTTCTTAAAATAGATACCAATTCCGAAAGGAGTTAGTAATTCCAAAAAGAGTTTCGATCATTCATATCTGGTTGACTTTTACAAGCAACTGAACCACCGACCGTCGTCGTAAAAAATTATCACTTACTTTAAGGTACCAAAAAATATGTCAATTGAAATTGTATCTTCAAGTAACGATAGCGATTTTTAACTAATTCATCACAGGAAGATATCCGCTTTGAATTGCAACGAGTAGCAGTGAATTGCGTATATGCATTTTGAAAACTTTTCCACTCTTACAATAAGAAATTAAATGGTTTTAAAATGTTTCCACACTTGTAATTTAATTATTTATTTTGTTTGGAAGCACTTTCTCATAAATTTCATAAATAGTTGACGTATTTTCTAAGTGCTACTTTTTTATGCGGTCCCTCTCCACCGCATAAAAAAATTCTGTAGTAGGGTCGACAAAATTGTTTGTTATATGTAAGTATTTATAAAATTTTCGAATATATTTATGCGGTCCCTATCTACCGCACAAAAGAGGTTTTAATGTATTAAATTGCACTTAGGAACTAAAAAAATTCCATTATCAATTTTTAAAAAGTGTGCAAAAATAAGATTTACTATTAATAATTTATAATACTGTTTCAAAATAAAACTGAGTTTAATTATTTTTTCTTCCATACAAAGTTAATGATACACAAATAGTCAACACCTAATTAGAAATAAGTTAAACGAGACTGTTTTCACTTTTTAAATTTTTTTTTAAAAAAATGCTGTAATTATATTTAAATCCTATTTTCTGTTCAAAGTAATCCAACTGAAAGTGTGATTTGAATAAACTAGATCAACTGCCTTCTTTATTTCTAAATTAAAATACTTCTAAAAAGTCTCAGAATTTTTTTTCTACGGAATTTATAAAATGGTTTTTGGAATAACTAGATAAGATATAAAATGATTCTTAAAAAAAGAGAATTTACTGTATTTATAAAGATATCTTAAGAATGACGAAAATTAAATTTATTTTGTACATATTTCTTATTTAAATATTTTTCACGCGGAATTTATAAGCAAATGAATTTTGAAACCAAATAAGATACAGAATGATAAGATAGTAAAAAGAAGATACCAACTTATTTTCTTAAGCTAGACTAAGCTCTATTCTCTCCTTAAGAATCTCTGAATTCCAAAAATTAAATTTGCTTTGCACGTCTTTCTTGTTTAAATATTTTTCTGGAGTGGAATTCATAAAAGAATGGTTTTTGAAACTAGATAAGATGCCAAATGTGATAAGATGCTAGAACTGTCTAAGCATGACGAAAATTAAATTTCCTTTATAAATCTTTCTTTGCAAATATCGATTTTCAGTGAGTAAGTTTATACAAATCGCTCATTGTTTCTGTATGTAAATATAAAAAATAAATAATCAAACTAAATATTTAATTGTGTTGTAGTTAATTATGTATGCTATATAAAGTAGCTGGAGTACCTGTTCTTCTCACGGGTAAATTTTCAAAATATAATTCAACAATCTCTCCATCAAAGCAATTTCAAGCATTTGAAAGAGTACTGACAAGTTTAAAGCATAAGTTTTGGTAGAAAATGTTCTTGTAATAAATCCTTCGAAAAAGTATTATAATTTGATACAAAGAATAAACAAATGAATAGTTATAAAGATACCTTATACAAAAATTATAGGAAGCAAAGACAAACCATGACATGTGACGTAATATTTGCTAGAGTTAAAAGTACATCAGAATGGTAATCTTCTATATAAAAAAGGGGGGGGGGAGGAAAACTCGATCATTGATAACGTTTTTAAAAATTTACTTACGTAAATTTTTAAATAAATTTTTTATTTTTAAAAGTTTACTGTTGATATTTTTCTTCAATTCTTTATAAAAAAAAAGTTTAATTGTTAGTACTGTATAACCCATAAATACTGTATCGTTTGAGTGAGTGAATTTTTATTAACATCGCGGTATAAAGCAACATAAGGGCTATTGGGGACGTACATCGTAATTTTGAACCACGGTCAAGTAAAGAGGATGATACCTGTGCTGGCACCTCCTTCTCCAAACTACCACACCACGCAAAGGGGAGGACTTTGAGTCTCGGCAGTTTTAATGTGTGTTAGCCTCTCTGCACGGGGTCTTCAGTGCATTAGGGCTCGAAGTGATGTCATGCTAGCCACAAGTTCATGGCCTTAACCACTAGGCTGCTGTCGCCAAACTGAGGGAAAATAGGAAATTATGTTTTTAAGAGCGATGCTAACCTGAGTTATTCCTTAATAATTTGGGTACTTAGTTTACAGGCCTGCAATAAAAAAAAGAAACGTGGATCTTTTTTAAAGGTTTTTTTCTTGCAATCCTGTAAGAGAACTAAGCTGCGAAATAGTATATCAAAATACACTTCAAGGTTGATTAAAAAATTTGAAGAAAATTTTCAAACTATTTCTAGAAGATGCTTGTCATCATCCACAGTTCAATGCACTGAACTTCAAGCATCTGTATCTTTTCGCCTTTCCCCTTTTCCATACACTCTTCCTTTCATTAAATGAATTAATAATTACCATAACCACAACTTATGAATTTAAATAATGGAAAACAAATACCAGTGTATGCACAACAAATATTTTCTTGTGAATGACTACAGTACTATTACAACAACTAATAAAATGATTACATATTAAGAGTATTTTTTGGATTAAATAAACCTTGTAGAAATGATTGCATTGCCCACATTTATCAGGTAGTTGATAACTTTATCACCTGAAAGAATTGTTTTATGTATTGAAAAGGGTTTTGTATGGATGGGTAGGATATAGACAAGAAAGTGTTCTTGAATTATAAATGTTAGTTTTTTTTATATATATATATATGCATAAAAAGTGATCAATTGATGAGTTTTTCTCTTCAAGAATGAATTTAATAGTACTTACCGTACTGTTACCTTATATTTTTAATCAGCTTAAATGGTACATTCTCGTTTCCGAGACTGCTTATTTAGAATAACCTTGATTAACATTTCAACTAAAAATATTTCATAACATTTCTTACATTCAGGGAGTTTTTAGGAATTATATATTAATTTCTTACATATCCATTACCAATCACCGTTCCTTGTTTTTTTAAATAATGTTAATAAAAAAAATTTGTGCATTTATTTACTAGTAAAAGTTAGATTTTCAATTGATTGATGCTTTTAAAACAAGATATCACATAAAATTTAAATGTTCCATAATATAAAATACACAAACACACTAAAAAGATTTCAGGAGTCCGGTCTATGTACATATTTTCAATCTGCAAAGAAATAAAATTCATATATTTATTCTTGCAATTTGTTGTTTTTAAAATTTTCAGCTTTTATTAGTTTATTCTAGCAACTTCATGTTATAAAATATGCATCGTGGGTCTTTTAAGTGAGCACAGGTAGTTTCATTTCAAAATAGGACATAAATCAGATAATAAATGCAGGTAAATTTTCTCAAAATATTAATTTTCCCACGGAATCAGAAAATTTTAAACAACTTAAATGAGGAATTGTCTATAAATTTTTTCTTTTTTATGCAAGTTCATGATAATCAACGTTTTTATTAAAATAGTATTTTTAAGAGCTTTGAAAGGAAGGTTTCTCTTTTTTGCGTATAATAACATCACGGCATTTCTTTTTAATAGCATATTTTTCTATATCTTATATGGTAAAATTTACAAAATATTTCTTGTATTGAAATGATTTCCGAATCTTCTGTAAAGCATTTGATACAAAAGAAATGAGCATTGAATAGATCAATAATTAGTCAATTGTTTTTCAAACTCAGCTTTCCATTTTCAAACGGATTATCATATAAAATATTATACTCAATTATGGCTCAGAGTTCCTTTTCTTTTCACCATGTTTATATTAACTCGCTTTCTTGTTTGCCTGTCCGGGTGGAACTTTGTAATTGATTTTAAATTAACTCCCCTATGAGCTAGAAACTTTGAAATTTGGACCATAGCTCAGAAGTGGATGACAGCATGAAAATGTGAAAGAACAAAAAAAAAAAATTATTTTATTTTTGTTTTTGATTACAGTAAGTCGTTATTTCAATAAAAAATTTAAATAAATAAAAAAAACTTATTTATTCTAAATATTAATTTATACTTTTTAGTCCGTTATTAAAAAACATGGTACATTAAAATTTTTTTATTCATAGGTTATTTATATTCATGTGAAAAAACACACAAAAAAGCTGAACATTTGCAATAGCATTTAATATTAGTAATGGGAAAATGATGCAAATATTAAGAAATATACTGAATGCTTAGTTTTCTTTTTTATCTTTCTGTTTGAATATCTTTTCCAAATGTACCCAGCGTTAGAGAAGTCAATTGTAAAATAGATGTAAGGTTTTTATGTTTTCTTGTGTGACGTCACACGGTTGTCGATAACAATCAGCAACGTAGATTCATACTTAAACTGGTGTTTCCACCACTTAGTAAATATCGCCATTTTTGGTCAAGAAGGAAATTCGCTGGGGAAAATACGATTTTTATCGACTGTAAGTGGTCGTTTGTTGTATTAATCTCAATTCTTTTTTTCATAAAATCTTGTACAAAATGTATAAAAACCAAGATTTGCTTATCTTTTGTATTAGTTTTATCAGAAATTTTTAACATAACGTTCTAAATAATTTAACATGTTATTCAACAATGATGTCTGAAGATTTCTTGAGGCGCTGCTCCCTTCTGCAAAAGTAGGCTCCACTTGCGATACTTTTAAGTGGACATTATAAAGCATACGTTGTCAAATACTCCGACAAATGGTGACCCGTAACAAATAAATGTGCATGATTCACGATCGATCTCACAAATCCAGGCACTAACTAACTCGATTGACTGCCGCCTTTCGCTTCAACGGTGGTATATGATAGGCCTAAGAAAGGTGACGGACTTGCCCCTGTTGCCAATTGGCGTATAGTTCGAAATTTCCAGTTTTTCCGAAAATATGCCCGGGAATAACATTACTTGTAAAATTGTTCGGAATATGATTGTATTCAGGAGGAGATAAGGCCCTGGGCTCGGGCCTAGTTGGTAAAACGTCTCTGTACAACAATCATCACATTCAAAATTTGTTTATTAAAATAATACATTGGTTTCTTTATTGACTTAAGGCTAATTGATCCATCATCAAAAATGTTTTTATAAAGTCTGAAATACATACTGCAATTAAAATAACGTTAATATTTCCTTCGAAAGGTGGGCAATAATGGAGAGCATCGGATCAAGACGATTTCATCTGAACAGTGCCGAAGGGGTTGTGCTGGATTATCAGCCATCGTTACGTGCTGTTTCGTGCGTAACCCTTTCGTATGCCAGACCAAAATAATATAGCTATTCTGACTCTGATGTGACTGGAGACACTGACATCTTTCAGTATGCACGCAGGCGTGAAATAGTTCAGGAAGATAAGATCATGTATGGGTTTAGGAACAACTAACATGAATAAATTTATTGTAATGACCCAAACTCGCAATTGATTTGCCTCGTGCCGGCGCAGGCTCTTCTTACTCTTCGATGTTAAATGGTTGGATTACAAAAAAAAAAAAGTTTTTCTTTCTCATTGAGATGGTTATCAGTCAGACATGGCAAGTGGTAGCAATTTCTGAAGAAAAGTGTCAATGGGGCACTTTTGTAGAGGAAAAAGTGTTTGTTTCAAGGTATTGAGCACTTCACTTCAGGAAACCAGATTCTTGAAACTGCGAAATGTTGCAACTTATAATTTTGACCAAGAGTTTTTTTTTTAAATATCATTGAAAAATATTCACATTCTTATTTTAAACTTGAAAATGTGAAAGTTATTTTAAAATTTATTTAAATTTGAACTTTTTTAAAGATATTTATTTGAATTCTCTGTATTAAGAAGAAATGGAGATGGAGTTTTACATACCATTTTAAAATATTGAAACTTTATTTGGCATTTATAATTATATTTTGGATTTTCTATGTTGTATTAAAAGACAATTTCACGAATTTTTTTCTTCTTGCAATATTTTTTATCCCATGGTCCTGCACTCTACGTCTGTTTTAAAAGGATCCCTTCCATACAAGTTTAAGGAGCGTTTCTTAAAATCACAGTTATCAATTTTTTGTGAGCATTTATTGGATTGCTATTCTAACATAGGAAGTTGTTTTTTTTTGTATTCTTTTTTAAAAATTTGTATTCGAAAAATATTGAAACGTAAAAAAATTCGTACACATTTTAATGAAAGAATTGTTTTTTACAACTTTTTCGACAAAATATAGTACTAAAATACATAAACGAAGTTGCAAAACTATAAAAGTAGTTTTTTTATGCGTTCCTTTTGTGTTGAAATTTACATGTATTTGAGAAATTGCGAAATTTAACGTAAGAGCTTAACATTAACTAATGCAAGTTGGCTAACATATGTTTAAATATTTAAATACTTTAATTTATTTTAATTAAAAACTGAAAGTGTGTCATAAGCAGAAGAAATTGAAGCTTTTAAAGATGAAAAATCCTTTCTTTTGACTGATAATTCGTGAAGTTGAACCCTTTATATGTTCCAGGCTTGTTAAATACCTCAAAGAAGAATTCTCAAATGCAGGTGTTTTTGTTTTAATTATAAAGATATTGGAATGTCCGCTCCGAATTCTGCTGTTCAGTAGTAGCAACCGGAAAACGAACAACCCGTTGGTAATGCATGGGAACATTCCAAACATTCTGACCGAAGATCCTGCTACCTGATAAAACCGCGATTTATGTTTATCAAAAGGAATCCTCTTTACTCTATTATAGTGATTTCGATGCCGGTTAAGCGTCCTTTTGGGATCCCTCTTGTCTTATCAATAGCGTTGTTAAAATAGCGCCTTTTTCATTCCGACAAGTGGGGAAAGGAGAAAACGGAGTGTAAACAGCATTTCTGAAGGTTTAAGTGTGAGTGGTTGTGTTATCAAGACATACCTGACACTTCGGTGTTTTAACCTTTGCTTACTTAAATCGCTTTCATTCTTCCGGTTTATTTTCCCTTTCTCCCGTCATTTGAATGGTGTTTGAGTGACTCACTGTGCGAGACAAAATGATGAATGTTTTTAGATAGGGGGAAAAAACGTCCAGTTTAAGAAATGACATTAATTCTGATTCATTTAAAATTACTATTTATATATTTTTTTAAATATTATATTTGTAGATAGTCACATGGTGGTCTCGATATTCCTTCAAAGGCCATTTAATTGAATTATGAGATGATTTGTTAAAAGTTATCAGTTTTCATGTTGGGATGTGTGCTAGAAATTTGACAGGATGTTTATTTTTTGAGTAGATCCATTAAAAATGAATTTGGCGGAAATCCACTATAGTGGAGGGAGTTATGGGAACGTAAAAAGTAATTCTTCATCAAATTTTGAAATAAAATCCTGTCCTCTTTAAATCAAGAGGTGATGATTTATAAGAAAATTTTTCAATACAATCAGATGTTTGATTCTACAACTTAAATATCAGCAATTTATGAATATAAACAGTATATATTCATACAACATCATGAAATACCCAACAAAATGGGCGCGTAACGGCTAGTACATCTGTACAAACCAATCTACTTAAAAGCATTTTCTGAATAGTATTGTACTTAAAAAAAGGTACTTTAATATTATTATTGCCATATAACAATGAATTATGCATGTAAATATTGTTCAAAAACTGTGAGCGGAATTTTTCTATTTTTGTTGATAAATTTCGGTTTGTCCTTCACAACCTTGGTTTCTAATATGAAAAATTTGAATTACAATGCGAACATAAACAATCATAGTTTAACTTTAATATATTGTTAACAAACTCATTAGCATCAATTAATACTAATTACCATTCGGAAATTTTTGCATCACTTGTAATTTAATAATCATTAACTGCTATAAAAGACGGCAGTTGAATAATGAGGTGTTCAGAATATGACCTGTTGCGCACGATTAACATGCCTTTTTGAGCTGGTTCTAAAAAAAATAATTAGTGATGAAAGTTGATTTTCTTGTTACGCTTTATGTATGTTAATTTAAAACATTCCTTGATCCGTTTCTCGGCAAATAATGCGTGTATCTGATATCTTAATTACTGAATATGTTTTATACATAATAAATCATAGTAATCTTCCTCAATGATGACGCGTTAAATGTACACTTAAAATACCTTTTTCTAAGTAAAATAATTTTTTTGATGACAAAATAATTATTATTCTAGTATGTTATTATTTTTTTGACTCTAAAGAATTTAACTTTAAAAATGAGATACTCATTAATGGATTCTATGGTTAAAGTGTTGCTGCATTAAGTATTCTGTCAAATTAAATCACTTGCATGATAATGTAATAGTTTTTCATCGGCGATAACTATTGCTTCGATGTGACTATACTTCATAGCTCTTAAGAATTAAGTCTTCAACAGTCTAAGTCTCTTGATATATAACGAAGACAAAAACAGATTACAGCATTCTTTGAAATTTAGAGATATTAAAAATGTTGGTCTTTATTTTTTTCAACTTTGCTGAAATCACATGATGATTTTTTTTTAATAAGGTTGGCGCGTTAATATATTATTAAATTACTTTTTACTTCTAGATGTTAATGTAAACTGTTATTTTTTCCATAAGTTTGATTCTGTTAACTTTTAGTTCAGCCGTTCTTATACTGTGGTCCACGGACCACTGTGGGGGGTCCCCAGAGTTTCTCTAGAGCAGTGGTCTTCAAACTGTGTTCCACGGAATCCTAGGGTTCCATGAGGCATTCCCAGGGGTTCCACAAGTCACAACAAATTTTTTTAAAAATTATAAATGTGTATGAAAAGTGGTATAACTTACAAATATCTAAAGCTCATCCCAGTCATTAAAACTTAAAATTTTGTCTATATATAATATTACTGTATTTTATAATACTTTTTAAACCTTTTTTAAAGTAAAATAAAAGAATATTATAAAACATTTTTTAAATATGTATTACCTACCAGATTGAGAATATTCTGTTGTTTACTATCCAGGGTCCCCCGCGAAATACATTTAACTCGTTAGTACAATATTTTACAGAATTAGACAGTTTTCCATTGTTAAGTGCCCCTTTTTCATTTGAAATTAAAAAACATTTATTATAAACAAGAGGGAACAATTTATCGACATATTAATAGATTTGACCGTAGAGTCTAAATTTAAGCAAAAACATCTCCTATATAAATTTTAAGCCAAAGTTTCATACGAAACACACAGGATTGCTCACATAGCTTCAAACATTAAAAATAAAAATGCAAACATATATCCCAGCTATTAAATATAAAGCATGGGTATGTAAAACTTCAATCTGAGATTAATATTATTAAGAAGTAAATTATATTAAAATTTCTTAATAACAAACACAATACTTCTTTTTATTGTCTTTACATAAAGTACTCCTAACATATTGATCTTCTTTAAATATTATAAGATATCTTTTAAGTGTGTGTGCTTATAAATGGTTTGAGGAATGGGGTTCTTTGAACACATCTTAGAGCTCTAAGGGTTCCGTGAGTTGAAATAGTATGAAGACCTCTGCTCTATGGGATTCCTAAAGGTCTCTCATTTAATGTTAAGGTTTTCCTCTTTCACAGACTTTGAAAACTCTCGTGGGAAAATTGAAAGATGTGCCATCTAGATCACTAAATTGCCTCCAATGAAAAAAACTCTACTAAAACACATATTTTTATCAAGAATATTTTCTTCAATTGTTTGCAATTACGTAGCCATTACTGCAACGTGATATCATCAAAAAATAGTAGAAACACATGTGCAAAGTGCAGTCTTAGAATTATTGAGGGAATGTTAAATTACTCAGTCATGTGTTGAGTCAGGAAGGGGTACTCAAAATCTTGGGGTTGGCGATGTCATGTTAATACATAAAAGGGGGGGGGGGGTGTCTGCGATCGGAAGTTTGAGAACCACTGTTCTAGGACCCTATCCATAATTATAAAAATCGATATTGGAATATGATCTACTGACTCCATATGATATGTAAAAAAATAATAATGAATTACTTGCGTAACTTTTAAACATGCTTAAATTTCAAACATGCTTAAATTTCATTAACTACCTATAATTTAACAAATATTTTGGGTCTCTAGGGTTTAAAATGTAATTTTTTTGTCCCTTCTCCCCAATATTAACGAATAGAACTCAAACTCCGAACACTTGCTTAGACACAGAAACTATTCTTCTCGCGTTCTAAATTCAGAGAGCAGATGTTTGAATTTTGATAATTAGATTGATTGATTGATTTGATAATTTTTGCTGAAATCACACAATTTTTCCGTACATTGTATTCCATATTTCATCTCTTTACAATTGATTAGTGATAGATGAATTTTTGAGTAAAGGCTTGAAAAGCATTTACTTTTATATACTATAATTTAACGATTATCTTTCTGCCCAGAGTTAGTAAGTGTTGTTAAGTGAAAATATTTTTTTTTTTCAAAGTAACTTTTCAATTATACTCTCTCCGTAATAGTCTGGAAAGTAGCTACCGTTATTGTGTTTTACTTTTTGCGACTTGTCTTCGTGTTTCACTTGTAGATTCGGCTTAAAAATAAGTATTCTTTAATATTTATATAATTTTCGTCTAGTTCTGGTTGCGAATTTCAATTAGTATTTCGTTCACGTGGGACCTTTTTGTAGTGACTTCACGTAGAGCCCGAATCTCCGCTTTTGCATGTGAATAGTGATCATCAACTTTCGGCATCGCTTTAGTGATTGATATCTGATTGTATGTATTACAGAGAGTACTTGGCGCGATAAGCAAATCAGTCCTCTTTATGTCAAAACTCGCCATTTTTGATCATTTCGTTCAAAAGGTGTTCTTTTTATTACTTTAAATTTGTCATTACAAACGGATAGTTTTCGTTCTATAATATTTTTTACCGCTTTAATTTTTCTTTTTCTTGGCGAAATTTTTTTTTTATCTTCTTTAAACCTTTAAATATTTGTTTAGGTCTTGCACTTTTAATGTAAAAAGACACTTAAGCTTAAAATTTTAAAGTTTTTTTTTTCATTTTTGATACACATTTCTACATTTGTTTAAAGCTCAGGTACAAACATTCTCTCACATGTGTACTCACACACACATATACGTATATATATATTCACACCCATATACTAATATATATATACTCACACACACATACACTCATATACACACTCACTCACATATATACACTCATATACACACTAACTCACATATATATACACACTCATACACATTTATATACCCTCACACATTTATATACACTCACACACAAATATATATATATATATACTCACACGCAAACATACATATACTAACACTCGTACATGGATATACTCAGACACCAGGGACGAAGCTACAGCCATATCAATGATACAGGGCCCCCAACACGTGTAACATTTTGAAACTTTAAAATAAGTTTTAATAATGTAATTGTTTTTATTTTTCAAAAAAGGTCCCCCAAGGAATTTTGATACATGACCCACTCCAGGCTAGCTACTCCATAGTCAGACACTTTAGTGTGTGTGTACATATATATAAGTTGCATTGTTTCATTATGACTGTATACTTTCTCTTCTTTTAATGGGCATTTACATATCTTTCAATCATTTATAATTATATCTGTGGCTTAAGCTAAAGTAACAAGTTTTCAAAAGTGGACAGATATGGCGGAAAGTGTTGACAGCATAGAATTCGCTCATGCGATATAACTCAAATATTAAATTTTGGTTACTTTTTGCTTCTTGCATAGGGTCTTTTCACTTTTGAGAAACGATATGTTTTGATGTTATCTCATTCGTAGAACTAAAGCGGTGTCGAGCACTTAATTTTGAATCCAGACAATTGATGTCTATCTTCTATGTATTAGGAATCAAAGCGGTCTACTTTGTTTTCTAACGTAGTAATGTTATCTTTTCGTGATTTGGAAGTCTTAAGATATTGTAAATGAAATTTTATTTTAATCTTACTTTATGAAAATTGTTTTCCAAGTAATTAATCTCGTGGATTATACAGAAATACCATTAAATAGTCAACGACTATGCAACATTACTATATTGAAACTTTATTCAGGGAAATAATTTAATAGATTTAAAGAGACAAGCGTTCTATCTCTCTCTATATAGGATTATTTATTGTGCCTATTGAATAGTGAATAAGCTTTATTTTAAACTAAGATTTTCAGATAATTGAAAATAAAAAAAATTTGCATAGGTTTGTACAATATTAATCTAAGCAATGCACAAGTGTGGGTGGTAATTTTTGAAAATTCTTTAATGACTGAAAACCAATTTAAATTATATTTTTAACTTTTGCCGTATAGTAATTTGTTTGAAATTTTATTCTTAAGAAATATATTTACAAAATGAATAAAACTGTTGAAAAAGTAGGCAAGAAAAACAATAAATCGTATATTAATAATCATATATTACAAAATACTTTAAAAAAAACATCCCCATCAACAATTAACATTAATTGATAGTAAACTAAATTCCTTACAGTTTGAGATTTCAAAATAATTCAGTATAATTACCAACCAAGTATTTTTAGCTATTTTTTTCTGAAGATTTTTGAATATTTAAAAACAAATCTTTTGAAACTGGTTTACATGTGCGTTTGCCTAGTTAAAATAACCCCTGATCTATTCTACAGGTGAGTTAATTTTACAAGATATTTTAGGTTTGAACACGCATTGTGATACTCTAAAAATATTCTCTTAGAAGCACAAATCCTCTACAAGTATGAAATGTTTTTGTATTTTTATAAGTGTGTCTGCAAATAATATACTAAAATAATGTCTAAAAATTAAATCATCTTACCTATTATCCATGTCTGTCATTTGGTAACTGAAAATAGTAATCGTCCTTCTTTGAAACTTGCATTATTTATTTATTTTTTAAAATTATTTTTTATTTTGTATTGTTACTTTTTTACGCACCGGTAAACTGCTCGTTTGCTAATAATATAGTTTACAAATCTGAATGTTTTCCCATCAAAGTCAACTATCAAAAATTAATTAAATTAAAAAAAAACTCATTAAATCAAATAATCCCATAATTAAACAAATAGGTATTAGAGATTTTAGAATTTTTTTTGACATTTCGAAAATTTTTCAAAATTTTGAATCTTTATTGTTTGATTATGAATAACTAATATTTTTTTGGAATAAAAAAACCCTTTATGTCAATTAATGTTTTAAATTTGTTTCTTAGTTAAAAAATATTACTACACGCAGAAAAGTCAATTAATAGCTAATTTAAAAAAAACCATTTTATTTTCATTTTTTGAATTAATTTTTCGCGTATGTTTACAAAGCATTTGTATATTTTAAATATAAATGTCTCTAGAGATACCTCCATTTTAGAAATCATATTGAACTTAATTTTTTATTAAATATATAAAGAAAAAACTCTATTTTATACAAAATTCAAATATTGAATTAAGAACAAATATTCTAAAACATAAATAGCAATTTCATTTGAGCGCTATCAATTGTTTTTTTGAATTATCACGAATGAGAAATTTTGTAGTAATATTATGAATTCCTCAAAATTAGGGGGAAAAAACTCTTCTGAATTT
Source organism: Trichonephila clavata (assembly GCA_019973975.1). Classification (NCBI taxonomy): domain Eukaryota; kingdom Metazoa; phylum Arthropoda; class Arachnida; order Araneae; family Nephilidae; genus Trichonephila; species Trichonephila clavata. The sequence continues at coordinate 142,226 of BMAO01019783.1, read as the reverse complement.
ATTGAGATTTAAAATTGAGATGGCGTGTAATACCCAGGTATATAAAATTATAATAATTAGATCATCAAATCTAAAAAATATTTACCAAAGTAATAGGTCTAACTTTAAACAATGGTAACTCTTTATCATTATTTGAACAATAATTTCGAATCTTTGCTTGGACACAATATTTTCCAGTCCTACACCCTATAATTACAATCATATTCTTGTGAATTGTGGCATACGTCCTCCAATGCGTGTAGTCTCTTTGTTTCAGTACTCTCCTCAATTTCTTTTAAACCCTATTTACTTAAGACATACACAGAAAATGAAAACGCTTTCTGAAGATATTGTTTTTAGTTGAAGAAAAAGATCTTTAACACTTCCTCTATTTACATATCTTAGTTGCATTGTTGCTTTTTATTATTTCTTGGATTAAACTTGTACATTGTTGTGTGAGTATATTAATACGATTCGACGTTTGGCTTTAAAATTTAATTCTTTATTTTATTCACTATGAAGAAAAGTCTATATATTCTTTTGTTTTTAAAAGTACAAAAAAAAAATTGAGCTTAACAGTATGCGCATTTTTAATATTTTTTCCCCTTGTTGAATGGTGTACTGTAAAGTCCTAACGTGCATTTGGAAAAATCATGTTTAGTTATTCCCGAGCAGAAGTGTATCGTTTATTCAAAGGAAAGTATCGCTTGGCTGAACACTGCGGAATCTAGCAGCAGGTTTGCGGTGAGACTCGGTATGGTCAAGCGCAAAAACCACAAACTTTTGTTTACTGAAAAAACCATACAAAGTGAAGTCGCTACACAGCTGTTGCAAGACCTTGTAAAAATTGAATCTGCGTAATATTTCAAACAATAAAGACATAATGTACGAGATGTAGGATATTCTTTCAAGATATATAATAGTAAACTGTTTCTCAAATCACAAATATTAATTTTATTGCGATCAAATACTTTCATTTTATAACGTATTACCTCATTTGAATTATTGGTTAAAGGTTTTATCAGTTTAATGTTGTGAGGATAAAATTTAGCGATTTTTTTTTTCAAAAACTACTCTATGAAATAGACCTGTTCTCTTATTAGAGGTCAGTTTTAATACAGGCTATATTTTTTTATTATCCAATAAAGTCCTTATGAATAATGGCGTATGACATGTACATCAAATGCCGTCTAACTTTTCAGATTTTTGAGAAGGCAACTAGACATTTATTGTGCGATTGATGCATATAATCAACAAACTTTTCTTTTTATTGTCATTACTTATTAGAAAGATGTAAATGTAAAATTAAATTCCATGAAATGAAAAAGAAAAATTAATTGAATACTGATAATTTTGAAGGGGAATGTGCGTGAATGTATTTAATTTTGTTTTCCACACATACTTTATCAACAGTAGATTACATTTTATTAAATACACACATTTATTATCCCCCCCCTTTTTTTCTGCAATGCATGCGTGTTTTTGTTATAGACAATATATCAGGGGTGGGCAAACTTTTCCAGGGTACGGGCTACTTTTCTAATTTTTTCAAGATGTTATGGTCCACCCAGTATCAGTGGCCTACACAAAGGGGGGGGGAGGGTCCACGTGTCTCGACCCTCCTCCATAGCCCATGATTTTTTTTTGGATCGATTATAATCCCATGCAAAAAGTACGTAAAATTTAACTATTTGTTATTAATATTTTTCATTAACTAATACTAATTATTTATTCAAGAATTTATTTCTAAATGTTCTTTGTTCCAAACAAACTACAAAGTGAAATATATATATATGTTTGGTAGCGTATTGGGGTAGGATATGAAAATGGTAGACATTCGACCCGGGGCCACCGCACCGCGCCCCCTTTGAAAAATTCACGAGTGCGCCCACTGCCCAGGGTCGTAGGGTGTGGTAAGGTAAGGAAAAAGTCAACAATATTTATTATAACTTATTAATAAATACGGAATATATGTACTTACCTCTCTACGCGTAAATAAAAAAAACTCACTTTTTTTTAAAACTGCGTTTAAATCAAAGCGCAAAATACTAGCATAATAATAATAGCCATAAATATAATAGTTTCAAATGATGCATTTACTATTAAACAATTCAAAACACATTGAAAAATATAACATTTTCATCTAAAGTTAGTTTTCGTAATGGAAGACTTAGTCTGCGTACTGTCAGCCAATCTTGAAAATATTTCCGTATACAATTACTAACTGCTAATCTTCAGACGGTCACTCCAAATTGTCTTGGCGGTCCACCGGTCGATCGCGATCGACTTAATGCCCACCCCGGCAATATATAATGAAGTGCATACTTTGATTCAAATAAATTGTATTCCTATTATTAGCTCACTCTCTCCCTTTATATATATATATATATATATCAAATTTTCAATCATTAATAAAGTACATTCTATTCATCCATCCAAAGTAAGAATTGACTTAATTTTTTTATTACTTGTTTTTTAATTAAGATCTGGCAATGAATGCGTAAAATAAATACAGATTTGTTCGTAAATTTGAATTACAATAAAATGTTACATGTGTAACTCATTTCTTCCCCCCACCCCTAATATGAGGGGACTCTTTATTTTATAAAATGCTTGTTTTTATTTCATAAATCAGAGAATCTGTAGAAGACTATTTGTTTACTCTCAAAAAAATTCTTTTCATTGTTCAGATACTAATTTTGCATTACATTTTCTTTCATATAATTAATTTTCATCATGAAGCTTATATGTAATCCATTATCTTTAAAGGGAAAAAATCTTTAGAAATAAGTTTTCTCGGTTCTATCAGTTTATGTATACTTTATTCCTTGTTATTTATGGGTTTTAAATACAGTTTTAATGCAGTATTTTTTATTTGCAGAAAAGAGCGCCACTATAAAGAAACATGAAAATATGATCTATTTCGAGGGCTTACTTTCTTTTATTTCTTATTTTTAAGTAATCCCCCCCCCAACCATCCTTTTCCCTTTGAGGTGTTTTTTATGATATAAAATTAGATACTGTTCAGTCGAGTATTAGGCAATCCCACTGAAAAAAAATGTGCCATACAACGATACTTGGAAGCTTAGGACTTATTAATGCATTTTGCTCACATGCAGGCCGTGAATGTTAAATTAAAACGGGCTGTTTTTAACATTTTTCTATTTTCAATAAATAACTAAAAATTCCAATAATAAGTTTTTCGAAATCAAGATCTTTTCTCTCAATATACACATAATATAATATAAGATGTGCAATTTCGAACCCTTGTAATAAATGAAGAGCTTCAAAATGTTTGTAGAAAAAAATACTGGTTAATACTTTCAATTTATATGAACACGATATATATATAATTATTCATTTATGGCTGTTGCTGTTCATGCAAATTATTTTATAAAATTTAACGTTGGAAATTTTTTTCTGGATCTTTCGACTTGACACAATTCTTTTCGTTTAAAAAAATATTTCATAAATTACCTGAAAAGAAAAAAAAGCATTTTTTTCCCATGCCTTTGTTCATTTTGTTTGGCTTTTGTAAGAGAATAGTAAAATAACACACCATGGTTGCTGATGATGATGCATGATATTCTCTTAAGAATTTATGTCGATAAAGTACGCTTTGTTTTCTTTGAGAAAATAATAGGGGAAATTTCTCTAATTGGGAATTAATTTTAAATTTTAGCATAATTCTTTTGGATCCAAGTATGATAAAGGCATAAGTTTAAATTATAATTTATATTTATCTTTATTGGTGTTCTTAATAAAAATCTAAATGAATTTTTCGTCTTAACCCTTCATTATTATTTTCAGGAACATTAACCAGAATATTATTCAGGTACCATTTTTAAGAATGTTCTGAAAGACTGTTTAAATTAGTTGAGGGAGAAAATATTTTAATAATATTAATTAGATACATCGTTCACTTCACTGTCGCTAAGTTAAATTTCATCTGAAGCTTTTGGATATTCGTATTTAAATTAAATTAAAGTTTATTTCAAATTCATTTCTTTCTTCCCTTTTTTCGTGATTCTTAAATCGTGAATATTTATGGTCGTGATAATAATTATCAGATGCTTGAAAGCCAAATAAATTATAAAAAAATTTTCTATTAAAATAAGCATTACTTTAAACATTTATATTAAAGTATTGGTTTAAAAAACCTGTTTATATATTTTTCATGGCTCTTTTTCTAATTAATAGACTTCTGTTTGATAAAGCAGATGTTTGATGTTTCTAAAAATCTTTTTAATAAATTATATTTTTAATACTTTAAAGAATGAGATATATATAACTTTTGCTGATAGTATTTTATGTAATAAAAGAGGATGTGAATTAAGGGTGGGATGAACTGAAATAACCACCGTTAATACACCTTAATTCATACGGAAACACTAATTTTATATTATCAGTGGAACTAGATGAAATACATTCAAAGACTTTTCTTTATTCTAAGTAAAAGCTAAATGAAATACGTATAAAAAGAAACGCATTCAAAATGTCTGGAAAACATTAATTTGAGCTTACTTTTTTTTTGGAAGGGGGGAGGGGGAGAAGGAGAGGGATATTTTGAATTTTAACAAATTACCGAAACAAACTTTGTTATTTCAAACTTGTTTTCTTCTGGAACAAAATTCAAAAACGAAAATCATTGGACAATCGTCCTGGGGCTTCAAATGATGATCGTCATTTCAAATGATGTGTTAAGAAAAAAAATCTTGCTTAAAGAAACCAACTTCCGTTATTTACCTAAATTTATAAAAACAAATCGCTCTATACACTTTTGAAGCAATATATATATATTATTAAAAAAACGTATTTAAAATTATAAGTATTATATTTATTTCGAATTTCAATTTTGCAAGATTTGAATCATGATTGATTTGAAATATCTTCTTGATATTGTATTCGCTTATTTTAAATGAAGTTATTGGTGAAGAGACTGCAAATGAATAAAATTTTGTTCAGTTATCTTTTACCATTAAATTTAACGGAGAAAAAGAGAGAGAGAAGGGAAATAGTGAATTAAAAGTATTTTAATTGAAGTATTAACAGTGGTTTTATTTTTATTGTAATGTATTTAAGAAATCATTTAATAATGAAGTCATGGAAAAATTACTAAATTAGACTATTTATAAATTTTTGTAATTGTCAAAAACCTATGTCATTTTAATTGGCACGAAATAATTCTTTCTTTTTTGTTAATCTCACTGCCTTAAATTATATTATTATGGGTCAAGTTATGGGAAATAATGTATCACAAAATTTTGTATTTTTTCCAATGTGACAAATAGACTTTTTTTTTTTTGTGCATATATTTTTGTCTTAAAAGTTACACCAATTTTATTTTGCGTGAAGACGGGAATGTACGAAATACTTTAAAATATTTCTTTTTCTATTTATTGTAATTATTTTAAGATATTTTGCATGCCCTTATCTTTAAGATAAGAAAAAGTTATACAATTGTTCAGAATTACTGTGCGAAAAATTTCCAAAACTGCCTGCTTATCATAAAAAAATTAAGGATTTTCATGAAAATGGGTAACCGAACCACGCGCACATTTTTAGCATACCAACTTATGAATGGATACTGGCCATTCATGACGTCATTACTATAGAGTCTGCTGTCTTCTCCAATGAGAAGCTTTCATCTTGCGCGCCTTGCTTATCGCCCCTTCTTCAATGCGCTCCGACCCTTCAACGTCATTCATGCCGGCCAATCGTGAAGTACCGAAGTTCTCTTCCGAACATGACGTCACCTGTCCACTTGATAGCTCAGGTGTAGATAGAGTACGTTATTTGGCGAAAAATCGCTTTTTATTTGAATGTTTTACCTTACAAGTAAAAATCATCTTAATGTACAATATTGTTTATCACAGTTAATTATAAGTACATTTTGAATAAAATTCAAAACTAATAAATTGGTTACATTTTGCAAAAAAAAAAAAAAATTATCTTTGATTAGAAAATAAAGATTTATGTCACGCTTAATTAGTTATATATATATATATATATATGTCATAAATATATATATATATATATATATAAGTCATAAATATCGATATTCGTCATATGCTTAATATTTTTCCGTCTTTTTAAAACTTACAAATTTTGGAAACTTTCAGAAAAAATATTTTTGCTCAATATTTTGGAAAATTAGACAATTTTGAGTAATTTCGTTGGAAATTCAACAAATAAAAATTTAAAAATAAGACCCTCCCCCAACCCCTAATTGTGAAGTATCTATACAAATTACTTTTTAAGACAATTTAAAAGATAAATTTTTTTTTTTTTAAATTGACACTGTCTAACAATCTACGTTTAAAGAGGAAAATTTAATGTTGTAAAATAAATAAATATAAGTTTGAAGAATTTGTTAGACCTCAAAAAAGTAATACCTTATTTTTACAATTTGCTTAAACTCTATTTTTTTAAAAGAAAAAAATAAGTTTAATATTTTTTTTCCAGTTGTGAATTGGGAAGAGAATTGGGAAGAATTGCCTTCCAAAACCATTTGTAATCATTTTAATTTCTCTTGTCTGAATTTACTAACCATTTATTCTCATTTTTGAAATAAATCCACCTGTTCTTTTCTTAAAATAGGAAAGAAAAAACAGGATATAAAAAAAGTGTAAATTATGAAATTCTTTCTAAATTCATATCCATGTAAAGTTTATCCAACTGTTATTTCTTGGGTGTAGTAGCCTGGTAATTAAGTCGCAAAATTTATTATAGCAATTTCTGATTCAAGGCTCAATTCGCCGAAACTAACGGAATATTTAAATGAAGTTTGAGACACGGTATATTCAACAGGTAGGTATTGTGGAGTGATACGCCAGTTCGTGTAGCGAATTCGAGTCTATATTAAAAATTTTCCCATCCTGAACTGCAATAAACGAAGATTTTTTTCTTCTTTAAATTTCACTTCTGAAACGTAATAGTTTTAATTTAAATATTGTGTACAATTTTCATTATTTTTCATTATTATGTACCAGTGAATATTATGAAATGTAAAAATATATATATATATCTATGGTAAGATCTGCAATTGGCATTTTTGAAGGCATAATATATTTAACATTTCATCGGGGTTTTTTTTGTTGAAAAAACTGATTAATGATCCAAAGATCTTCATTTCCCCCTAATTTTTAAACATAAAAACTACTTAATTTCGCTTGTCGGAGGAAAAATTTACTTTTTTTACTTTTGACTAATATTTCAAGCTTTTGCTTTCCACCTTGCTCCTGTCAGATACTTTTTTGTTTCTATAATGAGCGCTGGAGTCGCCAAATCGTAGTGGCGAGTTATCAAAAGGATTGAAGCGATCGATTTGGCGAGGTAGTGTTTCAGAAATGTATCATCCTCGTGGCGGCGCAGTTGGCAACCCTTCTATTCACAAACCCACGTGCTTCTATGTTTTCACTATCCCGAATCCGGAATACCAAAGATAAAAAAGAAAACAATAAAAACAATTGGTTGGGGGTAAAAAAAAAAATCGAAACCATTGCTCCTCCCATTTTTTTCCGCCACTAATCGTGCTTTTCGTGAATGGGCTATATAAGAGGCGCGTGGTCGCGGTTTTCATTCAAAACAGCTATCTCCTGGAGAGCGCGACCAGTCACTTTCGGAATCACTTTCAGACAGAGAGCAAAGAAGAAACAAAACAACACACACCGCACACTCACTCGAGTGACCTCGCCTAGTAAGTTGTTCCGAAGCAACCATGAAAACGGTAGTTCCAGAGTTTTGCTCTTGTCCCAGTAGTAGTTCATGCAGCGCCGGTCGAGCCTGGTTTAACGGACGGCGCTGAGTCGTTCACAGATGTGAAAAAAATTGAGCTTCGCGTTCTCTCTTGCCAAATCCGGATCGTCTCTCTCCCGAAGATCAACAGGTTGTTTCTCACTGCGTTTAAATGAACTGCAGCCTGACCTTAATTTCTTTTGACTTTTTTCGCCAGCCAGTGGTTTTTTTCAATGCATGTTTGTGTGTGCACTTAGAATCTGAACAGGATAAAATAAGACTTCTTGTCAGCTGAGAGTGCGAAAGAAGAATTAGAAAAAAATCTCTATCCAAAAGTGTGTGGTAAAGAGAAATTGCCAATATCCGCGAACACTGATGCCTAAAATCATTAATGCCAACCGCAGATCCGTTCCCAGGCACATTTCTCGAGTTGACTGCAGTGGTTTTGTTGCAGGAAACTTTCGACTGTGGAAAAGCCTATTTTGTAATTTTCCCTTCATCTTACTCATCTGCGATGCCTTCAGTCGCACCGAGGGTCGACCGATGCAGAATCTTTCAGAGGCCCGATGGATCAACCCTTGTGATTTACCGGGACACTTGTTCGACCCAAAGTACGATATGGTCGACGCGCCTAAAGCGGACCATCTCGAGCTCACACGTAACATCATGGCGAGGATCAAGACAAGCCGCGATCAAGGAGCTGAAATTCTTGAATCCTACGTGAGTACCCTTCTCTTTCTGTCAATTTACTTGATATTGTATTTTTCTGTTTTGTGCACCTTTCCTCCTTCACTAGTGGATTTATTGTTCATTTTAAAATTATGTCTTCGCCATTCAAAATTAGTTATCTTTCATTCGGAGAAATTAATGTGATTCTTTCGCCTTGATAACAGGTAGAAAATTGAAGCATCGTATTATTTATAATTTAAATTGCGTTTTTGAAAAGTTTTGAATATATATATATTCGATTCTGGAATTAAATAAAATCTAGTTTAAACTCTAATTCATTTTTTCTTTTCTTTTCTCAGTTGTGATAATCATTCTTTTTCAGAGCTGATTATAATGCCTCGTCATAAATCAAATACAAAATAAATGTGTTTTTAAATTGTATTTTTGGAAAAACACATCACTTTTAATGATGAAAGTACTTGAAAAAGTGGTAATTTCTATAAAAAAAAACATTAAAATAATTAATGGATCAAATTATAAAAATTTTTTGTTTGTATTATCAATTATGAAAAAATTGCATCTTTTAGTTCTAAAAAAGTGGCATTATTTCTCTTCTGTAAGTCCCGAGTTTGTGTTTTAACTATGAAATATTTCATTTTTAACCATACGAATAGAGTAACCCTTTTTATTTTAAAAAAATCAGTTTTGTCTGAAATTTCAGATATCCTGCATGAGAGAACGCAATCTTTCTCTTTTTGAGCATCTTTTTTCTGTAGGCTCTTGCATGTTATTTGCAACAAGACTTTCCTAGCATTTTCTCTCCTGTTTTTATGGAATTTCTCTTATGTGAGATCGTATTTCAAAGCAAGCCTTCTGTCATTTAAAAAAAAATACTTTTTCTTGCATTTATTTATATAACCACATAGTTTTTCCCTTTTGCCTTTTGAAAAGTAAAAAGAAAGAAAAAATCAAATTGTTGAAAAAAGATAAATTGAATATTTCAGTTACAAAGTTAAATGCATCTCGTATTACATTACTGAATTTTTCAAAAAAAAATTAATAAATGAAATATGATAGAATCTTATTATTTTTAACGTGTTTTTCAGTCATAGTCGCTTTCGAATATTTTTACCTTGATTTATTTTTGAAGTTTGGAGTTTCTCTTTATAAATTTCCTTTTAAGTAAATTACTCACGAATGTGATGCCACTCATCGGATTTCTTAGAATGTGGGGTTTTCCCATGTATGATACGAAAACATCGTTTTTAAGACTTAACAATCTGATTTGAATCGTAAATGACACCATTATTTTCCTTCATTCTTGTATCTTTATCCCTGTTATTAATAATTAGCCAAATAATCTTCAGGAAATACGAGAATGTTTTGAAAATTCTCCTCTTAGAGTAATCCCTTTATTGCTGAAATTGATAGTATCCAATGGCAGTTTGAAGGATAGAAAATTATTGTATACTTTGTAGCACATATATTTGGCCGAATTGTGTTTTATTCTCTTGTATTTAACTAACATTTTTTAAAGAAATTTCACAGAATGAAACTTCTTAGAGGCATTGTAATTAAACAGTTTTTATTTTAAAGTGATTTTTACTGATTTATTTCCATATTGAACTTTTCTGCCACGTGCAATCGGACTCGTTCTACACTGAGAATAAAATAAATAAAAATCGTGTTTCTGTGAGTTTTGCTAATTCGCTACCAACAATCGCATCTCCACCGGATTAATACTTCGCCCAGCAGTGGCCGTCCATTGGAAACTTTCTTTATGAGTCCGATTACCGAAAGGCCTTGATTAAAAGTGACTCCGAGTCTTGTAATGGCTACAAATTTAGTGGAATTTTATTGATTTATTCGAGCGCGTGTTCGAGGGGGGCTGATGAAGTTTATGCAGCTACGTGATTGTAACGAGAGGGACCGTGCACACACACACACAAGTCAGACATAAAAAGAAATCAAACTTTTATTTTTTGTTATTTTGCTGAAATGTTCTTCGTTTGTGCATTTGAGAAGAAAGTTAGCTGATTAGCGAATGTGTGTGAGACTATTAATTTATTATCGCTCATTGCTTAATGTTTAAGCAATAATTTAAAATAATCATTGTACAAATGAATTTTGAAGTATTTATATAGCATAAACATGATATGTGTGTGATTTGGTATACATAAGTTTGCAAACTTAAATATTTTCTTAACTGATGGATAAATTTATTTATTTCGAAATACATTTAAATAATTTTTTTAACAATCATGAAATTTCTTTATTTTTCATTCATTGTAAAGTAGTGAGCATGAAAATAAAATGTATTTTTTTTTTTTTTTGTCTATACATAATATCAGAATTTTATTATTTTGTTTTTAAATGAAATTTGTAATTTTCTATTTTATTGATGAACTTGTTAGTGAATTTATATGTAAAAAGCATTAAGCAATTTTCCATGGTTTCATTTATTCGAACGGAATAAATAGCTCCCGCGCTTATGATTTTAGAATCTTGCTATCCGTGTTCTCATATTATTTTGTTATCTGTTTTGAAGTGTTAAGATTATTTTCTCATCTGGAGGACGATTGAATTATATTATTATTATTTTTTTGATTGTTTAAAATTTAATGTAAATTTCACTGTTTTTCGATTTTTAGTCATTGTTTTAAGTAAAAGTATAAAAACAAATTAATAGTCTTGAAATCAATATTTTCACTTAAATCCTTTCTGTTAAAAAATATAAAATCTGTAAATATATTGTAAAATTTATGCTGTTGCTGCAAAAATATTGATTTATTTATTGTGAAATATTCTGTATTCGATATAAGGTCGGTAAAAGTAACTGAACTGAAGGTTTATAAAAAATAAAATAAGATACATTTTCTATTTCTTTAAATGTGCGTCATAAAGGAACATATTAAGGAGCATTTTTGTTTCATCTGCATTATTAAGACTATGAAAATAAAATGTTAATAAATTTATTTTGGATTATTAAAATTATACCATTGGCAGTATATAATAGTATAACTGATTATTTGCAGGAATTTTTAAGGGGTTTATTGATATGATACAGCATGTATAAAAGGATAATTCGAAAATTCTAGTACAACTCGTCAATCAAAATAATTGAACGCTAAAGGCTAAAAACGTACGATAGCTAAACTTTGTAGTTATAAATTTAAAAAATCGTGAGAAAATACCAGCCAGTCCTTTTTTTTACACAATCTTTTTCTTTTAAATTATTTGTTCCAGAGATATATATTTAACTTGGCTTGCGTGTGGCTAGAGCCTATTCCGAAGCTACAACTACCGCCTTGAATAGTCCAACATTCTGGAAAAATGTATAAAAAATATTATTCTCTTCGTGATGGGATAGGCCGGTGTGAGAGGGAAGGCACAACTGTTTAAGTGAATTAAAAAATATCAGTGGCAAAGATCTAAAATGATTGAGTGCTGCCTTTGTGTCTGCTGTGTTTCGCTAATATAACGCACAAGCAAGAAAAAAACCCACACAGACAAAAATGAACATAAAACGAAGGGAGGGCAGAAATGGATATAGTAGTACATTAAGGGTTAATGTGAGAAATAATTGTGATGTCATTCCTAGCCCGAAGCTATGCACCTGACTTAGATGATGTTTCCTCCTTCTACATTGGAGCGAGAATGAAAGTGAAGTAAAAATAACAATAAAAAGATGATATAAAATAATGAGAGTTCGATCAGCGCTGTCAGAAGGGGAGAGAGAGGGAAAAAAATGCTGACAGTTTAGTGGTATGTGCGTGCAGATGACCGGACTTTCCGAGGGCATTCGAAGGATGTGGACCACTTATTATCATTTTTATTTTACTTCGTGTAAAAGCACTTATTTAATACAACGGAATTCCTTCAGTCTTCAATTTTATTTCCCGATTATTTTTCTCTCTCTCTCCTTCGTGTTCTGATGTGTGTTTTTCTTTCTGGAATTAGCCGGTAAGCGATAGAACTCTATCCGTCTTAAGAATTGAGTTAATATTGTTGAATTTCGGTATCATCACAGACGGCTTTACCCAACGTGGTATCTCTCTCCGTCATCATTAGTTCTTTAGAAATGCAGTTTAAAATTACTACCTGCTTTAAATGATGTAGTGCTGAGAGGTGTTATTCTTATATTAATTTGAAAGGATAACTTTTTTTTTGGAAATGTGATTACCTCAAGTTTTTAGGTGAAAAATGCTTGTTGCATCAAAATTTATTATGTTGCAGTTTTCTAGGGTTTTGCAGGTACTTTTTTATGCCAATACTGAATTTTATTATTGCTTGTTTTCATTCGATATGTGTTAAAAATAATCGAGGAAGCCAATATAAAATATCATTCCTCTCAGATATGAATATTTCAGTATTAATGCTCTATTTTCCAGAATAGCCAATCAAATAAAACCCGATACCTGTGTAAGGAGAGAGAAAAAAAGAAAACACTTTTGGGTATTTACCGCCGGGAAGTGGCGATGTGTTGCTTGCGTCAAGCGTAACGTTATTATTTAATAATACAATAGAGTCGGTCTTGTGATGTCACATCAAAATTCAATCGCTACCGTGCATCCCGACCTTCCCTCTTCCTCCTCAATGCGGCCAACCTCGGAGGACTCTGTCCGTCGCACACACGCTCTCCCTCACACACACATACAAAAAAATAAATAAAATCCGCATGTTGAACAGGTAGTTAGATTGCTTTGTTTAAAGGGTATTTAGATGCACAAGAAGATCGATTGTTCCGAAAACGCTTCATTTGATTATTCTCGCATAACACTGGACTGTAACGACTCTCGAAGACCGCTCAGGTATTTTGTTCCCGTGAATCATACTAGTGATGAAATTAAAAGGTGAGGGAAAAACATCGCGCAAAATTTTTGAGGAGCTCAACTAACATTATAAATAAATGTAAAGCACCACACATGTAATTGTTTCTCAATAAGTAAAGTACAATATATCAAAATAACTGAAGAAAAAAATAATACAAATGACTAAAGATAACATTTTAAATATAATTCTCTTTTTTAAAGAAAATCTGAATTATACTTTTTGGATTTGTTGCCAGAGGCGGATTAAGGTATTTGGAGGCCCCTGGCGATAAAAGGTTTGAGGCCCATTGGCTTAAAAGTCGAAAAACTAAAATAGTGAAAAGAGTCACTTACTTTAAATTCTCAAAATAAAATGTATTGCTATAATAAAACTCATCGGTTAAAGAAAAATCTTAACTGTATATAAAAAAATTAAAAACCTTACTTAAGAGCTTACAGTTTTGCTATACAATTTGATTTATCTTTGGCAAATTCATCAATTATTTTTACCATATCTATTTTGTCCAAAACATTTTATTCTGTATATTATATGGCCATGTTGTTCAATTTGTCTTTTCACCTATAGTACTTCTTAAATTATTTTTTTATCACGTTTTAAAACTAAAAAAGATCATTCACCTGATGCATTCGATATCGGTATTGTTAAAAATATTTTCAAAAGTTTTTCTACATTAGAATTTCTCTTGCATCTCGACAAATTTCTAGAGGGGGTTTAATTGTATCTTTGTTTTTTCTTTTCTTGTTCCAAGGGGGCGTGGTTGGTTTGTCACTGACCTTCTGCACTCATCAAGCTTGGGGCCTGCATCAAGCATCAATGCTGGGGGCCCCTGGCGGCCGCCAGGTCCGACACCCGCTTAATCCGCCACTGTTTGTTGCTAATGTTAATAAGTGGCCGCAATAACCTTGTGGTCTTGGTCACGAGTTCGAGCCCTTGTGCAAATGACCAATTATATTTGTAGATAGTCATATTGAGGAATGCTTTGTAAAATTACAACTTAATAACGAACGAATTTAGGGCTCGATATTCCTCCAAATGCCAGCCATGGTAATTTAGTGGTTGTGGTCACTGACTTGTTGCCGGCGTGTCATGAGTTCGAGCCTAGTGCCACTGAAGACTAGTCCCTGTAGAGGGACTGATGCTCGTTAAACCTGTTTGGCTCAAAATCCTCCATTGGCGTGATGTGGAAGTTCGAAGGGGGTGGGATTGCCAGCTCAGGTATCATCCATGTCACTTGACCATGGTTCAAAATTACGAGGTTCATCACCAATAGCCTTCTTGTTGGTGCGACGTTAAGACACTCAATCACGCCATCTTTAATAAAATAAATAAAATAAAGTCAAGCTCTGTATATTTTCGTTTCGATAATTGTATCGTGAATAAATTTGAGGAAAAGAGGGATTTAATGCTTAAATCGTTTTAGTTAATAGTTTGCATGCAAAAAGATATACTTTCATCAGATTGATTGTTGTTTTTTTAAAAGAAAGTAAAAAACGACCACACACTGAATTTTTCAATCAACTAACCCTATTGATTCCTACAGTGTTTTTTTCCCTTGGAGATCGGGTGGGATCCAGTCATGAATAATGAATGCAGCCGAATTCGGTCGGTAAAAGCTGAACACATGAATTGACAAAAACAGAGAAACGCAGTAGTCCGAAAGAATAGAGGGAGATATTTCGAAGAGTTTTGTGTTATATTGCTAGACGGCTATTAGTTCCGAGTGCCTAGTCTCTCCAACTACTATATTACGCATGTAAATTACGAATGTAAAGACGATCGTAAATTTCTGACAAGTGTCATAGCAGCCCAGCCGTGAACTCGCACCTAGAGCGTAGTTGGCCTTTCAACCCTCTCCGGGTTGGATTGTCCTTCTGAGATGGGGTTTATTTCTCACAGCGAATTCCTTATTTCTTCAGTTTTAAAGTAACGCTCGGAGAGAAATTCTTTCTTCGGAGGAACATTTTGTTTTCATACACCAGTGTTTTACAACCAAAATTGTCGATGACAAGGTTTGTTTGGAATTGTGCAAAACAATTGTTTATGCTCTTGTGTACACTGTTGGAAATAACGTACATAGCTGTAGGCAAAAATTTATTTTGATGTGTAGGTATTTTGTGACAAAAAGTTGTATTTAAAAATCTCGTGAATTGCCGTATTGTATTTAATTTCATGTCAAATGTAACTTTTTACCATACTGAATGTGGCAAAACGAATGCATACTGTAATTTCTATTTTAAAATATTAGCATTCAGTACTAATTCATAGTAGTTTTAGAATATTTTAAAAATTAGTATAATGTATAGATAATCATTATATGTAATACATATGTCTATAATAACTTGTAAACCGTAGAAAAAAAAAACGCTTTGAAAATCTTAAAAGAATTTTAACTTTTGATTATTACTTTTGTCACACTTGATAATTGTATGCTAAAAAATTTTATACTTTTTATAAGTTAACAAATCGTACTTAACTATTGAATTAACAATTTAACTTGGTAAATATGTGCTTAAATTAAATGTAGAATTTATTTTGATTATAAAGTTCTATTTACGGAGAAAAAAAAATTGCATTTAAATTTATACTTACGATTAATGCAAATTTATTTTAGAGTAACGTTCTTAAGCTATGTATTAAAACAGTTTTTCCTGTTTTTATTCTATTATCATAAAATTTTTAAACACTATAAATTGTATTTAAACAGTATAGAATATAAAATTGTTGCGAAGATAATTTATCATGTAATAAATCGTTAACTGCCGGAAGAAAATAAACTAATTCTATTAAGATTGCTGTTAAAGTAATAGGTATTGATTTCTTATTTCACAAACAGTAATTTATTAATGTCATATTTTGAAGTAATACGAGGACTATTGATGGCAGACCTCATCATTTTGAACCATGAATAAATGACGAACACCTGAATTTTTTGGAACCTATCCAATAAGCTTCCACACGACGATGACAACGTGCTGACTTTTAGAGCCCCGGTCTCTAGTGCACGATCGTAGCCCCTCGGCTATAGTCGCCACATTTCGAAACATATTGTTGAGTTTCAAATGAACTTAGAAAGACGTATCGATTTAAAAATAAAATTGTAGGCTAAGAAAGCGATATCAAACAGTATATTATCTACTTTTCATTGAGTTTAGAATTACACATTATCCATAGAAGAATTTTTTTTAGATTTCATTTAATTCCATCAGTTTAATCTCAGTGTTGGAATATTTAGTATTTCTTGTTATATATATTTCTGTGATAGTATATAAAAAAAGACATATATTGCAGATGCACTATATTAATATTTTGCCTTCATAAATTATTTAAATTACTGCGATAGTGAAATTTTGTATTTTTTATCTCAAGTATTGTGTTAATAGTTAATGTAATGTTCAGTAATTTTTTATTGCTTTTAGAGAAAATTCTCTGATATTGCTTTTCCCCCTTGTGTATGAAGCGTGTCATTTTGAAGCCCTTCATCTACGGTTATTTCGCACATTATGTAATAAGTTCTAAGTACCTCCTTTTCTGCGTTACAAGTAATATCAAGCTCCGTGTATTTACAAACTCCCATTCTCGGAAGTGATGCGTTTCACGATATGACAGCGATAGCGTGATTTGTGGCTAAGAGATGACATTTTCAAAAAGTTGTGTTCCTATTGTGGGCCACTTTTCTATACCTGAGGGTGGGGTTCGTATGAGATTTATGGCGCTCTGTTTTACATTAAATGGTCCGAACCAGGAATAGACTGTGGAAAAGAAGAAAGCATAAACTTTTGCTTTTAGACCCGACTCATGGATGGGATTACTTTTGACAGGCCGGATGGCAGAGGTAATGCAGTAAATACGGAATTATTTGCCATCGTCACTAGATACTCACCTATGTTTTATGGTTATCGTCTATAGAACCTGGACATTCGAACACTTAATCTATTTATAAAGATATTACTTCCAAAGTCCTTTTCTTTTGAAAAATTTCCATATGTATATATTGAAGCCCAATTCATCAAGCCAATTAAACATATATTGCAACTTGACTTAAGATTATTTTCTTTAAATTTAGTATGTTTATTGTAAGTGTTAGCCATATGGAAAATGTCAGTATGACTAAATTTTATGTTAAAGTATTAATCTTCACAACTTCCCATTGTTTTGGAATGGCTCGGAAAAATACGAATTCTGCTTTACTTTATTATTTTGCTACTTTTGTCTCTTCGACTGTATGCAGTCATCCAAGTGTAAAAATGTTACTTTAATTTTTTGACAAACAGTGAGTTATATCCTCAGAATATAAATTTTGTTCAATCTTTTTAAATCTAGGTTTGGTAATAGTTTTTGGTGCGGCAAAGTTCAAAATAACTTTATGAAGCTTTCCTGCTCTTATACAAGCATTATAATAAATAGCCTTTAAGATGGAAAGGAGTTACCGGAAATTTAGCGTTTAAAGCGCACTTTTAACACAAAAAATAGGATCGAAGTTGACGGGCGCGCGTTATACGTTGGGTGAAAAATGAGATCTTTTTTTAAAAAAAATAAATACAAACAAACATGAGCATATATATAAAAAAAAAATTTGACTTCTTCGATTCCATCGAATTCATATAATCGAAAAATTCATATATTCGATCGAAATACTGCTTAGTTAAAAGAAATGGCATTCCTTGCTAGCTTAAAACGCTGCAGTTCTAAAAATATACCATTTTTTTTCCAAAGCTTGGAATAATACAACGAATATATGACTTCAAAATATAAAAGCATTGCTCATGCGCGCTTCGTAAAAAAGAGGAGGATTTTATAGTACATTATAAAGTACTCTCTTCCTATTTTCCCTGATTATATTATTGTATACCACTTACTAGGACTAGTTTCATCAATTTTTATTGATTTAAATTATATATATTTCTCAGACAATCAATGTAATATGAATGGTAACTGATTGCGAAGGGAAATACTTTATTTAAAAAAAATGAATTTTTCACGTTTAAATTTTAGGCGAAAGTATCCATCGTCCGTGTTGTCAGTTTTTAACTTTATAGTGTTATAATTCTGTAGAATTTCTCAAAATATGCCCTGCATTACAATTTTTAACCATTTCTGTAAAATATCAACTTCTAAACAATGCCAAATAAACCTTTCGCACAGTAATTATTTAGTTCGTACTGATAGATTCAAAGCCGAGAGGGATGGGGGAAATTAAAAAAAAAGTATTAATTTCTTTCTGAGTGATAATTCATTTATTGCACATAATTTAATTTGTGAAATTTTTAAATTCAATTGATATCAGAGTTAAATAATGTAAGGCTAAGATTGCCCGTTTAATCGGCAATGATCTGGGCAATGGGGAAGTAAAAACAGTCACCGAGTGACATGCTGAGAAGAAAACGAGCGTAGGTTTGGAAGATGAGCAATGATTTTTTGAGTAGGTGTCAAATCAGAGGTGGGAAACTTTTCTTTTTTTCTTCTTAATTTCGTGAAAGACCGTTTGAGAGTGCTATTAAAATGATGTTACGTATATCTTATCATCATTTAAGAAGAGTTCTATCTCTTCCACGCCATATACATTTATGTAGGCGAACGATAATGGAGGAGGGCAAATATTCAGATTGTTAAAAATGGATCTGAAAACAAAAACGTGTTTATTTTTCAGTAATCGCACCTTGAAAAATTTGCACGCATTTTTGTCTGTGTACACCAAATAAATTAGAGCATGCACATTGACGTTTTCCTGTCAAATGTTTTATTTGATTTTAGAAATTTTTTATTCTGTTAAGTATTTCACAAATTCATTACAAATTGAATAACACGTTGGTTTTTTGTAAGGAGGAAAAATATTTAAAATGAAGCAAGAAAAAGTATACGTTTCATATATTTTAAATATATTAAGGAATATGTATTCGATAATTATTCAGAAATATGGTGCGTTAATTACTAAATTTAGTGTGTGCTAAATACATTTGCACGCGCTCTAATTTTTGATTCAATTTAATGTATATTCACTGCGAATATAAAAATTAGCATTCTCGCAGTTTGAAAAGGATACAAATGATTCTATAAATAAAATTCATATTTATTTGAATAGCAGTGTAAAAGCATTTTAGATATTTGAAATAATTGATGCTTATCTTGATATTCATCATTTTCAAAAAACAAATTTGATGTTTTACAACTAATAAATAAAATGTTCCGGACGATGTTTGGTGCTTTGTAAAATCTCTTCATCCAAGTTATTTAGATTCATGAAAAAAATTTGATGTTTATTTTTTTAATTAAAGAAGTAATTTTTTTTCTTGTGTAGTTTTTCATTAACTACTTTGTAACATTTCCTAAGCAGCATTTTTTAAAACAAAAATTAATTAGTTTTCAAAATTTAAATTTGCAGGTTCATATTTTTTGACAGAATTAGAGATCCAATTGAAAAAAATATCTATTATATTTACCTTACATTTTTGAGTAATTCTTTCTGAAGAAATATCCTCTCGAATTTAGGTAAATGATTTGGCAAAATTATAAAGGAAAAGCAACTTGGAATTTATATTGCCTATTCATGTAAGAATGAACTTGAGTGTCAGTTGTAGAAACTTAGTCTTTTGTTAGCCTTTACTTCTGACCACGAAGATGTTGAAAAGAAAAATTGTGGATTGGTTAGGTCAAGGTCAGACTCTTGTACAGAACATGAATCAACGTAGAACAAACGCTGCCACAAACACGCAAGTCTCTTTCCGGTGAAAGCTTAGTAAATCACCTAACCCGCGCGATGTTTAAGCCAAACAAGGGGAAAAAAAGTGCTCTTAGATAACCATACTGAATTGATTTCAACCTGGATATTGTATTTAAACCTCGAAAATGAATGGGTTTTGGATTATTCAATCTTTATAAACATATAATGTGGGAAAAATAATATATTTGCAATAATTTTATGTGTGCGTTATTTTTATTGGTAATTTTTATAGTTGTATGAAAGTTATTAAGTGTGATTTCTCTCTCGAAAAAATTGTAAGTCTAAATGTAGCTGTCAAAATTTTTCTAAATTATATTACTTACTTTGCATTTATATAGGAAAGCGGGTTAATTTTTAATTGGGTATTTATACTATTCGTCTGTGTGTCAGTTTTCGTTTCTAAAAAGTGAAAATTTTTTTTTTTTTGATTTTCTACCTTTTTTAAATAGTTTTCGGAAAGTAAAGAAATTCGAAAGAAGTTTTTCAGTTATGCTAAATGAAACTATTTTGCTTGAAATTTTTGCATGTTTTGAAATATTGTAGAATAATAAGGAAAAATCTAATTATAATTACATGAGAAATTGGGAACATTAATGTGATCAATAGTATTTATTATTCCTCTGTCATATTCTAGTTGCTTCAAAATAGACCTAATTTTATATTTTTAAGTACAAGAAAACAAGACAAAAAACAAGATTGTTCATGTATGAAAAAAAAGATTCTTTCCGTTCTACAACACAATTTCGTTTATTTTGCATCTTAATTCTCCCAGTCCAAATCTTTTTCCTCTTTTTCTATTGTGAGGATTTTTTTATAGAAAAACTGTGCTTTAATTCTGTGTTTAATGAATATTACTAGGAATATCTTCCAGGATTCTTTCTGGACATATTTTAATACTTCTGTTAATTTTCTATGAAATCTTAGTCACAACTGAAACTCTTTGTGGCTTATTACTATAAGACACGCTGGTAATTCAATTTGGGGGCAATTTCAAAATTGTTCTTCTTTCATTGAACCAAGTTCGTGTCTATTTCTTTTTCTTTTCTGGAATTTAAACAATTATTCACTTTTATATAATTCTAAGTTTTCAAGTAAATGAACGCTGGATTTTTTTATGAGTTTATGTAATGTGTAAATACTATCTTTCATCCATGTTTTTGAATTTATGTATTTAAATAAAGTTAAAACTTTTTGCATTTTTATGAAACTTCTTTGGGATGAAAATACTTCCTCATTTTCCCTCTTCGTTGTAAACTCTACATGCTTAAGTAATTGAAGCATTTTTCCCATTCATGAAAAAGGAAAAAGCAAAATGATGCAATATAGAAGCATAAAAATTAGATTCCGAGAAATAAGGGATGAATCGAGAACAACTCTATTTTAAACATATTTCTATTAATTCTTAAGCACAGATGAAAATAATTGTTTTAAAATTTGTAATTTGTTTTACTAATTTTCTTAAATTTATTTCATGCAATCAAAATTTTTTGACCTTTTTTGAAAAGCCAATGAAATTATCTGATCTAAAATTTGTATCCTCTAAAACTAATTCTTAGATTTATATAAAGCAGGTAGCTTTTCATTTCCGTTATTTTGCTTATAGATGCAGGATAAATCGTTTGAAGAAGCTGTTAAAAATGCTACTGCCTCAGAGGTAATAGTTTTTCTTTTTCGAACTTTGATCCTTACTAGTTCGAATTATATTCCTACTTGTTTTCATGTAAAACACATGAAAAGTTCTTTCAAGCCTATTTGCAACCTTATTTAGGTTTTTTTTTTGTTTACTAGTTGCAGGCTTCAAAAAAGATTTGGAAAAAATTCTTATATAATATAATGATAAAGTAATTAGTTTCATTTTCTTCCTCTTCGAGCTCTTAGTATAAAATATGCTTTTGCTAATTATTCACGTGAAACACATTGTCCATTAAATATTTGTTTATTTATATTTTCATAGTTCTGTTCATGGCTATATGCCTCGATTACTAATTAGATGCGAAGTGGATAAAATGTGATTGTTTTCTCTCTCTTGTCTGCTTCGAACTGCTGTCCTTGTTAGTTTGAATTATGTATCTATATTCGCTCTCTTTCTCTGTGTGAAGGCTATTGACCAGTTGGGATCGTGTCCAACGACCCACTGACTCAATCACCGAGTTTCCACCGAACCATGACGTCATAGACACCGGCCTCTTGTAAATGACACGTGATCTCGTGGGTGGATGGTTTCATTAAGAGTTTGTTGCAGAAAAGTTGATTTTCATCACTTTTTTTTTTTCCACAAAAAATTCCAACGCCAATAGGAATATTTCATCCCCTCTTTCTAACTTTTCCCTTCCTAATTTTTCGAGTCTTCGACCCGAAGAGTTCACGAAGGTTTGGATTACCGGTTCACGTCTGGCCATCAGCACTTTTCTCCCCCTTCCATCTCTCAAATCAGATCTGTCTGTTACCTGTAGAAGATGCGTCATTTTTTCGGTTTGCGTGGGTGTTGCATTACCGAAGGGAAAACCTTTAGCGTCTTAAATATTAGAAGCCATTTTCAGCTGGTTTCAAAGTTTCCATTGTTTGTGTCTGCGTTTGTATACTTACCGGGAGTGCTTTTTATATTTGTTTTATATGTCAATTTTTCATTCTCTGCAGGAGTGACATAAATCACGGTTTCGAAAGCCGGAACAGGCCGTCATTCATTTTCCTCCCAAGAGTGAACGTTTTGTTTCTCCAGTTATTTTACGGGAAATCGTGAAACTCACAATTGACCTCTAAAATATGTACTGTTCCCCCCCCCCCTTCTTTTTCGATTCGGAAGATAAACTGTCGAAAAATAGAAATCTCTGCTCGGCTTAAAATAATGTGCCCTACAACTAAATGTCATAAGAATCATGCGTAAAATCAAAATTAAATTTTTGTCATGTTGAACGAAACATTACTATACCTTTCTCTCTTCGCATCATTTCTACAGTTTTGAAAACTGTAGAAAAATGGTACAAAGCATACAATGCATCAACAAATATACATTTTAAATCTATTTTCTATCCTCAATAAATCTGCGTGGTGCTTCAATAATTGGAGTTAAATTTCAGAATCGAACTGTCTGACATTTTCAGCCCCTTGTGCCCCTCTTTTTTAGGAGATTTGGAAACAAGTTTCCTTTATTTCCATTTTACCTTATCCGCATACTCTGAACGGGAAGAAATAACGCCAACCAAACAGCGTTCGAGGTGTCGCATCTCTGCTACCTACTTGACCCTTGACTCTCAGGGTTGAGGGAGATTACTTTTTCTCTTACCGGAGTAATTCTAAGCGTGACATCCATAGAAATGTGTTTTGGAACTCGTAGATTCTGTCATTCCAAAAATTTATTAGCAATCTATTTTATTTAGCTGAAGCGCAGCGTACTGCTAATTAAACTGGAAACTATGTCTGCGTTGAATAAAACCTTTTATTTTTTTCTTCTAGTATAATTCATACTTCCTAACTATGTATTTAACGGAAGGATATACTTTTTTTATTTTGTTTATTTTGTAATTTTAAGATCTCGCATGTAATTTATCATGATTGTCTCTATAGATTTAAATCTGGACAATGAAAAAATATGCGCACACTTAAACTATTAACTACATCGAGAACAACATCATATAAGACATTTAAATGTTTTGAGAGTCAAATTATAACTTTCTGGATAAAAATATTTCGTTGTAAATTAATCGTATATATATCAATGCTCATATGAAAACACTTTGAAATATAGAGTAAAAATAATGAAGTTTCGTTTTTAGCTCAGAATTTTTATTTTAAGTATAAAAACAACTGATGAATTTTGGTCACTTTGTTTAATTATTTAAAAGTTAATTTGGGTGGGATGATTATAATTACCATGTTGGAATCAAAATATCTCATAATTAATTTTATACATTTCTTTCCAGATAAATTATGCGTTCAAAGATCCTTCGTTCGTTGATGGAATTGCTAGTCATCGTTTAAGTTGGCTGCCAAAAGTTTCGCGGGAAAAGGTGAAAAACATGACTGTAAGTATTTTTGCAGCTTTTTGACGTTTTTATCTTTTGCTTTAAGAAAAAAACAAAGTTTCTATTTATTTCAAAATAGAATTAAATTTGTTGGCAAAGGGATGAATGCAAAAGTTACCATAAATCCAGTTTAAAGTAAATAAGTAAGAAAATAGCAATCTAATATAGAGATTAAAGTTATATAACCCATGTAATATGCTAGTGTTATGGCTAAAATTACAGAATTGAATTAAATTCAAGCGCCGACTTTCCTCTTTATTCTTTTATGTTACTGGGTTGAAGTGTAATTTAGAAGAGGAAATACAGTTAAAGATGTTGTAAAAATTTTAAAGTACTAAAATTAAACTGGAATTCCTTTGAATCATTATAATCTAAAAGTATTGAATAATCTATTTACGACCCGAAATGGAACGAAGACGAAAGTAGAGTACTGCATTCACGACAATGCTTGCTTATGAATATCCTTTACTGTGATGAACAATATATTATATGTAGAAAATATGAAAACAGTGTATAAAATAAAAATAAATTTTTTTCCAAAAAAAAGTTGTAAAAGTTTCGATAAAACAGCTACAAAATCAATACCTGTAGTAAAAAAAAATCAAGTATCAAAATTTAAGTAGAAAGAACATCTATGATTAAGAAAGTAAATAATTATTAAATCGTATATTAAATCAAACATCCATTTTAATACAAATGTGTGATTTGGAGAAATTTAATACAGAAATAAGGCCCTAAGCAATAGTCATATTTTTAAAACTTCAGTTTTTTTCGATAATCATTACCTACATAACTACTCTGGAAATAATGTAATATTCTTTTATGTTATTGTATGAATATTACTGTTCCAGAAAGGAAGTTTAATGTTAAAAATTTTAAATTATTGTTAATGTTTAAATCATAAGTATTTCAATTTAATTAATGATTTATTATATGTGCAAAGTATCTAAGTATTTTAAGTTGATTATTGTTAGGATTACCAAGATTTAAGCAAGAAAATTAAAAGGAATCGCATTAACTTGCTATTTTTACCTAAAAGATATATATATATCAATATGCTGTTTCCTGTAAAATATAAACTAAATTGTGTTGGTAGAAGGTTATCTTTTTTTGTCCTTCTAATTTAATCTGCTTATATGTAAGATTATAATTAACTTACATTTTTTAGAGTTAAATTGTATACCAAGTGCTACAAAATGTGAAAATTCATAAAAATATCTGACCATAATTATCTAAATTTGTAAAAGAACTTTTATTATATTAATATATATATATATATCTATATATATATATATATATATATATATATATATATAGTCCATAAGTATATACAAATAGGTATAAACCGAAGTATTACCAGTCAAGACAGTAAGAAATATTAGTCACAGTAGTACAACAGCAAACTCTTTACCTTAGGAACCAAGATTGAAGGTTTAAAAAAAGTTTTACGACTAGTCAACCTTCTCCTGTAATTTGCCTATACATTGGGTCATAGCGAAAGGAGGAAACATTAAGAGAGAAATGTTATTTATTACAAATAAAATACACAATACTATTAATACATACCGATTAATTGACTGCGAGTACTTGCTAGTAAAGAGTTAAAACTGGAAGATAAAACTTACTACGTGAGCTCAGCATCAGGTTACGGTTTCCCTCCAAATACAAAGGAGTATTAGCAGTATCGCATAAAAATAAATTAGTAAATTCGAATAAAATAATAGTAAGTCTATATACACACATTTAAAAACCTTAATGATGTTAAAGTTTTTTTTTTAAATAATAGGACTTCCTAAATATACACAATGATACTAAAATAAAATAAAGTGTAATTAATTTTAAAACATGTAGCGCCATCTCTTGATTAACTGTATAATTAATAAAAAAACCCCACTTATTGTAAATATTATTACATTTTGTCATTTCGCTGAGAACTACTAGCAATATAATTGTAAAGAAAATTAGCAGAATATCCACGTTCAATACAATGACTAATAAAGTTATTAAAATTTAAAAATATATTAGATTTGTCGCTAACTAATGCATTATTGCTAGAAATATAGTTGAAATTAATATTTCTATGTATATATAGTGATATATTAGAATTCCAATATGACACTTAAAGAATGTTAAAACATTAAGCATATCTTTAATCGTAAATTTTTCGCATGTAATTTATAATCTTGAATATACAATGATCCACCTAAGTTATTAGTTTTAAATGGATTATTAATTTTTTAACTAGGTTTAAGTAACCAGGATAAAAGTTAACATTGGAGTTAAAATTATTATTTTTACCAAAAACAATTTATCATCTTTTTTCTAAAAATGTAATTGTCATTCTTAACAACATATTTATATTCATAAAAATCTAAATATAAATTAGCCAAACTATTGCTATCAGGGCCACCTTGAGGCAAACCATTAGTTTGTTTATACAATGAGCCATTAAAATTAATGCAATTTTCTTTTAAGACTAAATCTGAGAGTTTTAAATTTGTTGAAATTAATAGTAAGATTATAATTACTGTGATTTTCTAAAATTGCCTTAATAATATCATTAATATCCATGAAATTGAAAAAATCTTCAAAAAAAAACTATAAACTGAATAAATATTTTATTTTTTAAGAAAATCTATATCTTTACTATTTTTAATTATAGCTTTATTATATTGCTTGTTGAAGTTTTGTATAATATTAGGCAGCATTTTGTATTTTGTATAACATTATGTGCGTTGTGTGCAGCATATATATATATAAAGTGAGATGTTGGAAGATTATCATTTACTAAATAGTATAAGGGTTTATTATTAGCGAAAGTATGTTGCTTAGTTAGAAAAAGTATAATTCTATTTAAAAATACTTTCATACTAAATACGGTTTTTTTTCCAATTATTATTAAATCTTAATGTTTTTACTGGTGGAAATTTTAGAATTAAAAAAATAGTGAAGTGACTTGAATTACAAGTTGCATTAATTAGTGAAATTGAAATCTTAAATTTTTTAAAGACAATTTGAGAAACTGCTTTTGTGTAAGCAGTCTCTCTGCTAGGAAACGATTACATCTGCTTTTGTAAATATTTTTTCCACAAAATACAGTTTACTTTCCAATCCACAATGACAAATTAGAATTTCGTTGGTTGCTTGGTTGAAATTCTGAATTTTTACATTCCAATTAATGATATTTTGAAGTTTTATATTTTTCACGTATCTTATACAAGTTATTTCACTTTATAATATCCTTATTTTAACTGTAAATATTTATTATCAATTATTGAGAACAATTATTAAATAGTGATTGCATTTGTTATGTCATAAGAAGTTTTATATTGAGTAAAAATACTACAAATTCGAGATGCACAATAAGAGTAAACATTTGAATGCAGTGCGATCAGTGTGAATTGATATTTCATTGTTTAGGAGTTGAATTTTTTTAAAAATGTTTATTTGAAAATATCTTGTTTTGAATAATGCAATATTTTGCAATATTTTTAATACGAAATTTACTACTTATGTATGTGTGTAATGAATTTTTATTAATGTTAGGAGTGTAGTTTTAGCTCTAAAATAAAATTTTAGCTGCGCTTAAAATATTTTATGCACTAATAAAATAATAAAAACTGTCGAAATTACATAAAATTTGGAAAATACTCGTATTTCACTGATTTCTATCCAAAAGAGGATAAAAGATATTCATGCCAAAATCGCTAAAATATTTAATTTAGGTATTGTTTTTTAAAAAATTTTATCGTCTTGTTTGAATTGTATAGAAACTAAGCATGCTCCTTTATATTCAAATGAGAGAGAATAATGTAAAGAAACACGAATGCAACGAAATCGTTCCCATCTAACTTAAAATGAAACTTAATATCTTTCCTACCAAAAAAGGTAAAAACTAGTAGCTCGAAGAGAAGTGTTAAAATTGTTTCTGGTATCATTGTTGCTTGTGAAAGATTTTGGTCTGATTTGTGTCCCTTTTTTTAATGTTTCAGTTGCCAGAGCTGTGTATATATTCATTTGGAGTACTTCAATACTATGCAGTGGGCATGGATCAAGTGTTATTGGATGAAGTAATGTATGGTGGCCGCTTCCTCACCATGTGCCGGGATGCTGAGAACCTTTTGACTCAACTTCTGTGCCAGATCCATATGGCCACCTTTCTCCTCAAGTCTCCTCCCGCCTCCGACGTGACGCGGGCCGCCATGCACCAAAAACTCAGACAGGGCAATTATGCGCTCCGCATGTATCGCAACTATTTAATATTTCGGGACTATGTCGAGGTCCTGGACATTTTCCTCGAGGCATTTGAGGCGATTGAAGCCAGGACGTTGTCTACCTTGACCACCCCTCAACCAGTATTGTACCAAAACTAGAGAATCTGGAGGCTTTGAAAGAACTCTTCTCTTAATCTTTTATGCCTGTGATGTTTTTATTTATTATTTTAATTTATTTTTTAATGTTAATTGACTATTTTGTGCGCGTGAGTTATACAGAGAAAGACTCATTTTTTTTTTTATCTTTGTGCATTTCGATCTTGAAGGCATCGATGAAGATCGTGGAGAACGTTTTTATCAACGTTCACAGTGACGACTGTTCACTCTATTTTCTTTTCTTTCTCTCTATATATTTCCCTTAATTTTTATAATTGATTAATGTTTGTATTCCGAATTATAAAGATTTTAAGATTTTTTTTGAATTGTATCTGATTTTAATGATTCTGCATTAAAGTGTAGTATTTTCCCCCACATTTTTCTTCTTATCAAAAATTCCATAAGATTTAATTTTTATTTCACATTACTGACTTAAAAAAATCGGAATGATTTGTAACTGGTTCTTCAATGTGAAATAAAAAGTAATTTTAAAATTTAGAAAAGCTTTTCGATTTTTTTCAGAGTAAAACTAAATAAAGTACTATGAATGTGCTTATCACCTCTTTTTAAATAATAATTATCTTTAAAGACGTATACTATATAAATTTTGTTTGCTACAGAATTCTTCTAAAAGCTACATTTCTTTAAATTTGGAAAATACAGAATTCGAAAAAAATAAACTGGCATGTCTGCCCAAAATTCGATGCTCTTTTTTTTCTTATGAAATTTTTCTCCAATATTTGCCAATTAATTCGCCAATTTAGCTAGCCATTGATAAGTATGTATATATGTGCCAGTGTATAAAGTACCCTGAGTAATTTCTCCTATCATTGACATGAATCGTCCCACTTCATTAAGTTCTGGTACTTTGCCCTGTGCATTATATCTGAATACTGATTCCTATTGATGTATTTTTGTGTTGATTTCGTGTAGGATTAATTTGTGTGTGTTTATTTTTATATTAAACTTGATTTTTGTCTCTATTAAAAAGAAACCAAAGACATTTTTTTTGAACAAAGGTTTTTTGTGTTAAAATAGTAAATATATTTGTTATGAACATATTATACACCGAGATTTTAAATTATTTTTCACAGTGCATTTGTAAACATGAAAAGAAAGAAAAAGCATCTTTTGTTTAAGTACTGTTTATTATGAAACTTATATGTGAAGTTAGAATATTTTTTGAAGAAATCTTATTTTTATTTGAACTTGTACTATGAATTTTGTAAATCAGAATTTTCTTGGGATGCGTCCCTCTTGTGCATATGAGGTAACGCTTCCTATTTCAAAGTGCTAGTTTATATATAAAATTACTTAAATGTGGAATAACAATCAAATATTTTCATTTTCATTAGAATTTTGCATTTGTGTTTATTTAAATTGTCTGTTTTTTAAAATTCGATGTATGTTTATTTCATGTATAAATTGCTATTTAAAGTCATATTTTTATTCTTTCAAAACATTTTAATGTTATTACAATTTTTCTTTGTTTTTCTCATGTAATTTATTTTTACAGTTTGAGAAAACTCTTTGATGCAGAAAAATAAACGAGAAAGAATAGAATTTAATGCCGATTTTTCTCTGAAAGAAAAATCTATTGCAAATCGAATAGAAAATCAATTGAGTTTCTAAGAACAACGGGTTTTATATGAATTGCATTATACTACAGATCTATATTTATGTAAATTTTTCGCGCATTGTTATATTAAAATATAAATAAATATACCTGCAGATGCATTATTTTCTTAAAGTACTCTTTTCAGCTTTAACACAACAGTTTTCATACTGCATTAGGATAATTAAGCATTTAAATAAACTAGTTAACGATTTTGGTTGTGTTAAATTAGGTATTAACCTAACAATAATAAGTAGTTTTTCCATCAGTATTTATGCTTTATTTCTTGTTTACTGCATTAAAAATAAAATTTGCAATAATTATTAAACAAGTTTAGATTTGTAAGATTTTTCTTTCTTTTTACAAAAGAACAAAGCCGAATTTATAAATTTGGATTCGGAAGTAAGCAAGAAACCCATTTTTTTGCTTTTGCAGTTGGATATTTGGAATACTTGTTTTAAAAAACGGTTTTTAAATGTTTATGTTTGAATTTATGTCGAATAATTTGCATTGTAAGCTTTATTTTTTGAATAAAATACCTGTTTTAAAGTATCATTTTCAAATTAAACTATTCATTTTTCTCAAATTGTTTTCACGTTTTACGATTTAAAGTTTAAAAATGTTTGTAAATGCTTTTCTCTCTATAATTTGAAATGTTATGTAATATTTAGTTAGTTTCATCCCTGCAATTTTTTTCATTGCTTACTTCCGAATTATAACTTGAGTGTTAACCAATATCTGAAAACTTAACTAATTTTTGTTACAAATATTTCATGACGTCTTTTTATATTAAAAAAAAGACGCTTAAAATTGGTTCTTGTAGTTTAATTTTTTACCTGTATGAAATGAAATGAATCTCTTACGTTGTAAATATAGCTTTTTATAGAACAAATTCCCCCTTTTAAAAAGCAACTTATTTTTACGTGTGAAATTTTGTTCTACATTTTTTAAGATCATTACTTTTAAATTTCAAAATAAATGTAAATTTAGGTTTTAAAGCATTTCCCTTAAAAGTTTCAAATGGCAGCTTGTAGAATTTCTTTGCTGAAGAGCTAGCTATTTAATTAAAATAGCTTTTCTTAGCTTTAAAATCGAAATAAAATTACTTTTTTGAAATATAATGCTTCTTATTCAACCAATAATAAATTCTTTTCAGTATTAATCTTACCTGAAACTTCGAGAATCATCGCAAAATAATCCTCAATAAAACGGAGTTTCATAGTAAATTATTATTGGTTTTCATAAAAAATTAATTTACAAACTGAATCAAGCAATTGTATCATTGTAGTCATGAACAAGTATATTTGAAGCATAAAACTTAATTTCAGTACTTTTTTAATATGTTTACATATATAAATAACCCCTTTGAATGATATTTTATCGGAAATAATTAAAGTAAAGGAGGAATGAAAATATTTCAGGAAAAAAATATGGTTTTTCGTCTGATAAACATTTTATAACATTATGCATTTTTGTTTTACTGTTTTACTTATTTAGTACTTACAGTTTTATTACAGAGTTTAATTGATAGGTTTTTGAATTAAAGTGTTTTATTTCTTAATTAATAAGAAAAAGTGGAATTAAGGATTTGCATAGTGATGTTTATAAATTTCTCTCTGCGTTTAACCTAAATACAGGATCAAAATAATAAAGAGTTTTTCTTAATTTATACATTTTTAAGAAAATTTTTTTCATATTATTACTCATTTAAATGTATATATACATATATTTTTATACGAATTATTTTATAGTTACTTACGAGCTTCTATTTTCATAAAAAAAAAAAAACTAAATTTTTATCAATGGTTTTAAAAATTATCTGGCATTGAAAAAAAATTTCTGAATAACGTTTCATTCATAAAAATACGATAAAATATTAACAGTTTTTAAATAATTTTTTAAAATCAACCAAAAAGTAACTGCATTCCATCACATTTTTATAATTATTTTATTTTCAAATTTGCGAGAACCAAAAATCAAGTGTTATTATAATAATTTTGTAAAATCCGATTATATTTTTATATTTTACTATTTCCATACATGCGTGAAATATGCTTTAAATTTCAGGGCATGCAAACAGTAAAAAAATGGAATTACTCAAAAATATAGATGGAATAGTTAATAAAACATTACATATTAGTTAAATACTTTCTGTGCATATGATACAATTAGAATTTTATAGAATATATCAGGGATTCTCTTTTGGACAATACTAAAAATTATTGAAATGATTATGCCTCGCTTATAAAAATTATTATATATCTGATACTTATACTGTCATTCAATATATTAAAATATTTATGATTGAAACAGAACATACTTAATTCTTTTGAAAAACTCTTGAACTGGATTAGTTTTATCATGAATATTTATATAACAGATTTTAAATTCCAATTTATAAAAAAAAATTGTGAAACTACATCTTATGAAAACTGGCTATTTTTAAAACGTAGAAACATTGTAAATGCTCTCTAAGCATTTTACTTCAGATCAATTTAATTCAGGAGAGTAATAGTTGCAGGAAACCTAAAATTTTACTCATAATTAATAACAGTAAGATATTTTGAAGTAATTCTTCCTTCCTACGGCGTCGTATACTTAGTAATACATAAGCTCTTCAGTATTTATTTAGATGCACTTATTCAGTTTGTTGACTCATCATGCATAGTTTTTCACCAACAGCTGAAAATGAGTTCCAGTGAAAATCCTGGGACTATTGTGATTTATGTAAATTTTTCACTTTGTGTAATATTCTAATTGTCATTGTATGTAAATTTTCATAATGTATATTTTTATGGTAAATATTACCGAAGTATTTTGTATGATGTATTGACTGATGTTCGTCATTGAGTTTTTATTCTGATTTATTTCTTTGCATGAATGATACTGAATGACTGAAAAAATTGTGGTTCCTATAACGCTGAAGACAAAAAAGTGTAAATGCAATGTCAAAATGTGGTGCTAATTGTTTGATGCTATTTTTGTGAATAAAGCAGTTTTTAGCAATCGACATGGTTTCCTGTTTGCTTTTTATTTTTCGTTTTCCACAGCACTTTCACTTATAAAAAAAGTTACGTGTTGCATTTTCGCCTGATTTCCTTTTTTAAAACAGTCGATGTTTATCTCAGAAATTAGCTTACGTTTATACTAGGCTATCATGTATCTTCAGTGCCATCAATTCATAAATATATTGTTAAATTTATGGAGTTTTATCCATGCTTTTTGATCTAGAGCAGGGGTGTCAAACTCGAGGCTAGCGGGCCGCATGTATATTGCCACACAATAATATGTAATAAAATATCAAAATTTTTCCCGAAATAGGAAAGATAGTAGCAGAGAAGAAGTGTCAAGACGTAAATGTTAATTTTTTTGTTCTTTTATAAGTGTTTATTGAAATGCATTATTCCAATTAAAACTACATTTCAGTGGATATTGATTTTCTTTGCGGCCTACCTTAAGTTAACCCTTAGTTTATTTACCCCAAGTTAGCCTTTGAGTTTGATACCTTTGATGTAGAGTGTTTATTGTAAAACAGCTATCACTGGGGGGAAAATGCTTCTGCATATCTAACACAACCCGACCGCAAAAATTCTTACGGTGTAAAAATGAGGATCAGCTTGGGTAACGTCCTCGTCATTTATCTGAGATTCCATATTAGAGATCTGCCATTAATAACCATTCTATTTCATTTTTCGATGTTAATATAATCAAGCAAACTATTTTATTAGAGCACACTTTGAAACAAAATTAGCTAAATATCATGTATTTAATTTTAGCTGTATAATAAATTTATATACATTTTCCTGCATAAGTTATTTAAAATTTTTTTTTACAAACGCTTGATGACTTCAAAGATATATGAAGAAGTGAGCTTTCACCGTAGTATTTTTAAGAGTGAAATATTTCCTTGGAAATATTTCTCGGATTGTATGCATCGGTTGTCTTAGTTCGCTAACGGAGTAAGTGAAACTATAGATTCATCAAAAATTTTAATACAGAACGAGAGGATTGTTACGCGTTAAGTATTTATAACTTGAACTTAAATCATTCTTTGACACAAGAACATTAACTTCAAACTCGGATGTTAACATACACATCTGATTGTATTTCGAAATTCTAAGAGAACATTAATTGCCCATTAAGCTTTTTATTCCTCTTCTTATTTGATAAGTTTCGAAACTACCTTGTTAAAAGTATAATAAACCCCCTTCCTCTCTATAATACGGGTTCATATAAGGCGGATTCGTATAACATGCCGCATAAATCGTGATCGTGTTCGTATAACAAGCTAAAAGAGACTCGCATAACATGGCAAAAGAATGAGAGAGATGTTGAGATTTTATTACGCTTTTAGTTCCAATAATTAATAGAACCTTTGGCTGGTAACATTAAGCGTTATTCTGATTCTCAAATTTCAGTTAAGCCCGTTTTTTGTGGAAATCACCTCAGTTTGTTTCCACTTGTGATGCACATTAAATGTGTCTGAAAAAACTCATAGCTGAAATTTGAGGGGAAATAAATCCTTGTTAAATTAAAACAGATTTCATCCAGAGAGGAAATACATATATTATCTTTGATATATATACGCACTATCAATTAAGCTGTGGTTTAAGTAAAGTATTTTTATCATCAAAATGTCTCGTAAAATGACACGGATTCGTAAAACACGGAACATATTTACCGTGTTGAAGCCCACTGTAATGCTCTAAAAGGCAAGGTCTAGCGATAGTATTTTTCTTTACCAAAGAGCGAGATACTTATGAAACTCGTGAAATGTCCATTATGAAATTATGTCACAAAGGAGTTGTTCGTAATTAAATTTAAAATATTTAGGGTTGTTGCTCAGCGATGCATCCTAAAAAGGAAACGATGTTTATTTTGCTTTATTTAATTGCGCAGTTCCATTTCCTGATCTTAAATTAGCATTCGATTCAACAAAAAGTCAGGAAGGAGTATTGATTCACAAAATCATGATGAAAATGGATTCAAAGAACTTCCGAGATCGCACATCTATCGTTTACGTCATTGGTTTCTGTATTTCATGTTGAGTATACGTGGTAAAACTAATCAAAGAGAAAAACTTTAATTCAGAAAGTAAGTTAGAATATTTAATGAAAGCATCAGGTGGAACAAAGCATTATAACTTTTGAATATTTAATCTGAAATATAGCTTAGAGAACGTGGTTATGTAACTAAAGTAATGTGCCTGCAAAAAACAGAAGGTCGTTCGTCCTTTATGGAAACTATTTTGTAATTCCTTTCCTTGCTTGAATTTGGAAATAAAACTTTGGCAACTTCAGAATAATCGTCTGCTAAGGTTTTCTATTGATTGGAATGTAAAATAAGACATTTTAAAAATGGCTCTTAAAAATGACATATGGTTCGAAGGTTACTTAGTTACGCTTTCCAAGGAGAAATATTCGTATCAACAAATAAAAAGCGGTGTAAAAATCTCGGTTATTGCATTTAAATCAAAGGTATTTATAGTACATTAAATTTGAAAGAGAAAAAGCATCTAGCAAAAAGTAAAAATGAAAACAAGACCGCTCACGGAACTTCATCCTAAGACTGTTCGAACACTGATAACTCGATAGTTATCTGCATCGAAAATCCACCGCCTCAAAGATTCATTGCATCGAAACTTTGAATGTTTTCCAGAACTGTAATTAAAATCATTCATACGAATTTAAAGGTAAAACAGATGTTTAAACCTAAAGTTCGTCTCCTTTTTTAAAACATATTGCTGAAAGAAAAGTAAATTAAACAAAATTATGTAAAAAAAAAACACTTAGATGCTGAAAAATGGAAATTTGTGGTAACACGCAATGAGATAATGTTATATTTAAGTGATTGTAGTAAAAGATCAATTTTATATTGCTCAACTGACGGGGATGACTACGAGATGGCTTCGTAAGTATACAGTAAAATTCCCAAAGGGATTCATGATAGTTGTAGGATTTTTTAACAACGGATGATTTAAAACCAAAAAAGTCTCAAGTAAACCCAAAGTTAATTCCCTCTACTATCAGTAGAACGATTAAGAACCAATTTTTGAAGAAGAAATTTCTTTACATATGGAAAGGACATTGATAAAGTGTAGCTTCATATGTACAAAGCCTCTAGTCACACGCCTAAGTCAACTGCCCCTTATTTAGCAAAGAAATAATCAGAAATAGAAATAAAGTGTATCCCATTTGATGAAATATCCTACGCTTCTGCAATGAACTTTTGTGCTTTCGGTTTATTAAAACGAGCCTTAGAAAAACGGCATCCAAGAACACTGAACAGACATTGGAAAACAGTTCACGAGGAATGGAGAAGAGTTTGCATGAGAGTACTAAAAAAATGTTTACTTTCATGAAAAATTCGAGCTAGAACTATTGTCAAGAATCATGGTTATGAGATAGAAGAAAATTTCTCCACAAAAAGTACGGTTTCTATTGATAAAAATTGACTATTAAGAAAAGGATGGATAACATCTAAATTTTCATTTACCTCATAATTTTTTTTTTTATGAAGTGCTAAAAAAGCATTTCCTCTCTCAATTAGTCTTCCTCTTTAAAAGTTCTCTACAAATTAAATATTAGTCCAACGAAGTATGGGTATTTGAGTAATATCTAAAAGTGAAATTACGTACTGTTTGTTCTTGCTTCGAATCTTTCTCCTGTCTTATTTTAAATGCTGTCTGCATGCTTGTACTGTATTAGTTCTAATCTATATCTTGTTGATTAATCTTATATCCTGATTTTTGAAGCAAGATTTTTTAATTATTATTTTACTGCTAATTTTATTACTAAGCAATTTACTCTCCTTTTCCTTTTGATTTTAACTAAATACAAAGTAAAAAACAATTTCTCATTAGTTGTGTTACACAACTTTTTTTAGTCAATTAATAAACTTTAACAGTGAAGGATAATACATTGGAAGAAATGTGTAAAGTTTCTTATTGTATTAAGACTTTAAATAAGTTCTTGCTGTTTCCTAACAGATGGCACTACCAGGACTACGTACATGCAATTTCAGATGGTAACTCATCAGCAGGGAAGTACTGCATGTAATATTGAGCTTCAGTGTATATTAATTCGTCATAGTGTAAACAGCGGGTTTTGTTTTTGTTTATGTTTCGTTCTAAAAATGTCTAGAGAGTTTCGTACAAAATAAAGCGTATTTGCGGGGAATTTTATTTCTCTATTTTATTTAAAAGAAAGCCTGTTGAGACTTACGGAGAGAATGCTGTCGGAAACGACTTGCAGAGACTGTGGTTTGGGCGCTTAAAAAATAATTAATTTTTAACTTCAGGATAAAGATCGCTCTGGTCCATCGAAAAAAGTTTTAAGACAAAGTATTGACGGGATTGCTTTTTCAAAATGCATGTCAGACGCTAGATGAACTTGGGAAATCATTACAAATAGATGAGTCAACAGTTTCGAAAGCGTTATTTGAAGCCGAGAGACTTCGAGTGGCGTTTTCTCACGTATGAACTAATGTTTCATCGACAGAAAAGGAAAGTATTTTTTCACCTTATCGTGATTGGCGAAGAAAAGTGGATACAGTACGATAATCCAAAGGGTAGAAGATAGTGGAGCAGGCCCGCTCATGCATCAACGTTGTTTGCAAAACCAAATATCCATGGTTAGAAGCTTCTCCTCTGCATTTGGTGGGATCAGCAGGGAGTAGTTTATTACATGAGTTGCTCAAACCGAATGAAATTATCACGAGAGAACTCTATCGACTGCAATTGATGCGTTTGAATCAGGTTCTAAATAAAAAATGGCTGCTATGCGAGCAAAGATACCATTAAGTGATTTTACAACGTGGCAATGGTTTACCACGTTGCAAAACCAGTGAAAACCTACCTAGAAACGCTTATATGTGAAGTGCTACTCCACTTGTCGTATTCACCGGACATAGCCCCTATCAATTATCACCTATTCCGTTCGATGACCTGGCTGAGTAGAGCTTCCATTCCTTTGAAGGTATTAAAAAATGGGTCAATTCTTGGCTAACCTCAAAAGTCGTATCGTTTTTCAGCGATGGAATTGATATACTGCTAGAAATATGGAAGAAAGTGGTTTCTAATAATGAGCAATACTTTCAGTGATACGTTTTTTACCTTATATTTTAAATGGAGCATTTATTTTGTTTAAAAAATAACGAGAACTTATTTAAGGTTCTAACAATTGCTTATATATCATTACAAACACTCCCTGCACGGGAAAGTGAAATAGTACGTTCATTAAAACTACAGGCAATCGTCAGGATGAGTCTGACTTTACACATAGTAAAATTATGGACAAGCTTGAAGAGAGTTGTAGTTTATGAGTGTTGCAAAAGGGTTTAAAATTGACGAAAGTGTAATTTCAGGAGCTTACAAAGCCTTCCAGATGACAGCCTCTTCTGTAACAGAAGTTGACGGTCGAGGAAGGCAATGACAAGTGATGACTGGTATATCGTTCTACAAGCGAAAAGAGAGGATATCGGGCAACATTACTCAATGGCTGCATACTGCAATCGAACGACTGGTATCACGGTTTACTGTTGCCAAACGTCTGCATAATGTTCGCTCTTCATCCGAACGCTGCATATCACTAACAGTAACCCATCGGTGCCACAGTTTACAATGGTATCAAGTATACAAATGCTGGACATCTCATCGATGAAGTCACATTCTATTTATTGATGAGAGTCGTTTTAGTTTGAGCAACGATTCTCGTGACCAGTTGATATGAAGCGAGGAAGGGAAACGGTTTCATCCCAAATAATTTCAAGGAAAGAGACCATTGGAGGGATCTTGGAGATCTTGTGTGGGAAATCATTATGTCGAATGGGCGAATGAAGCTCCATATTTTCGACAGCAGATTACTTACAGGAAATCGTTACTACAATGAAATTATCGTCCCCTACCTGCGTCTTCTCCGAGGTACCATTGATTCAGGCTTTAATTTTTGGAAATGGCAATGCATATTCACATATGACCACTGTAGAATGGATTGGCCAACATACTTCCCAGATTTAAATTTCATCGAACATGTGCGGTATACTTTGAGTAGACGCCTTGCAAAAAGATCGCAGCCAACAGACAGCTGAAATAAATGCTCCTTGAAGAGTGAAAACTCTTACTTCAAGAACTACATGATAATTTGGTATTAAGAATAACATATCATCATTTATATGGATTCCTTTCATACAATTCTGTCGACTCTAAAACATATTTAAATGTATTTATTATTAATGTGTTAGAAATACTTACAGTTCAGAAATGTGTTTTGTGATTAGCTTTTCACGTAAAATATAAACAGTATATACAGGATATAGAGAGTATAAATTATATCAGTCGTTTAATTGAGCTTAATTTTGTTCGTTGAAAAATTGTTAGAGTACATAGACATGTCTGGTTCTAATCTCTTATCGCGTAAATTTACACGACTGTAATTATTTATTACAATCGCCTAGTGTAATAAATATATGTGAAATTAAATAATAAAATTATAGAATTGAAATAAAAATGTATTTTTAGAAGGAGAGAAAAATTAAATTATTAATAAAAAGCTCTTTTAAGAGTTACAAAATGCTTGAAATTGGAGAACCGAAAAGTGGGATAAGCTAGCCTAGCCAATCCGATTGCAGCAATAATTCGATGTTCAGAGAGAGAAAAATTTTACTGTGAAAAAAAAAAGGTTTCGAAGATCATTAAGTGAAAGAAAGCGTTCCGATTGGTCGACCCAAGAGTTTGGCTAATTGGGTCTATATAGATCTAGGATTTAAGCTACCAATCAGAATGAGCCTGCAGTTCAACTGAGTTAGACTGCAGACCATGAAAGAAAATTGTGAAAGCTAGTAAAATAATTAAATAAAATAAAATATATATATATATATATATATATTAAACTTAATTAAAATCAGGAATGACCAAGATATTTATTGCTCGTCTGACTGAAAAATGAGAAACGTATGGAATAATATTTTTTAAAGAACTTTCATGTTCATCTACATTTTTTGAAGAATTTAATAGCAGTCTTAGAGTCAGAATTTTACACGCTGCTCTGAGATATGAGCTTAAATGAAAGTCAGAAGGTTTGTAAATGTACTCCGTATTATTACATCTTTTCTGAGCAGAAAATTTCTATCACTTTCTCCATTTCCATAACATATCTTTTGAAACTGCAAGCTTATGATTTTTAGGAACTTGAAATAAGAATCTAATTGGAAATGGGACAGTCTTTTTGTTTATTTTTGTAGGTATAAGATATTTTTCCTTATAGGCGATTTTCGATTACACACTTGTCACTGTAGCTCGCAAATCTACTGTTCATTTCATACTTAGTTTCAAGGGCCTGATGAAATTACAGTTTTCTCTTACCATATATCCTTTTTTCTTAATAGCGGTTTTCCTTACCTGAAAATGAATTTTGTCTTACACTCGAACGCATAGCAGTTCGTTTTAATGTAATGCAATATTTTTTTGAAAAAATCTCTTTTTTTAATTTTTAGTTATCTTTTTAATTTCTAAATGCATAACTTTTCTAAATTCTTTTTTTCTAAATGTTTTTTTTTAATATTCTGTAATAAACTATAAACGTTTCATTCTTCGTAAATAAATTTAAATAATAATGAATTAATCATTTTAAGAAAATACTGTAGATTTAT
Source organism: Trichonephila clavata (assembly GCA_019973975.1). Classification (NCBI taxonomy): domain Eukaryota; kingdom Metazoa; phylum Arthropoda; class Arachnida; order Araneae; family Nephilidae; genus Trichonephila; species Trichonephila clavata. The sequence goes on along the minus strand of BMAO01019783.1, from coordinate 101,636 downwards.
ATAGAATAATATGTGATTAGATGTTTGAATTTAGAGTACTAATATTTCTAGGCAGCTTTTGTAAAAAATACATTTCATTATAATTTTTCTTCACTCAATTTGGTGCCATTTAAATTATAAATTAACTCAAATTTTTAAACTAATGTATTTTAATTGCAGTAACTCGGAATTTTTTTTGCTGGAAACTTTTTTCATGTACTTGTTTAAAACATTAAAAATTTTCAAATATATATACATAAGTAATATTTTACCTCTTAAATTTTCTCTCGAGGTATTTCATTTAACTTATAACGGTCTTGAGCCCTCCAAAACTTCGCATGATAATTAAATTTTAGTTTATCCACTTAGCGGGAAATATACTCTTAACCGCAACTTTATCTCCTAAGAAACTGTTACGTCCGCGTTTTTTAAAACATGATGATGAAATATTGCATCTTCCGCGTTGTTGCTGCTAAATGCCACCTGTCTGACGTAGTCAGATCGAGGCTCACGAAATTCATCATGGTATCGGGCTATATTGTACGTCTGTCGTAAGCCGTTGCTTTGAACACCATGCAGGTGACAGTACGTTTTGGCTCGGTTCCACCCCAATTTTGAGGGAGAACACCCTGGGAGTGCTCAGGGGTTTCCCACCTCTCTTCCCCTTCCACCAACCACACGAGAGGACTTGCGGCTCAACGGCTATTTAGAGTACCCCCATGCCGCGAAGGCACTATACATTTACAAACATCCATGTCTTCTTCGGGATTCGAACCCAGGCCCTACGGCACAGCAGCCAGCGTCGCTAACCACTATACCGGATGGGCGACGCTCGTACTTGTGTTGTGTTTTGTCGCTGTTTGTGTTGTAAGAAATGTGTGCAACTAAAATACTAAGTCTTATCCTTTCAACGACTTCAACCAGACAAAACATTCTTCCAGTAAAATGTCTTAAATCAAGCGAAATATCTTTTTATATACAACTTATCCTGTTAAATACAATAAATGTGTTTTGAATATATTTTTGTTTTAATATATTCACACACACATAAATTTTTACCAAATAAAGAACTTTTTTTAAATGCATCATAATACTATGTGTTTGTAGCATCACGATATTTTATAGCGTGAAATATATAATGACATTTATTTAATTTTTAACATTCAATAAAACTGTATGTAATAATTATTTTAACTTTCTAAAGTTTCGACCTTTGGCTATATGAAGAATTTGGACAAATACATAGCACAGATTATTGTAAATCTACAAGAGTTTCTTGTAGACATTGATCTCCACCAACAAGAAAAGCCAATTATATTACCATGTTCTTTTCTAGTGGGTGAATTTTAATCAGAATTATATTTTTAACATTAATTTCGAATTAGAGTAACGGATCAGAAACAGACAACATTAATGTACTGTCAATGCCCCTGAAGTTGCCCGCTTTCAACAAGTTATTGAGGAATTTGATAATAGTCATCCATTATTTTCTCAAACCCTTGATCAAACTGTACAAGAGTTTGATGATTATTTCCGCTTTCAACAAAATTTCCTGCTGCAGCCTGAGAAATCTTTATAGCTAAGATAACAACGTGTCCATGAATTATTTACCTAACTTTTCCAGCCAGAAAGTTATCTCAAACAATGTGTAAGAAATCTACTAAATGCTTTTTTTCCTGGATAGTGGCCTCCGTCAGGCCGGTTTCAAGTTCATCGTACCACCCTTTTCTCACGTAGCAACTTCTTTTCGTTTTAGCTGACCAGAGGACGAAAGGCTCGAAGGACGGAGTCTCTCATAAAATTCCTGCAACTAGTTCCAAATGTACTTTCATCCATTTCTCCGATTGATTACTATATAATGAATTATTGAACCTTGTTTAAATAACAAGAAAACAATTGACAATAGAGTAATTGAAATTACATGTGATCATTATGACCATAGTATACTTGTACATACCTTCAGTTTCTTTTAAAGAGTTTTTTTCTAAATTCTATCATTTTCCAAACAAAAATTCATCTCTCTACGAATCCAATAATCTATATTTCAGTAACAGTGAGGCTTTTATACAAACTTATGTTCTCCAGTGATTGTTTCTCATTTAAATATATATAAATGAAAGAAAATAATTACCCATACAAAATTACTTTCGAAAAGAAAAAACCCACAATTTACTAATATAAATCTCTGAAATATCAGAGGTACAAAGGAAATAAATCATTCTGGATTCTTAAGGGGGGGGGGATGTACATTTCTTAAGAAATTACACAAATAATGCTTATCATTCTTCCTTTCCCAAACCAAATTTCTTATTATAATAGCTAATAAATAAAATAAATATAAATAGCGGTGGTTATTTTTTTGTAAAAATTCAATTATTTCTTAAATTATTCGTATTATTTACCATTTAAAATAGCGATAACTGCAAATGCGTCAATATTAAAGTGTGAATTTCTTAATTTACTTTATTTTGTTTTTATTTCCATCGAAATATGGAGGTCGAGAATTACTTCGTGAAGGTAACTTTTTAACTCTTGTGATTACATCATATTATTTACTATAAGAATTTATATCTTGAAGGCCCAAATATCATAAAATGACTTATCAAGGATATTAGATCTAGAATGCAATTCAAAAGATTATGAACTAAGAAAACCGTACCGCATGTTGTGAGATTTCATGTTTACTCATATTTATTTCAAAGCACTGTATACTTCTTTGATACTCTAATTGTGTTTCTAATACAAGGGCCATTCCGAAAATAAGTTTCGTTACTTTTTTTGAGAAGATGGTACAATAGACGAAACAAACAATATCAACATAAGAAACCCAATCTATTGCTGATTCAACGATGAAAGGAGAGGGAGCGTAAAAAATGACGGAAACGCGGAGAGAAGAAGAGAGAGTAGCAGCAGACCGACGGCACCTGAGGTTATTCGAATACAAATCACGGGGGCAGACAGTCGTGTGCTGACAACATAGTTGCTAATGGAAGTGAGTAAATACTGCTATTAGTATGAATGAAAGTGTGAAATTAATATGTCCGTCTTCAATGAACGCTTTCAAATCATGTATGGTGATTTGTTCATGTCTCGTTAAATCTTTGGCCACTGGTATTGCATACTCAGGGAAGAAAGTCAGACTCTGGAGGATGAAGGTCGAAGTGGGTGTTTACCCACATCAACGAAGGGAAACAATGTTGCAGGTTGTGTAACAATTCCTTGCATTTCAGGTACCGATTTTTGCCAGCGTGGTTTCTTTAAACAGATTGACCGCTGTGACAAATGTCTCAATGTGGGTGATGACTCTTTTGAAAAACAGTGAAAGGTATACATACTGGTTATCATAAATTGAGGAGAAATCATAAAAATACAGATAACTCACCCCCAAATAAGCCAATCTCAATAAAATTTGAATTTATTGGTAAGTAAAAGGAGCTGAACCGTGGCGATGCCAAATAGTGGCGATGCAGTCGGAATACGTCATTTGCGAGGAGCATGAAAATGGATGTCTCGAAACAAGGCAGCAATTGACGCCGAGTGTCTGAGATTAGAAATCTAGTATAGCAAAATTGCAACAATGACCCCCCAGGCATCATTTGACCGAAGAACTATGATGGCGAGCAACTGGGAGACTAGAGGCAGAACACAATCAGATAGAAGTGGTTAGATGGCTCAATTTGAGTCCGTCTATGATTCATAGATTTTGGCAAAAATTTCAAACCATGGATTCGGCATCCAGGAGGTTCAACCAAGGATATAGCCACGTACTACCATGAGTGTCCATGACAGATATTTGTTATTATGTGCACCAAGTAACAACACCGCAACTCCGGCTGAACTCAGATCCTCTCTCGATGCAAGCTCTGTAACGTTGATATCAAGGTCAGCTGTGCGACGAAGGCTTCACGAACATGGTCTTTATGCTAAGTGACCATCCATCTCTGCGTCCCACTCATATCACGCCATAGGCGGGAACGTTTGCAGTGGTTACGTCAACATGTCAACTGGACGCGTGATCAATGGAACATATTCTCTTTACGGATAGGTCCAGGTTTAGCCTCGAAAGCCGTAGTAGGCGTATTTTCATTTGAAGAGAACCTGGAACTCTGTTTATCCAGGGCACTTCCGTGAAAGAGATACATATGGATCAGGCAGTGTGTGTGCTTAGGGTGGTATCTCTTTGGATGGACGCACAGACCTCTATGTTTTTTCTTGTTGAAATGTTAATGCTCATATCTATAGAGATAGCATCCTGGATATTTATGTGCGCCTTTTTGTTGGGGCAGTAAGTGATGCGAGACCACATAGGGTTCGCATCGTGGATGCTTATCTTGAGCAAAAAACATTTCAGCGTATGCAGTGGCCATTCAATTACTGGATCTTAACCCTATCGAACATGTTTGGGATGCTCTAGAATGACGTGTAGATGCTTTTAATCTCCCTCCTAGGACTCTAGCCATTCTTTCAACTGCCTTGGAAGAGCAATGGCTCGCACTTCCTGTAGAATTAATAGACCGATAAGTGCGAGCATCATACATCATTGCATATGCTGTATTGCTTCTCGTTTCGGGAGATCATACCCATATTTAAGGTACTTTTCCTATACCAAGCTGACACATCCGATTTGTTCATTGCATACATATGCTATTTTCGATAACGCCATTGCTGTGTGGCAATTTCTTTTTATGATATTTTATACCTTCCTATGTGTTGTATAATGTATAAGTTTTAATAAATTCTACACATAACTTTTTGAGTTGTCGTCCTTTTTGTGATCTTTCTCTAATTTACAATAACTGGTGTAGTTCATGATGTTATGATGTACCTTTTTAAGTTATAAAATTTCCGGATGAAAATGTAGTTTCTTAACCAATTTAATAAAGATTTTCATAAATAATTTTTTTTCCATTTCTGTAGGCATAAAATACCAAATAAAAAATATCATCTTGTCGTATTTTATACAAATTTTAAAATATTTTCTCCCAGAGTATAAATAATTTTTAAATTTATTTCAACACAAAACATGTTTCAGAATTTTGGGCCGCTTAAATTAGATTGGCACAATACAAGGCTTTCGGATCTTGGATAACAGTTTCGAAGATAACTTCCTTTTACTGAGTGGCGAATGGAAACTTATGCATTTTAAATTAAAATGAGACACAATCTTGATGTGGAATAGAAATTAGGAGAATAGGTATAATTTTAAATGTTGTCTAAGAGTCATTTGTTCAAAACTTCGAAGTCGTGTTGCATTAACTATCAACACATTTTCAATATGATATTAATTCCCACCAGACTGAATTTTTTTTTAGTAAAATATCTTTTTGTGGTGTAAAAAATTTGTTATATGCTAGAAATTTTTTTCATTGAACTTATTAGATGCCAAACTTTTGCCAAAATACTTATTTCCACCCCCACCCCCACCTGTATAATGTGTCATTTTTAGGCTATTTTGAGATGTCAAAGCTCTTAGAGGACATTTGAACAAACTACTATTAGTTTTACCATACACATGAAGATATCCATGTAATATCGATTCAGATGCCATTGAATTTCTGTGACCTTGACTTGTACGATGTGTGTACCTCTAATACTTTAAACACTAATACTTTTTAACATGAAATCGACTTTAACCGTATTCAGAGGGTGATTGTAATTAAAGTTCCACTTTCAAAATGAGGGAAAAAAGAGCAATTAGTCAGAAAAATTTCAAATTTGAACTGAATATACTTGGAGAAGAGGGAAACGGTATGGCACAAGGAAAAAAGTTTTGAAGTTTATCAATAGATAGTGTTGTAACTTGCAAGATGGCACCCCTCCGCATATTATAAATTCAGAGAGGCAACTGCTCAAGAGATATTTCGGAAAGGAAAGAATGATTTCCAATGTTCATTTCTCAATAGCGTGGCCTTCAAGTTTACCGGATATGTGCAAATTAAGCTGCTTTGAAGGAACGAATTACGCAACAGATTCACAACGCGGGACCCCTGAGAACTCTACTTTTTTATTTATCGGTTTCAATATGAGGCAGAAAATGGCGAACAGCATATTGAACATATCTTACGCAAGTTAAGTGGTAATTAACAGGTGTTTTCATTGTTGCTTTTTATACGGTGCTTGATTCAAGGACAGTTAAAAACCAAATTTTCTCATCCAATGTGTCACGACATTGCCGTGGGTTTTCACTAACACCGACACAACTGTTATATGACTTCGAATCTGCTTTCGCTTTGCTGCTTATAGTACCATTTATTGATACACTTTGGAGCTTTGTTTCCTATGTCATACCGTTTCCTCCTCCAGTAGGGGTACGAAAATAATTGTATCATTTTATACCATATTTTTCGACTTAAATAGAGCGGATTACATCAATATCTCCTGCTAGAAGCCACAATGAAAACTATAAGGGTTCGTGCATTCTTCACGCTATATAGTGCATTGTGTATTCCTACTATACAGTTAGTTTAGAGTGAAACTCATGCCAAAGCCGAAGTAATTTGATTCAGAATGCCAGTTGTGGTATTTTTTCTTATGCCATATCGTTTCCCGTTCTTCAAGTATATTCAGTTCAAATTTGAAGTCATTCTGACCAGTGGTTCTTTATTTACAGCATTTTGAAAGTGGAACTTTAGTTACAATCACCCTGTATATATATATATAAGCTTCCACTAGCTCATAAGCTTATCCATGAGGATCAAAGTTAACTGAAAACACCATTGCCTTTTAAGGCTTAAAGCTCACTAAGCGTAAGCATTATTAACTCACATTAAGCGTAAATCAAGCGTACGAAAATATTTATATCATTTTATACCATGTTTGTGGCGACTTAAATAGAGTGGATTAAATTAAGATCTCGTGCGAGAAGCCACAGAGAAAACTGTAAAGGTCCATTCTTCGCTCACGTTTCTTTTTGAAGATAAAGGAGATCTTGACCACACATCACATCGAAACAACTCCCTCTCACCCAGTCAGCACGTGAGGTAGAATTTTTTTAAAAAAAAAATTGCATAAAAGAAACGAATATTGTCTCAACTTGTAAGCGTTCAGTAACCAGCAAGCTTGTTAAACACGTGATGTCTGCAGTATTTTAAGCAGAACTGTTTCTTCAATAGCCAAACATTCGATATTAGTGTCGTCGCCGAAACAGTTTAATTGCTCGATTTATTTTTAAACATCCAACCCCAAAGGAGAAATCACATGCGGAATAGATTTTTTTTTCTCCTCTTTTTTTAGTTATCTCTCCGAATCTGGGATAGCGCTTCGATTTACCTAAGGGAGCCATAAAACAAACATATCTTGTGTCTGAGAAGCCTGGCCCGTTATATTATTAGGGTAATAAAAGGATAATCAGGTTTTGTGTATGAGGTTCCATTGAACTTTATTTGGTATAGACGATTTTTTTCCCCATTTTTTTTATTTTAAGTATTGTTCGATGAGATGCTCACACGTTTTTGTCGAATTTTTCGCCGAAAATATTTTTAACCTTCTCTTTTGCAAAAATAAAGAAAAATGAGCATGATATTTTAAATTGACTTCAGCATGAAAATGAAAATAGTTTTGCGCTTTAAAATGGAGTCTCTGCAAATACAACCTGATATAAAATGTCCAATAATATGATTTTCTGAAGCGTTATGTTCTTGCTTTATAAAAAGTTCTTTTTTAAAAAAAAAAAAAAAAGAAAATTCCTCCTAAATGTTTTTGCGATGCATAGCAGGGAAATTCTTATCAAAAATTAAATATTTTCAAATCTCTCAGTTGAGACTTATACTATACTTAAATTTGTATGAAAAAAACACATATTCTAAACAAAGCTAAACTTAATGCATATTTTAGTAATCGGAAGTTCCTACCTTTGATCACGTGATCCTCAAAACATTCGAAGCATTTATTTTTCTGAGTTAACCTCGCTATGTATCAAAAGTTTCGATACTGTGCTCTGTGATCTGGATTCTAAAAATATTTACATCATATTAAATATGTGGAACATTAAAAAACGTCTTCGCTGTAATGATATTCATCTAATCTTCGAAAATATTCTATTTTTATTTCTTGTTTTACATTAGTGTATGTCACTATCTTTTCGGTTGTATATATTAAGCTTGATGTCAAAGTTGGTCTTTTAAAAAGTCATACAAAAGATATTACTTTCTCATTTCAAGTATGTGAAAATATTTTAAAGTAATTTTTTTTTGCACTTTTCAAAACATTAAGGGAAGATTAATAAAATTCGATGTACAGGCTATAGTTTGAAATGTAACCAAAAAGGTTTTTCAAAATAAAAGTTACATTTAAAAATTTTAAGTACATGAACTACCTATGTTTCAATGAATCGTGTTTGAATTCAAACAAAAGTAAATAGAATTTTTATTTACTTTTTAGGCAAATCTTGAAATAAATTGTGGAAATTGATAAAACACTATAAACATTTTAAAATTTGTAATATTTTGATGTTTTTAGTAATAATATACTATACTTAAATAAAAATTTTCAGAATTTACTAATTTGTTTCTTCATTTCTTTTTAAATTTAAATTATTTTAGGCAAAATAATACATTTTTATATATGTAAACATAATAATTGAATTCCAACTAATATGATTAGTAGGAATTTAATGGATAATTAAATTAAAATTAATAGATAATTAAATTAAAATATGATAAATTAAACTGTGTATAAAATACCAACAATGAAACTGCACAATTATGAAAACACATCGTGATGATGAATGACAGTTAAGCAAATATTGAAACTTTTTGGTTAAAAGATACATTCAAGAATATAATAATAATGAAATAGAGCCAGGGGCAGCTCTAAGACCGGAGAAACGGACTCTACCGGGGCGGCAAATTTTTAGAGCGTCATTTGGATCGAATTTTAACATTTTTTTTTGTTACAAAAATTTGATATATTATCTGAAATATTATTAGGTATGAATTTGGTATTTCATTAAACGTATTTCCTCATTTTGTACCCAATATGCTTAATGTCTGTTTTCTTTTATGTTGTAACTTGAACTGTTCGAGGCGGTAGTATATGCTAAATCATGACATTTGATATGTTTACTCTTCTTTCACTAGTAACTTTCTCCTCATCCGAGAGAGGGGTCACAACGGACATCCCTTTCACCCACGCGATGTCCTGTGTCAGCTGACTAAAAAGGGACAGGAGTAATAAGAGTTTTTTGTAGATAGAGGAGGTGTTTTATTTTAGTCTTGAGTGTTGTAACAAACGTTAAAATAAAAGCTTTCGATCACCACCATTAGTAGATACTTTTTCGAAGAAATTGGCTTGCTAAAATGGGCGATTCCTTCTCTTACATTTTACTCGTTCGAAATAATAGGTAATTATGTCCTTCATTTCGAATTATTTTATATTGTTTAAGACTTAATATATATAATAATAATAATAATTGTTATGCTGCTTTTCTGTTTGCAAGAATTATTCAAGTTTAATATGCATATATGAGCAATTTATCTTTTTTAACTATAATATTTTGCTTTGGAGAAAGGAGCGGCAATTTTCACTTTTGTCTGGGGCGGCAAAACTGCTGGAGAAAACAATTACGAAGTCTGATCAGTCATAAAATAACGATTTCACAGATTTTGTCTGATTAAACTTTATTTACAGTTTCAAAATAAAAGAAAATGTAATATAAAATATTATTTCTGCTCCGTTTAATGCTTTGTATTATAATTGTTTTGGAGTTGTTGCATAAATTTTGCATAATTTACAATAATTGCATTTGCAAAATCTTTTTTGAACTTTGCATAAATTAAAATTTTAAACCTTGAAAGAGCTCTCTATATTATCCCCTCTTTTTTGTAATGAAAAACTCATGATTAATATAACCAAAGCTATTCCAAGCGAAAGGAATTTATCCATTTAAAACTGTACCAGCAGTTTCAGTTAGCAGTTTTAGCTTTAAAGTGTGTGTGTGTAGACTTGACAAGAATTACTATGGCAATATTTTTAATTATTCTCCTGAAATATTGATTTGATAATATGTGTGTATTATATATTTATTAAAAATAAAAAGTTTAAAACAGAAAAAAATTATGTTTTTTAAAAAAAAAGACAATTTGTACTAAATATATAATAAGGAAAAACATTTTCAGATTGAAATAAATTTCAGTTAAATTGTTTTTAGCTATAGCTATGAAATTAAATTTTGAATAGTTAAGCGTTGTTTAATTCATCAAGTTTACTAAAAACATCTACAATTGAACATTCAAGGACGTAAGGTAAATAAGACAAAAATAAACTTTGAAAAAGCGAAACAATGGTAATAAAGAATGATATTTAATCTTATTTTTTTCCTTTCTTTTTTTATTTGAAGCATACATATTCTCATAAATATTCCAAAGTAATTGCAAATTGATCCCAAATAATTGCAAATTGCAAAAATCATAATCAATATAAGGAATTTTTCCATTTCGTCGGCGCAAGAGATAAAGTCGCCAAAAAATAATACAACAGACGCCAAATGAAAGAAATATTCCAACTGGTAATCTTTTGCCACCACATTTTCAAAACAAGGTCTTTTTTTCATAATGTATCAAAAATGGATGAAAAATCAATGGGAACTGATATTTGTTGGTATCTTGATGTAAAAAGCAAATCTTTATACATCTTAAAAGCATATAAAAATCTTAATTCAAACTGCCAAAATTCAAGCTTCAAAAATTTTTCTTTTAAACATAGGAAGTTCGAGAGAATTAAAAGGATTATACATATGTATACATTAATAATCCAACATGAGAGGTACTGAAATTTACGGATTAAACAGAAATGAAAATTATCATCGAATTTATTAATTTTGCTTTTAATCATAAGTAAAAACTATTTTTTATTGTAATTTTACGTAAATTCTAAATTATTTCTACTTAAAACTAAGAAAAATTTCAGTTTTACTTACTAAAATAATTCAAATTCAACTTTTTTCAGGAAATAATGAGAAATTTGTGTTCTGTTAAAAATAGATTCTATAGCTACGAAGGCCAAAACAACCAAACAAACCCAAACGAAGAATAAGTGTTGCCAATCTCAAAAAAAAAAAAAAAAAAACATTGTCAAAAGGAAAAAAATATATTTTCTCTTCTTATGAGATAAAAATTCATATATTTTCAAGTCACGTGAATAAAGGTAATGAATTTAGGAAAATATCGTTTGCCCCTGAATATTTCGAATTAAAACCGAAGTCTTTGCGTTTTATTTACCAATTCAATATAAGATAAAATAGGTAAGTAAAAATACATTTTTATTCCTAATGTTATGATAAAACTATTTTGTTCATTTACACATGTTCATAATTTATTTCGTCGTAAAATTGTTGTTTTCGTAACTTAATGCATAAAGATTTTATTGTAGAAAACCTTTTAGACTTAAAACTAATTTTGACTTATTTTTAAACACAAGTTTTACTTTTAAATTAAAGTTATGAGCTTCGCAAGAAGGAAATTAAACCCTTATATAGTAATATTCTAGAAATCATAGAAACAGTAACACGTCAAAATATCTTTTAACTATTTAAATTTTGCAAAAAATTTGCCTTTTAAAATGTGTTATTAATGAAAATTTATAACACAAATTTATTTCTGGTTATTCTAATTGTTTCAATGTTTGGTAATTTCTTTAATTATCTTGAAAAACTAATTTCCATTTGTTCATTCTTTAATTAACAAAATGTTTGTAACTATTTATTTTTATACGCTGTATTTTAAAAAATTTTTTTGATCATTTAATTATTTATTTTTTTAATCTTATTTTATTGTGAATTACGTTTTTACGCTAAACATGATACAAAATAGCTTTGATGTATAATTTTCGCGCGAAGTACTCTTAGTGATGTTCGATGTGATTCCGTCTTTTTTTAAATTAAAAAAAAATAACTTTAGTAAACTCCGACGTGCTTCAGTACCTTTATACAATACTATTTCCTTGATATGTCAACTGGAACTAGTATTTTGTTTGGTGATCCTGTACTTGATAAGACACAATATTGTTTTTAGATAAAAATAGAAAGAAAAAAAATTCATGGAATACTTGCTATGTTTTTACAATATTTGAATAAGGCGAAATTTCAGGTGTTTTGTTACTGAAAACTTTCAATTCTAAAATCGCAACAATGAATTGCTATTTTTTAAAAAATGTATTCTTTTTAATTCCTTCGTTCTCTGCTTCATCGATGACATTAATAAAATAATTCCCAATTCTGACATTTTCTCTGAATGAAAGCATCATAAAAAAATAGCAATTGTTTTAAATCGTTCTACAGAAATATATACAGATCATTTAATTCTTTAAGAATTGTGTGTGTGTGAGGTTAATTTACTAACAACTTTCAGAGGCTATTGTTTAGGCTACTAATAAATCATAGTATCAGACGATTAAAATTAAAACAGTATACATGTTAGCATTCAATTCAGTAAAAATTTAATCCTGCATGTTGGCATCGCTATTTAGTAAATCAATCGTGATCTACGTAAATATACATACATACATGCAGAGCAGTAGTGGACACAAAAAATTTTCAAGAGGGGGGGGGGGTCGAAAGTCCTCCAAATTCGTAACTCGTACCATACCTCCAGACAACACCAATTGATTGTTCTGATTTTGTTAACAAAAACAGTGAAAAATAAATTATTGAATTAATAATTAGCATTAATCAATAAAATGAATTTTTAATTACAAGAGTACTTAATTAAATTTCACGTTATATATATATAGGATTATCATCAATTTAAAAAATGGTCCGGACCCCTAGGACATCCCCCTTGTGTGCACCACTGATGCAGAGTGTTTCAAAAATATCTGGCACAAATGTAGACAGGTAGCGGAGATCGAAATACGCAGATTTAGTATCATAAAGTGGGTGCGGAAATGTCGCTCTGAGGCGGCAGAGGGCGCTGTAGAGGTCGATAAGTGAAAGAACTTAGATGAATTTATTTGTCATTCCTTGCGTAGATTCCGAGCAGAATACATCGATAAAACCAATTTGGAGTATGTTTTATAAATGGAGTTGCAAACAAAAATTGAAGGGTTTCTCAAAGAATGTACAGAAGGCAATTTCTGGAGACCAGCTGTCGAATCTTCAAACATTCTAACGGATCGAATCCTCAAACATTTATTGGAAGTTGCGTACATGTGTATCGCCTCATGCCCACAGGTGTGATGTGGACAATGGAATATATCGCAGTGTTTCTGCATTAGAAGAACAGTAAGGGATCATTCTATTACAAGCATGAAAGCTGCTCAACTATTTAGAGAATTTTAAATGAAAAGAAAATGAACCCGTATATGTTTTGCAGAGAGTGCAAGCATTGAAACCTGACTTTTACACTCTGCGAGTTAAATTTATTTGCTGGTAGTTAAAGCAAGTTACAGCAAATCCCGCCTTCTCTGCAAATACCTTATACACTGATGAGGCTACTATTTTGCTGTTAAGAATGTTAGATATGTATAATTCTCTCGCCTTTTTTTTAGTTTCAAGAGAATCCACATGCCCAAAGATTACATGCCTGCGAGGAAAGATTCTCTATTAATATTTGGACTAGCATTGTGCACAATAACTTAGTAGGACTTTACATTTTACTTAGTCGTTTGACCAGCCACTCATAAGACATCTTTTTGCAATAGGTTTTGATGGAACTTCTTTCCGATGCTTCTCCAGTAGTTTGTATTCCAGAAGAAGACTCTATTCAGATAAGCAAGAGCCCCAGGAATTAGTTCTATGCTGTCTACAACCCAAATTGAACATGGAGAGATGAACCTATTCCTTGGCCACCACTCTTCCCAGATTTGACATGCTTGGATTTCCTCTTCTGGTGTTACATTAAGATCATGGTCTGCGAAAATCTCATTGAATTTGATGAAGATCTTATGGTTACACTTTCAGTTGCTGCTGAAAATGTACGTTGGCGTGACATGCCTGCTAATGTTCATCAACCATGTATTACCGCTGTGAATCTTGTATCTCTATTGATAGTCACTCTTTAGATCACTTATAGTTTAATAGTTAAAATGTTTTTCTTTGACTGTCCCTGTTTTTTTAATCTTATTTGTTGTTTATACTTTTTTGCGTGCTAGCACATGCACGCTGCTCCTCCGTATCCTGATTCTTGTACTAAATTTGCTTATTTTGATGCGCGTTTCGTTTTAAGACAACTTAATATATATATATATATATATATATATATATATATATATATATAGTATAATAAAATAAAATAAGAGACAAAATTGTTCTTCCTACAAGGCTAAAAAGGAAAGAAACTGGGTTTTAAGAAACATATCAAGAAAATAAATGGTGTAAAATAATATCGTACTAAAATTGGATGAAAACTGTCAAAACAAGAAGAAGAGGTGTAGAGTTATTAAAATAGAAGATACCAAAAGAGTCTTCGAACTAAAATTGAGACCAATTATGATTTCTAATGCTGTCGCTGAAATAAGCCAGCGTTATAAGATATATATGTACTAGCTGATATACCCGTTCTTCACATGGATGAATTGAAAAATAAAACAGTACAGATTGAAGGATAAAGAAGTTTTTAATGAGTTAATTTTACGTGAATTGCAAATTTAACAACAACAAAAAAAGGTTTTTGCATATCTTAGCTGAACAAAAAAAAACAAACATATATGTTAAATTTTAAGTACGTAGATCTAATAGATGATAAAAAATGTTTTCCTTTTATTTATAACGCTCCGTAACTCTCTTGTGGGTCGATTTTTGAAAACACCTTCCGAAGCTGATCTCTGCTCAACAAAAGTAGCACATTGTTACAAATCTTGTGTAATTAACTCTTAAAATAGTGTAACTAATTTATATCTGGATGTGTAATACGTTAATATTACTTTCTGTTGTATTTATTTTATGTTAATATTGTAATATTTGCAAGCAACGCCGTTCCTTACATTATAATGGCAATTCAATGGAAACATAACGAAATGTTGGTGATAGAACCAGGTTGGCATCATTTTTGGTGACAATGTTGGTAACTTGGTGATGGATTGAACGATGCAGAAGTTGATATGTATTGCGTCACCTGGTGGGGAACTACAACAGAAAGGATTGCACAAAAACCTTTTCCAGAAAAGAATACATATATTTGCCAATTTTCGTAGTGATCGGTTGAAAATAAAATCATAAAAAATAACGTGCATTGAGATAAATTATCAATTTTTATTGTATTTATGGTTCACTATTTTGGCGGAAAGGGTTTACACATAAAATATAGATATATGTTGTCGCGAGCCTTTTTGTATACGTGATTATATATGCATAATTCTAACGGTTTTTACAGAGCACGCCAGAGTAGCTTACAGATGGCAGATTTTTTTGCTACATACTTGACATTTATCATTATATTTTGGACACTTCACACAATATATTTATAAATTATAGCCTACTTGTTATTCTGATATATAAGCTAATTATTGTAAAGTTTCATTAAAATCCATTCAGTTGTATTTGCATGAAAGAGTAGCAAACATCCATACATCCAAACTTTCGCGTTTGTAATATTAGCAAGGATATATATTGTTACGTAGATTGGGGTTCGAGGATTTTATGCAAAATCAGTCGTAAATAACAAGGCAATTCCTTAAGAGCGATGAGTATTTATTGGCGTAAATCAATCCTTGAAAATACAGGATTCAACAACAAAATTCGCAGAATAATTAACAGAAGGATTTCACACCTTCAACAGCACTCAGACACAATAAGCAGTGTCTAAAATTCACGTATGTAAATGACTATTCACAAGCACAGCCGAGCTTACCAAATTCAAGGCACGTCTTCTAATCGCTAATCAAAACAGTGCTCACTACTCGCTGGTTAAAATCAGACTCGCTACTTCCTGGCTGAAACCAGACTGACTCTTGCGGCGAGTATCACTCTATTTATAGCAGAGGCCGAAAGTTCCGGAAAGATGCGCTCGCGCCACAGATCGTGAAATTAGTGGATTTCTCTACTAATTTCTAGAAGAATCCAGAGGGTTCCGAACTCGCCAACATGGTCGCCAATGTCGCCAAGTTGGTCGCCAACCTGGTCGCCAAAAGTGATGCCAACTTGGCTCTATCGCCAATATTTTGCCAAGTTCCCATTGAATCGCCATTATAACGTAAGGGACGGCGTTGCTTGTGAATATTACAATTTTAGCATAAAGTAATATAAATGCATTGCACATCCAAATACAAATTATTTACATTTTTCCATACAAAATTCGTAACAATATGTACAGTCGACTCTAGATAATTCAAAAATTGAAGGGACCAATGAAAGACTTCGAATTATCAAGAGGGTAGGAAAATACTCCCAAAATACACGAAGAGAAATTTTTTTCTAACACATTTAAATTTGAAATTAAGTAATAAAATAACAATTGTACATATGTGTAAAATTATTTAAATTTTTTTTAAAAAGTACATTTTTTCAGTATAAATATCATACAGAAGTTTAAAGTCCTGTACTAAAAGAAGAAGGAAATACAATAAAAAGCAATAATAACGAAAGCAAGAATACAAAAAAAATGAACAAAGCATCTGAACAAGTATATATAAGGAAGCAGAAAATACAAGGCAACAAAAATTAGATATGGACGCTAGCAATTTAAAAAATTTATATATATGTTTATGTGTGTGATCTGTGAATGTATATATATATTGTCAGGAACAGTGTAAGATGTCTGCTCATTAGAGTTCAAATATGCTGTGCTGGGAAAAGATTGGCGATTGATTATGCTGTTGGAGAAGGTATGAAGACAAGCAGTAGGAAGTGTCATGCATTTTTTACCACTATAAATATGGCTAGCGGTGGGCTTTTGGAAGGGCAGTCAGCACTAAAAGAGATATTTAACTTTTGAAACAAAATACGAAGTTTCATCTGTTTCGACAGTATATACACACTGAGGTGATAAAAGTCACAGAAATACCTCCTAATATCGGGCCGGATTTACTTTTGCCTGGCGAAGTCCAGCACCCTGAAGCAGCATGGACTATGCATATTGAGCTATGTTGCCTCTATGTCCGTCCACAATTGCGAAATTTTTGTCGGTACAAGATTTTGTGCGTAAACTGACTTCTCAATTACTTTCCATAAATGTTTGATGGAATTCATAACGGGTGATCTAAGTGCCCAAATCTTTTACTAGAAATTGATAGAATGTTCTTTAAACCAATCGTGAACAATAGTAGCCATGTGAAATGGCGCATTGTCCTCCATAAAAATTCCCTCGTTGTTTGGATACATGAAGTCCTTGAATGGCTACAAATAATCTCCTAGTAGATGGACATAACCAATTTCAGACAATGATGGGTTCACAGTTAAGCTAAAGGATCTTGTCAATTCCATGTAAAAATAGACCACACCATTATAGAGTCACCCTTAGCTTGAACAATCCCTGGCTACGTCGGGTTTGCACCACACAACTCTATCATCAATTATCACGAACTGGAATCGTGACTCATCTAACCAGTACCTTTTTACAGTGCGATTTTTCAGTGATCTAGGATCAAACCGATAGGGCTAGAAACCCAGGAAACGCGCTGCAGGTGATGTCGTGCTTTAAGGCACTCGAACCGGTGTCCTACCGCTATATCCCATCCAAGCCAAATTTCATTGCACTGTCCTAACGGACATATCCGTCGTACATCCCACTTTGATTCTTCTAGGTCTTTCAATCAGCGTTGCTTGTTTGTTATCACTGACAATTCTACGGACATGTCGGTGGTCTCAGTCATCAAGTACACGTGGCTTGCCCCTATATTGTCCTTGGTGGAAGATTAAGACTGAAATTAGGTATTCTTGGCCCATTCTTGACACTCTGGATCTCAGAATGTTGAATTCCTTAGCGATTTTTGAAATGGAAGGTCAAATCTGTCTTGATCCAACTACCTGTCCGTGTTTAGTCTGCTAATTCCCGTCATGCGGCTGTAATCCCATTAGATACCATTTCACCTCAATTCCTCGAGTACAAATGAATGACTTGTCGATTCACCGCTAATTTTGTACGCGATACTACATCGATTTGACCTTCTCAATCTAGTGACTTTTGTCATTTTAGTGTATATTCTAATACAGTCGGACCTCCATTTTACAAACCTTTATTCAGCGAATTTTTTTTTTTTTTACTTTGCCCTGGAACTACGAACATTTAAATTTTTTTCTTCGTAAAATAGCCTCCAAACAGCGAAGTACATTTTCTATTGAATAAACTTTTTCTCTCGCGTGATACGATTTTTTTTCTCCCTATTTTAAAAATATTTTTGGACATTTCAAATTATTATCTCTTATAACGCAATCCAATAATGAAGAAATTTTCTCAAACATTTCATCAAGTGGATGGTATTTACCGTATTTTTTGTTCACTCTCAGAAAGGAAACTTTTTCGTGTTAAGTGATTCTCGTTTCGTGTAAAGAGAGAAAAAATGCATGAAAATGCATAGAATTATGTCAGGACTGTTGTATTATTTCGTGTTAACCGATATTTCGTTTGAGTTATTTCGTGTTAAACGTAGTTTACTGCATTTATTTCAGTGCTTTTAGTAAGAATTAAAAAGGTCATTAACAGGACTTTTTCTCCATTTATTCTTACTGGAAAAATAATTTCGCTTATTTATAAATATTAAAGTCATTTTTTTTTATCACAATTAATTGATTTATAAAAAATAAAAAACATTTTTATAAAAGATAATTTATTAATTTTATCATTACTGTATGAGAATGGATAAATTTAATGCAATCAAAAGTTTAAATCAAAATCAGTAAAAAATAATAAAATCTCATAATTTTTTTTATAAAAATTCACAAAAAAAATTTATTTATAAAACAGTGCTCTTGCTAAAAGTCAATTTACGAAAATAACAGTTTTTACCAAATCACGTGTGCGTAAATAAAAACGTAAGGTATAATTAAAATAAATTTACATAGGTTTATTTGATATTTTAATTATTTTTTTCCTTCTGAGATTACAAGCTCTTCTTTATCTTTTTCTTCTATCCATTGCAAACAAAATTAGAAGACTTTTCAAGGAATTCAGCTTATTTAAGTACTCTCCCTATCTCACATATCAAATCCTATTACACGAGGGATTACGTAGTTTTTTTTAGATAAACGGAGAAAAATAAATGAAACCGAGCTTCATTAATGACAAATTTCCTCACGTAGGTTGCTTTAACCGTCGTTATGGAATTTGCTCGAATCGGTCATCATCGATTAAAAAAGATCAATTCTCGAAAGAAACGTGTTTGAATTTAATTATTTTAGCTCTTTTATCTTAAGCAATGTCAAAGTGAGTCTACTCTTTTTTATATTGTTGTTTCTTTTAGAATATTTTGACCGATCGTGATATATGCCGAATTCTTGAATTAAGATGAGCCAACGCAAAACAGGAACTAGTTGTTTTTGTACGTGTGGATATTAAAATATTTTTAATTTCATGGATAGTTTATAAGTAATTAACGTGATTTCCTTAAAAGTAACAGGAATTTGTGTTTCAAAAATTCTCAATTTTGCATTTGGCTAAAGAATTTCATAGATAAATAATATTTTTCTTTCTAGCACTGAATTTGATACTCACACAATAATTGATGTAATCAATTAATAACAACGGATGTAATTAATTTACATTAATTTTTTTGACCTCTCGTATCATTTTTTCTATCTTCAGAATGCTTAAAACTACCACGCAAAGAAACACAATTGGAACATTTGCGAGTTGCACATTCGCCAGTTTTTAGTGTAAATTTATAGTATTATTTTTATTATGTAATAAGGGCTTATTTAAAAAAAAATGAAGGATTAGTTTTTATTTTTGGAAATTTATTTATGGAATAACAAATAAAAAGCTTCAAAATGATGAAAACTTATGTACGATTTAATCCATAAGTATTTGGAATAATTTTTTTCGACAAAAATAATATCTCATTAAGATACTTATTTATTCAGTATTAGTATGTATGCAAAGCTTCATAGCTATAAAATATTTTTTTTAGAAATATAAAATAGGCCCTTCGTGGGAAAATTTACACTTTTAAGAAATTACAATTTAAAGTAAAAGTTTATTAGCTAGTACATATCAGCTCCATAGATTATGGTTGTTAAAAAAAAATTCCTAATTAGCTAGAAAAAAATTAACTACATTATAAGCAAAAATATTTGTCGTTCTTTTTTACCATTAAAAATTAAATTATTTTGGACCTATCCTCGAGATAAGTGATCCCCTTAAAACTTTCAAAAAATTATTTTATCCAATTTGAAGGAAATTAAAATATTTAGTGAAAGAAAAATTAAGACTTTAATTCTGTAGCAAATTCATGTCTTACTCGTTTTCGGACTTTCTATTACTGATTTAATTAAATAATTTACTGAGCAAAATAAAGGAAAATACACACAATACAAATTCTCTTGCATATGGTTAAAAATAATTCATATGTCTACCGAAAGTGAACTATTTTGTAGTAGTCTTATACTTGATCTCGAGTGAAAATATTTTGTGGGAAATTTTTCTAATAAAGAAAAATGAATTAAAATGGGTTCAATTCATGACGGTTACATGATAAAGACAAAAACGTGTTTTCCATTGTATTCAAAAGACATCGAACTAATTGTACTTGTTGTTCTATTTGTAAAACTTAGATACAATTTCAGATTTCCTAATTGGGTAAAGATGTTCAAATATTATTAAAAAAAATTTCTTTTAAATTATTTTAAAAATTTAAAGAAAAATCCTCTTTTATGCATGTACTTTTAAATGCATTTTGTCTACCTTTATGCGTCATTGTCGTTGACAAATTTGTACTTTTTAAGAGAAAGTTTCAGAAAAAATCAATAGTTGGCAACCACGAAGCGTACGAACTGATTAGCTCGAAACACATGATTGCTTTTATCTTGTAACTATGACATCACATGAGGTTTTGCAGTGATTGGCTTAAAACAAGTAGTTATCACTATCATGTGACTATGATGTCACATCAATTTAATCCATTACAACGAATTAGTATTAAAAATTAGTGAATACTTTTATATTAATACTGCATTAAAACTATACGATGAAACTAAATATCAGATACATTCTCTTTCAAGTTTTTTTGACAAATATCATTGAGCATATACAAGTTTTGCTTGATTGATGCAATAGTAATTTTTTTATATTATAGAGTATTTGTCTTCAATTTATAAAAACTCAAATAACTTTTTCCTTGAAAGAAATTTTGATATTTTCTTTCCTAAACGTATTAAGGTTATCATTATCGCTTCTATTCAAAGAAATTCGAATACCATTTTAAAGACCCGTGGTTTTGAACGAGTTGCGTGACTCCGGACACCCTTTCCATTTAATTTACCGAACTTCGGAGAAATTCTAGTCTTTTATTATTTTTTCTAATTATTTATTAGCATAAGCTAGTGAGGTCACACTCCCAGAGATTTTCCTTTTACGTTTGTCCATATTATTGTAACTCTAAAAATATTTAGTAGGAAAATTTTTCTTAAATGCGTTTGTACGATGTTACTTCCTATAAAAGATTCGAAAGTTATTTTCCCTCCATGCATTATAAAAATTAGGAAATATAGACTTTTGCCTCTAATTTAATATAAAATCCGGGTTTCAGGAGCTATAAAGTATGTAAGGAATTGACATTCCTTCTTCCCTATAACCCAGCTAGATGTGTAGGAGGAACCAAATGATCAGACAACATGATGAAATTTAATTATTTATTTATCTCTATATTTAACACAGACACAAATCACACTCTTATTAAGATAAATTTGATCAATTAGAGCACGAAGGTGAAACAATATAACGTGGGGATAATATATATGATCATGAGAATCTATCCCCGATAACTTATACAAAGCTTGTTTTAAGAAGTGAGTTAATATTTTAACTCTCTAACTTTTGTTTGAACTAAGATTACAGTACCTGAATTCTTGCAATCCTTTAAACTATTCGACGTGACCTTGAACACTAACTTCCTACGTTGTACACTGTTTACGTATACGTATTACTGTCAATTTGCTTGCTTCTCATCAATTCACTTCAATTCGAGCTATCTTCACTTCACCAATCTTCAATTCTCACTTCCTAACTCTTTAAAACTCGTGAATACAGAATGTATATATTAAACTTAATTTGCATAATCACGTTTTCCTGTCCTCGGTGAAAGTTGGTTGAAAGAATTCTGGCCCTAAAGGAATCCCCAAGGAGTTAGTGGAAGGACGCGTATAGATCCGTCACAAGTATTCGGAAAGATTTTGAGATGTTTTTGTGCAATATCATATCTTAGGCGAATTGTCAAAATTGTCAGAGTGAGTTAGTTTTTAAACGTCGCAATATATATAAAGCAACACGAGGACAATTGGTCATAATTTTGAACCTCGGTCAAGTGACGAACACCTTAACAGATATCCCCCTCACCAAACTACCACACTGCGTCAACGAAAGGACAATTAGTCACGACAGATTTTGCGTGCATCAGCCCCTCCACACGGCACTACGGCTCGAGCTCATGACACGTCTGCCACAAGATCAAAACCACTAGGTTACCACAACTACTAAAACTGTCATACATAAGGCGTTTTTAAATTCATTTTTTATTAAATTATTAATATCTTAGAAATAATTAAACTTGAACGCATGAATTTCTTGTCCGAAAACCAATGGTAATTTTTTAAAACCATACAGCTTTTTTGTATTTAATTAAAAATAAAAAAAAATAAAAGAAATTCAGCAAAACACACTTGTAAAAACTATTTATGAAAGTGAAATTAAAATCTCTTAAATTTCAAATCCTTCTAAGCTAAATACAATCCTCGTTCATCGACCTTAAAATACTGAAGTTAAGATTAAAAAAAAATTAGTGTGTTTATTTGTTCTTTGACCTTTTTGCCCCTTTATTAATTTTTGTACTAATTTTATTCATACGATTCTGGCAGTGAGCCAGATAATTGATATGAATCTGCCACTGGCGAAACAAAATCCAAAAGCGACTGTAAATAAATTAATTTAGAACTAGGTGAAATGCTATCCTCGTTATCCGTCTATGGAAAACTGAAATAAATAAAGAGATGCTTACACGAATTTCTCCCCCCCCCCCATTCCTACTTAAATAATTCTTATATTTTAATTGAAAAGATTTATCTTTCCTTACTCATTAGGGAAGCGAAAGAGACAATTTAAAAAACATTAAAATAAGGATTGATAATCCTTTAAAGGGTTAATTATTTGCAGTTAACAAAAAAAAATATCAAAGAGGGAAAAACAAAGTTCATTTGCAGCTGATGCAGTTTAATGAGCAGTGGAAGTTTCAATATTACAAATGATTTGAATTGATTTTCTAAATCTTTTTGAACTATAGTTTAAAAACATACATTTCCTTTAGTGCTACCAAATAAGACATAGCTTGTCGTTGTATATTATTGTTAATTATTGTTAATAATGATACAATTTTAACTTTCCTCATTGTTAATGTTATTATTATCAAATCAATATCAGCAATCTGAGGAATTTTTTAAAAAAACAGTAAAACTCAGTATTTAAATACATTTTTTTTAAAATTTTATTATTTTTTCTTCCCC
The DNA here is from genome assembly GCA_019973975.1 of Trichonephila clavata. Taxonomy (NCBI): domain Eukaryota; kingdom Metazoa; phylum Arthropoda; class Arachnida; order Araneae; family Nephilidae; genus Trichonephila; species Trichonephila clavata. The sequence continues at coordinate 78,079 of BMAO01019783.1, read as the reverse complement.
TAAAAAGGTTTACATTTTGCATTATTAAATTTTATAAAATTAAACATTTTTTCTGAAAGTAATGTAGATCTTTTGTTGAAAATTTTTTCTTAAAAACGTTACGCTACTGGTACCGCCCGAGGAATATTTATTTCCATTTTATTTCTGCGGTGTATTTCTCTCGATTTTGAGCTACTTTTTTATGTGGAAATCTCTTTATTTATATATATTCCATGTTAAATTACTTTATTTTCATTTTTTTCGTATAAATTTATTTTATTCAGAAGTCAAATTTAAATACAATTAAATTAAAAGAAACTATTAAATCAAAACAATCAAAAATAAAAACAATCAACGTCCTTTTTCGCTGTCGAATTATGAAGCATTGACCGGTTTGCGTCGATGAAAAGGTTGGGAAGCACCATTAAAAAGCATTAAGAATAATAATAAAAAAGGATTTTAGAAGTACAATAGTAAAACTGTGAATAAAATTATATTAAATGTAATAAATTAATTTGGCCATATTTTATTCTGAAATTGTAAATGTTCTGGGTTTCAGGTAATAAATAATATGCGTGTACAAAAAAACCCACATTTCTTTGTTGTTTTTATTAATGAGGGGAAGAGAAGAATAAACACGTTATAATAAATAACTTAACTGTTCCTTTATTTTTCTGAAGAATAAATTTACTTGAGTATTTTTGGTGCTGATTTAAAATAAGAATAAAATATTGATAGGGTTTTTTTTTAAAGTTATGAAAGTCATCTACAGAATATAAAGACAATTTTGTAATAAAAAATGAAAAACGCAATAAGTTTTGGTAAAAACTAATTTGTTACATATTTTCTGAAGCTTCTTTCATTTCTCTTCGTAATTATCTCCTTCATTTAAACATTTGTTGTAGCTATGTGCGAGTTACTACCTACTCTCTCTGACTATATACTCCCTTTAAGCCAGGCGTAAATCTTTTTTTTTTTTTTGCCGGGCCGCAAACAAATGTTAGCTATTTCACGCGACCCGCACACATTTGATGGCTTTTTCATGCGGGCCGCAACATGAGGATTAATGGAGAGGGGGGGGCAGAGAGAAATACTTTAAGACCAAGATGACTGAAAATTTAAAATGTGGAAACTGATCAAAACATTAAAACTTCTATTTTATTTTTTTAATTATTATTTTTTTATATTTTTTATTTTTGTCTGAATTTTTCTAAATTGAAAGCATTTAAGAATCACTCTTTCCCAATTTCTGCATCAGTAAACGGTTTCATATGATTACCAATGATATAACAAATTTCATAGGGTTCCTTTGTTATCGTTGTGACATTACCACTGACAAAACACTTTTTTTGCTGTTGTAAAGATTATTTAAGAAAGCCTATTTATATCATCTCTTGAAAGAGATCTTCGAGGAAAAGTGTCATTGAACGACTCCTGTTTATTTGTATTTTTTAAATACACCTACGTGACAAATCAAACAATTACAGAACCATGCTTGTTTTTCACTACAAAATAGTCAACTTCCCAATCGTCTTGAAACAATCAATTTTCTTCGAATATCTTTCACTTGAAAATAGGATAGATAGTTAAAAATTAGTTCCACTCAAAAAGGATCGCTAATCCACAGTTGTCTATTATCACTAATCAGAAAAAAATATCAATTCGTACCCATACGACACCGACATCAAAAAGCAAAATTGATATATTTGATTTTTTAATAAAGAATTTCCCATCAAATTTTCATAAATGAATTAATTTTTCAGAGCAATGTACCGTGACCGGGCCACTTAAAAAGGCCCGGTGGGCCGCAGCTTGAGTATCACTGCTCTAAGTTGAGGGAGAATATAGTAAGAATTATCGAAACAAATATAAATAGTAAAATAGTTAAAGTAGCACAGCTAAAAGTAAGTGCTCATCAAATGCTTCTGTATCTTGATTACAGTACATACATCTATTTTCAACTACCTATATCCATTATACCAGCATTTCTCAAACTGTGAGGCGTGCCCCCTAGGGGCGTTATAACTCTACGAGTTGGGGCGCGAGCATATTGAAAAGTCAAAAACAAAAAATTTTAAGAATACAAATTTACTAAAAGTAAACCAATAAAATACATTCTGACATAATAAAAATTAGAATACACATTTACACTTATAAATGTATTAGTGTTGCACAATGTATTTTATAATTAATTTAACAATACGAAGGTAAGAACAAGTTTAATAATTACCAGTGACCCCATGGGCTTGTTTCATATAACATTATATACATAAGGAATAAAGAATAAAGAAGAAAAGGGATAAATAAATAAATCTTAAATAAGTAAATCCTTCGTAAACACTGTCGAAGTCCTCTTATTGTATTCCAAAACCTTCGAAATAATTTTATGGATAGTAGTGCACAGAAAAGATCGGAAAGACGTATACGTCTGGGCCAATTAACGCTTTTGTTGAGCGAGACATTTGTATACGCCGGTGGCACTTAACAGGTTAAAACCATGTTGTAGCTTCAGCGTCAGAATATAGTATATAATATAGTATGAGTTCAATACATTGTTATTGTATGGAGGGGGGGGGATGAAAATTACGATTGAATATTGGGTCGAAAATATTGAAAGTTTTAGAAACACTGCATTATGCATTACATCAGGGGTGGGCAGACTTTTTCAGGGCACGGGTCAATTCTAATTTTTTCAAGGTGTTACGGTCCACCCAGTGGCGTAGGTGTAGTGAGCTAAAAGAAAGTGTACAATACAGTCGGGCCTACATTTTAGGAATTTCTCTATTTAGCGAACTTTTTCCTGGAACGAAGAACATTTTCCGATTTTCTTCGTAAAATTACCTCCAAATAGCAAAGAGCATTTTCTATTCCACGAAATTTTCTCTTACGATTCGATTTTTTTCCTCCGTATCTTTTAAAATACCGTATTTACTCGAATCTAAGCCGCACTTTTCCCCCAATGTTAATGCTACTGAAAACCGGGCGTGGCTTAGAATCGAAGAGAAAAAAAATTGGTTGGATGGGGGTATTTATATAGAGCAATTACAGCTTCATGTATGTATTTAAAAGCTTACATAATACTGATAAAATAATTAATTATTCACTTCTTGTTATGTTTATTTTTAAATTTATTTTAATTTCGTAAAATTGGTTATCGATATATATAAACCATTTTAGACTACTTTACAATTTTCACAAAAACTTGTTGAGAATTTGGGGCGCGGCTTAGATTCGAATAAATACGATGTTTCTGAACTTTAATATGATGGAATGATTATTAGATCTTAGTGAAGGCGGTCACCCCAAAATGTCTTGAAAGTCCACCGGTCGATCGCGATCGACTTAATGCCCACCCCGGCATTACATTATTTCTTGTTCTTTTCCTGGAAATACGATAATCTGCATCTCGAAATTGTTTCTGGGAAAAATGGCAGAAAAGAAAATGGTCCCGTTCAAAGCGGGACTAATGATCCCGTTAGTCACTATTCTATTATTCTTCTTCGTTCTTAAAATCTTATATCCTCACTAAAATCGCATAATTTTTCTTAAATGTATAAAATTGAAATCCCACTTAGCATAAAAGGAACATGAATGCATTTTATATAACAAAACAGACTAGTTAAAACAGAGGAATGTAATAAAATGCTATGATCTCAATCCGACAAAGAAATATTAAAGCAGTAGAGTTTCGAAAACTCGGTACGCGAAAACCCGGCACTACGGATAACTCGGCCACACCCTTTCTGGTCAAAACCGCCTCAAAGAGTAAGTACCTGGATGTGCAGAAGACGATGAAAATGACGTCGAAACGTAGTTCCAAAACGATATCGAGCAAGACATTACATCCGATACAGAAATTATTGCTTCTGCCAGCTAATGAAGAAATACCGGAAATACTCCTAAAATATCACAAAGGGACTAAGGGCTATCGAAACAGCTTTTCAGTATTTTGAACAAGGTGCGTCGGTAATGGGCTTACTGTTCCTTCGTCGCCTTCGTGATGATGAGTGCAGTGCGGAAGACAACAGGAAACACACATTTCATTGAAAAGAGTAGCCAGTTTTTGCAAAATCGGCTACTTAATTTTTATTATAGACAGGTTTATATGCCTTTATAAAGTATTCTGCTGAGATGTGTCTGAAATGTAAAATACTGTACATTATATATTAATTAATTTTAATTTTCATATAGTAAATGCTCTGTGCCTTCATAAAGTACGCACTTTTCATTTGTTTAAGGGTGCTCGGGTTGTTTATTTTTTTGTTCTGTTCTTAGGGTATCCCTAAGAACAGAACCTAAAATTGTGAATTTTGCCAAAATTGCCAAATTTTTTTATGATTTTATTTTATAGGTCAACTTATTAGCTTCATGAGAATACAAAGGTTATCATTTTTCGTTCACTAGAACAGAAACTACAACAGTTTTATTAAAAGCAGATGTCATTACTTAAAGCAAGATATGTCATACTTTAAAATGCGTTTTTCTCGAAATGTGTTTTATTTTTTTTTTAATTTTTTTTTTATTAAAAATACTCAAAAACGGAACCAGAGATTGCTAAAAAAGTTTTTAAAATAATGAACTGAAATATTTTGTGTTAATTTTGTATTATAGTAAAAGTGTTTTAACTTTCAGATTTATGGATCACTGTTTTATTACAAAATTTACAGTCCCTTATGTTAATATAATCACTCCTTTTTTAAAGCAATTTCATATAATAACTAAGATAAAGTATTCTAGTTTTTGTAAAAATGAAAATATCTTTTATCCTGAAGGTTATTTCAAAAATGAATAACACACCAACACATCAGAATTGAAAATTTGTATATAAAATTTTGGTACAGAATGGGTAGCGTTTATGTTATTTTTTGTAAATTTTTACCCATTTTTTCCATTTTAGTGACAATAATTTCTTTTTCTCTTCACATTTTTAGCATATTTTTCTTAAAATGTAGTAAATATATCTAAAAACAACAACAACAAAAATCCTCATATTTCCATTTTTTTATATTTTAAGCAAACAATACATACAAGCGCTGTACAATAATTTCTGAGAAAACACTCGTATTTGTTCCTTTTTAATCCCGTTCTCAGTAACCCGATATTTTTACTAACTCGGCTAACCTTCGGTCCATTTTAGACCGAGTTTTCGGGACTGCTGTATAATAATCAGGTTGAATTAGTAATTTACCTGAAAAGTGCTTCAAGATAGAGCTCACTTCCATAACATTCTCGAACAGCATTTAAGACATTTACCCTCTTCTAATAAAGTAAATTTAAAATAAAATACATGTTGCCATTAAAAAGAAGGTTATTTCTCTCATCACCTTATTTCGTTTTTCTTTTTTACGCTGCATAAATTAATCACTGATGAATGAAATGAGAATATCCTAGCACGCACAATGATACGTTAAAACAGCAGTAATAAATATTTAACACTACGTCCCAATGACTAATTGTAATTTAATAGCAGTAATTAAATTTTATTCTTCAAGAAAAATGGTGTGTACGTAGGAATAGTAAATGTAGTAATAGTACTGATGCAATGGTAATGAAGTGAAAAGTATGGACATAGATATGATTATATAATAAGTAAAAACATATATTTTTATCGAAATATAAAATCTAAATTACTTAATTAGGGGTCATTTACAGAGCAAAGTATACATCTTATCAAAAAGTTGAGGTAAAAAAAATTTTAAATCTGATTTGCAGTGAATGCATTTCTTAGAAGAATAATTTCCTCCAATACCATTTAGCATATGCTTGTAAATATGAAACAAGAATGGACAAAGTAGTTATGATTACGTGTGATTAATAACAGTAAAGATAGGAATGTGGAATTTGAAATTCCATGATTGTAGATTTAACTCGTTTATTACATAATCCTCAAATAATTAAAATTTATAGAATTAGTTGTAATCAACTACGCCACCCAGTGACCGACTGGGTGGCATAGTTGCTTTGGTTTTTTTGGGAGCAGCTGCCCTACTGCTCCCAAGGTTGCGGGTTCGACCCCGCCCATGTCGGTGGATTTTCATAATGCAGAAAATCGACAGCGGCCATGTCGTATGATTATGCGGCATGTAAAAAATCCCTTGAAGTGCCTGTTTGGCTTGGGTGTTCTCGGCAAAATTAAAATTCCTAAGTTCAATTTCGCATCGTCAGAGCTCAGGTGCCTCCATCTGAGGAGGAAACTGACGTCAAAATTACTTGCGGCAATTGGTGTCGCCAAAACGGTGCCGCACTAAAAAGTGATACCAGCTCCTGGGAAATGAACTAGGTCTGCGAAGGTAAAAAATACTAATTCGCAGCCCCATTAGAAAAAAAATGTAGTAACGTCCCGGTGGATGCTGGTGTTGGGGGGTTCGAGGGAAGATCTGCCATAGTAATTTGAACACACTTTTGTTACCTATTTCCCTTAATAACACTAGACAACTTAAGGGGAGAATGCACTTGAAACGTTAAACCCGATGAGCAATCGCGTTTGATGAATTTAAGTATCATAGAAATAAGCACACATCTTAATATCGGAGCGCTCTTGACTCCACTACTTGGATCATCTTTGTATGCCTTCCAACTTGATTAACTATATGACCTCCGGTCGTTATCTTATTCACGCTTCAATACCTACTTTTAACCATTCCCCGCCTTCTCTTCTTCAAACACAAAATAGAAGCATTAATTTGCATAAATACCGTTTTCTTCACACAGAGAGTTTTTCAACTGAAATCACAGTTAAAAAGATTAATTTTTCTCAATATGATTAGTGGAATTGCGGATAGACCTGTTTCACTTTAAATAAAGCGTTTTTTTTTCTAATGGGCTCAATTCATAACGGTCATATGATAAAGGCAATCACGAGTTAACGACTTAATTCAAAACTGATATGATACAACGGCATGTTCCCGTTGGTAACCTAATACCACCAATTTTCAAAACAAGTAGTGGTCTTTTGATATAAATAACGTTTTTTTTTCTCCAGAAAACATCAAAAATGGATGAAAAACCAATGAGAATTAATATTTATTAATATTTTTATGTGTGCATTGAGTGTTGTCGCCAATAACGCTAGCTTGGCGAGATTTGCGCCCTGTGGAATAAAAAAATACTCCCACCTTAGTTTTTACAAATTTTTTTTTATTTTTTATCGAGTAAGACGATCCTAGTGTCCCGAGAAGAGGGGAAAATATTTGAAATCGAATGTTACACACGTAAAATAGAACCAATTCCTCACTTTTTTTTAAAACTGACGTTTATATTCTTCCTTTTTGCTGCTAATCTGACGTCACAACTCTACTCGATCACCTTCCATTTCGTTGCGAACTTTTCGTCAACAACCTTTGCCTCATACTGATCTTTGCACTCAATTAATTGTGCTTTTTTAATTCCGTTTCTTGTTCCGTTTCCGCTCCACGTTCGATTCAGGATTTCTCTAGTACTATGATACAATTGCCCAAGTTATTTCGAAATAGCAAATCACTCACAAGCGGTGACGTTGTTGACAACCGACTTTTTTGCAGAATTTCGTTGGCACTTTCGAGACATCGCTATCAAAAAATAAATATAAATGCAAAGTGCGCAGAATTGTTAGACGGACAGCAAAATTGGTATTTCCTTTTAAAATTGTGAATATTTTTCTTTCCGAATTCGAAAACTTTATCAAGAGTGTTTATTAGCCATATAAAAACAAGTAATTTGACTCGGATTTGAATAAATATCATTATAAAACAATTATTAAAGTACCTATCACAGAAATAGCAGTTTTCTCTCACAATATGCGGGAAATCGATACGTAAACAAATAAAAACAGTCAAAACATTATTAAAATCCAAATCGGAAATACACAACCATAGCCCACATCCACCTTCAGATTAATTTTTTTTACTGATTTAAATTAAAGGTTATGATGACAAAAGTAAATCAGATGCAAAAAAAGTTCAAACCAGCTAATTTACTATGTAAAAGTAGAAGTTTTAATGCTGGGAATAGTTGATACAGGTAAATGTGATTTTGAATATCGATAGATGATGCGATAAAGGGCTCATGTAGTTACAATGTATTACATCCAGGAGAGTATATTATTCTATTTAAAAATAATTAAAAACACGACAGAAGAAAAGATTGAATATAAATAATATTGTGTATGAAATTTGGTAAATATATCGCTGAATATACGAGGTAAGCGGAAATTTTACGACCTGGCACAGAAATAGCGTTCCAATCAGCAAAAAGTTATGTTTCTTGCCTGGGTGCACGCGTCATTAGTTCGTATGACAAGTAGCAACTTGTTCTCTCTAGTAGAATATTTACAAGAATTTTTGCAGTAGACGTCTCTTGCGCGTTTTCGCTAAAATGAATAAACTTGAGTATCGTGCAGTCGTAAAATTCTTCGTTTTGGATGGATTCACTCCTAAGAAAATTCATCTAAAGTCGACAAAAGCTTACGAGGACTCTGCTCTTTCCATGTTGATCGTTAAAAAAGTGAGCAGCTGAATTTAGAGGTGGTCGCAGGTTACTTAAAGACGACCCAGGTGAAGGATGGCCAAAAACCGCAACCACACCGGAAACCATCGAAAACGTGCATGATATCGTGTTGGACGATAGGCGAATGAAGGTGATTGCGATAGCTGAGGTTGTGGGAATAAAAATCAAGGATGCCAAAACACACTGCTTAAGATGGGTACAGCATTTGTTGAATGTCAGTCAAAAGCAAATAAATACACAAAAGATTTTCGCAGAAACGTTTAAACCGATTCAATAGGGATCCGACTGATTTGTCACCATGGATGAGATAGGGTCCATCGCTACACGCCAAAAACGAAACAGCAGTCGATATAGTGGGTAGAAACCAGTGGTTCAGCGCCAAAAAATGCGAAGTCTATCGCATCTGCCGAAACGGTCATGACTAGCGTGTTTTAGGATCCGAAAGAAATCTTGTAAATTGATTACCTTGAAAAAAAGGAACAAATACAGGAGAACATTACTCCAACCTTCTTGACCAGCTGGATGCCAACATTCGCTAGAAAAAGGTCTGGCTTGAAGAAGAAAAAAAATCATCTTTCACCAAAATAAAACACCTGTACACAAGGGTGCGTTGGCGATGGGAATTTAGGATATATGATTTGTTCGCCCCCCCCCCCATTCTCCTCATCTGGCACCCTCAGACTTCCATCTGTTTCCAAACTTGAAGAAATTTGTTTCTGGAAAGGAAAATAAAGAAACTGAGATGGCCTTGGATGAATATTTTCACAGTCTTCCAGACTCTTCCTTCCAGGAAGGAATACTGAGATCGGAGAAACGCAGGATCAAATGTGCAGGGCCGCCTTTCCGCTTAGGCACGTGCCTAGGGTGCAAAAGATTTTTGGGGCGCCAAGAAATTGGGGCGGGGGGAGAAAAAAAATTTAAAATTTCAGCGAACGTATCACCGCCTAGCGCGAGTCATGAAGGAAGCATTTCTTCCCTTAAAGAAAGCAAATACTGAAATGAGATCTACTATAGGAAAAGGAAAACTTAACAGTTTGATGTTGCATGCACTCAAAATGATATTACTATGGAAATCGACTACAATGATGTTATTAATGATTTTACAATAATCGATGCTCATAGAAAACGTTTGTTTTACAATGACAGTAACTCAAAAAAAATAAAATAAAGATGTCTAAAAGTGTAAAATAGTAAAGCGACAAGCAATGAAAAAGATGATAATTAACAAGTTCGAAAAAGTTCATACAATATGTATACTCTAGACCCGGGGTGGGCATTACATCAATCGCGATCTACCGGTGGACCGCCAAGACAATTTGGAGTGACCACCTGAAGATTAGTCGTTAGTAATTGTACACGGAAATATTCAAGATTGGCTGACAGTACGCAGACTAAGTTTTCTTTTGACTGTAATTATGAGAACTAAATTCAGATGAACATGTTCCATTTTTTAATGTGTTTTGAATTGCTTGATAATAAATGCATCATTTGATACTATTATATTTGTGGCTATTATTATTATGTTTGTCTTTTGCGCTGTGCTTTAAACGCTGTTTCAAAAAAAGTGAGTTTTTTTTATTTACGTAGAGGTTAGTACATATTCCGTATATTTATTATTAAGTTTTATAAATATTGTTTACTTTTTCCTTACCTCCCCACACCTACGACCCTGGGCAGTGGGCGCATTCGTGAATTTTTCAAAGGGGGCGCAGCGCGGTAGGCTAGGGTCGAAAGTCTACCCCTCTCTATCCTACCCCAATACTCTACCAAACCTATATAGTATATATATATATTCATTTTGTAGATTGTTTGGAACAAAGAACAGTAAAAAATAAATTATTGAATAAATAATTAGTATTAATTAATAAAAAATTATTTATTACAAATAATTAAATTTTACGTACAACAAACACGGGATTATAATAGATAAAAAAAATCATGGGCTATAGAGGAGGGTCGGGATCCGTGGACCCTTTCCACCTCCCTTTGTGTGTGCCACTGATACTGAGTGGACCGCAACACCTTGAAAAAATTAGAAGTAGCCCGTACCCTGGAAAAGTCTGCCCACCCCTGCTCTAGACTGTAATTGCAAACGATTTCATTAATTTACTATATTTAATTACAAAAGGGTGGGTGGGTGGTCCGTGATGCCACAAGGTAAGAAATGAAAGTAAGAAAAGGATAATGGCCAAACCAAGCCATTATCCTTTCCTTACTGCCTCTGTTGCCAGTCCAGAACATGACTCTCCAAATAAAAAAAACAAAGAAAGTGAAAAGAGTAAGAGAGTTAAGTGAAAATCCCTCCCGAACCCAAACTGGCAAGGTAAGAACTGAAGGAAGGGGGTGCTGTAGAAATAGGGAGCGAAACAATTTGAAGTACCTAGGGCACCAGGGAAGTTAAAAATGGCTCTGGTAATTAGAGTGTGCCGCCCCGAGATCCCGGTGGTTTTTTCAAATCCCGGGATTAAAATAACTAATCCCGGGATTTAATTTTTGTCTGAAATATATTTTGAATTTTTTTTCAAAGTATTGTGAATCTGGTATTGCATTTAATGTATCTTATTTACTTTTTTGTACTATATACTTTTAATATCAGTTTACTTACGTGTTGAACCTTGAAGGGTTCGAGAAGGGTGTGTATGTTAAATCATGAAATTTGATATGTTTTCTCTTATTTTCTTCTGTAACTTTCTCCCCATCGCGAGTGGAGGCAGAAAACGAACATTTCTCCCATCCTCAGGATGTCCGGTGTCAGCTAACTTGGGCAGAGACTTTTAGAATTTTTGGAAGATATCTGTTAGGGTTTTCAGCCCCGGGATACCTGAATTCCGAAACCCCAGGATCCTGAGATTTAATTTTTGTCTAAATTATATTTAAAAAATTTTTTTCTCATAAAAATTTTCTAAGAATTTAATTTTTTAAAAAATTATATTTTGTTTATGAAATATGTACGTAGAACTTTTTGTGCAATTATAAGAGTGCTATAGATAAAAAAAATACATGCACAGCTCTCATTTCTCATATGGGAGAATGTCGCACAGATCTAAGTGGCTCACTGCAATGCCTACACAATAATATAAGCAACATCTCAAGAATAGATTTTGTCACAGTTCCTCCTTCAATTAAATGCCGTTAATTAATAGCGGACCTGCTTGAAAGACTTGAGACACTTCAAATCCCATTTCATTACTAACAGCTCATGCAACTTGATCTTCAATTTCAAATGAGGTAACACTTGAAATTTATTCACATTCTGATTCAATAACTGGATCAATTTATTTATATATAAACCATTAAGTGTAGCAGAAGAACTAAATAAAATTATCAAAGAGGTATATGCACTAAAGCAATCTATAACATTTGAGACACTGTCATCAAAAATTCAAAAAGAAATGTCTCTTTTTTTGAAAATTGAGGGAGACGTGGTAACTACCTGAACAGAACATACTCCTATTTAATGACGGCAATACCTACTAGTAAAGAATCCGAACGTGCGTTTTCTTCTGCAGGACATTGTGTAACAAATATAAGAAAGCCATTTTAACAATGAAACGCTGGAGGAGCTGTGTTTTTATAAGCATATTTACAAAAACACAAGAAATGAAGAAATGCTTTTTTTTAAAAATTCATTATGTACTATTTTTATTTGTTTTTATATTGAATTAATTTTTTTGTTTCATTAAAATAATATTAAATCAATTTTTAATTATATTTCCAATTTTATTATGCAATTTACAACTATGCACCCATGCTCATATGTAAGTATTTTTAATAAATAGCTCAATCCTAATCCCGGGATCAAAAATATGACACGGGATTGCAAATTCTACTGCAAACGTGTTGAAGTCAAGAGAGATTATGCAGAAAAATAAATAGTTTTTTAACTGAAAATCGTAGTCTTTCATTGTCAGGCCAAGAACTTTTCCCCTTACCCTTGTATATGCATATTATTACTATATCTTGAATTATACTACGTTAATAGTGTGTTTATACCTTGGTACTTATTTACATGGTACTTTATTTAGCCAGACTTATTTCTGCATGGTTTTAAAGACGATGATTTACTGAACAATTGGTAAAAATAAATATTTTAACAAACACTTTTTTTTACAGCCACTTATTAATTCCATTTGAATAGTGACGCATTTATTAAATTTATCAAGTGGAATCTCTTGTCAAATAAGCACACACATGTATGTATATATACATGTTTCAAGTATAATCTAAGTATTTTCTTGGATGCTTCTTTAGGTATGTAAAAATTAAGTACAATTTAATAATAGACTTAGAACTTCCCAACCCATAATATTCCATAGAATTTCTCTAAGTATATTAAATAGAAAAGGGGAACAATTATTATTGTTCATATTTGGTTACCAGTAAAACTGGTTAAATCCTACTCTTTTATCGAAAAGTTTTCTGTAAGCAACTGCGTATTGAATTTCTTTATTGTTTCTAGAATTTCAATTGTTTATTTTAATCTTTAGTATTCAAATTCTTTTTGTCTTTCAAGTAGAGCATATTCCTTATAATATATATTTGTATTATTCTGATAACATAAATATATTATTTATATATATTTTTTAATAATAAAATAATATACAGTCGACTCTGAATAATTCAAACCTTCGATAATGCGAACCTCTCGATAATTCGAAGTATATGCAGAGTCCCTATAAAAAAACTCTTGATACTTCGAACTAAAACAATACGTTTTTGTACACTCAATATTTCGAAGTAAAATCTGTGACTGGCCACTCTATAACACGCTGTAATTCGAAGCTATCTTATAAAACTCTCGACAATTCGAACATTCAGTATCATGTGCAGTCCTATAACAAACAGTTTGGAGCTTACAAGTTTTGCGTCGTGCTTGTCTCTGAGTGTCTTCCCTGTAACGTATTCCTTTTGATGACCATCTGTCTGCTACTCCTTCTTAGTGTTTTCCAGTTCCTCAGACGAAAAGACACTTAAAATGTTTTCATTTCTTTAAAGGGACAACAGACCAACCACACCTGTTGTCAGCCGTCCACATCTTTCGTTTAACACGTGGCCTTGCTACGCATGTGCTCAGAAAGGATGGTCCACTATTGTGAAGAAGAGATGCATAAGATTGTGTATGAATGTATTGAATGTATTCTTAATACATGACTTTTAACTTCTGTAAAATATTTATACTGTATAGTATTACTTTAAAATACTTTAAGATAGTTAAGCCTTAATTGATATCCTCCCCTTCATTTTTAAAGGAAATATAAATATTCAGTTCCTATACAATCTGAACATCGTGTTGTTTAAAATGATAAATTTCGAATGTGTGTGAGTAACAGTTTTTTTTTAAATGGAAGTTCAGGTTTTGCACAATAAATTGAAAAATTCTTCGAATATTTTCTAATTAGTTTTCCCTCCGGAAACAAAGTCTTCTCAAAAATAGACTGGATATTTCAGAGGATGCAAACAAATATTATAATCCTATAACATTTCGCTGAAATTCTAGGTCTCAAAGCATATGTAAAAATCACTTCAACATCACAACAACTACAAACTTTCACTTCGGAATCAAATGTATTTTGATTCCGAATGAAACTTTGATTCACACACACATTATGAAACTTTGACGTATTTGATCACGATTTCAATATTGAGTCGGTTGCAACAAAAATAATGAAGAAAAATAAGTTTTCATGAGAGAGCATCAAATTACTTTTTTTTAATTAAATATCTTTCAATCATCATTAAGAAAGTGCATTTTGATAATTAAGTTGTTATTGAGTCATTGCGTGTTCTGTTCTGGGCTTTATATATTACTTTAATTGAAGTTAGGGCAATTACACGTGTGTGACTATCTTCCCTATCATCGCCATTTTTTTTCACTTTTAGTTTCGAAATGATTCAACGTTTTCGATAAAAAAAAATGTGTAGGTGAACAATCTCTACTTTACAGGAAAAGGTAGTGAGTAATGTTAATCATTTCAAAATTCAAATCTGATATAATACTAGCTCGTTATTATTTGCTTCGTTTGTAAAACAAAAAAAACAAAAAATGGTTGAGTTTATGCGTAGGATGCATGGAAATAAAATCACAATAATAAAAAAATTAACAAGAACTTACATGTCAAATTGAACGAATGAGCTAAATTTATATTTCGTGACCCGTTTAACACTTAGCTAAATTGTTGAAATATTTTGATAAAAATAATATTATTGATATCAAAATATGTTAACTCTATATATATAAAGGAGGAAGGCGACTCACTCAATCAAGCATTTATTCACCCGTTCATCACGAGAACTCAATAAATATTAGACCTACATACGTGAAATTTAGTAGCCACGTTTCTTTTGTTGAGTAGAAAACTGGTAAAAACGGGTTTTGCCAAGATCGACTCCTGAGGGTGAGGTTTTGTTGTTGTTTCTTATGTGTTATTGTTATGGCCGCGGTAGCCAAGTGGTCTAGGATCGGATCATGGCTAGCGTGTCATGAGTTCGATCCCAGTACCACTGAAGACCCGCCGTGTAGGGGAGCGATGCACGTTAAATCTGTTGAGAGCTCAAACGTCCTCCCGTTGGTGTGGTTGCTAGGAGAAGGGGGTGCCAGCTCAGGTGTCGTCCGCGTCACTTGACCATGGTTCAAAATTACACGGACACGTCTCCAAAAGCCCTCGTGTAGCTGGACAGTGCGACGTTAATATTCACTCACTCACTATGTGTTATTGTTGTCTGATCTCGACTGCGTCAGATTCAAACCCACAAAATTCATCAGGGCAAGGGGCTAGATGTACGCGTGTGGTTGGCCGCCTTGAGCACCATTCAGGTGACAGTACGATTTAGCTCGGTTCCACCCCAATTTTGAGACAGAATACCCCGGGGGAGGGTCAGGGGCCTCCCACCTCTCTTTCCCTTCCACCAACCTCACAAGAGGACTTGTGGCTCGACGGTTATTTAAAATACCCCCCAATGCCGCAAAGGTACTATACATTTAAAAACATCCATGTCTTCTCTAGAATTCGAACCCAGGCCCTACGACGCAGCAGTCAACGTCGCTAACCACTATACCGGATGGGCGACTTGGGAGGATTTAAGGAATATAATTGATAAGTATTCCCGTTTAGACGTACAGATTTGAAATTTGGTAAATGTTTCTTTTGCTGACTAGGCTTTTGCGGAAATCGACTTCCAAGGGAATAGCAAGTAATTACGTCGGCTTAGGTCCATGGATTTGAAATTTGGCATGCACGTTTATTTTGTTGAGTAAAGATGTGCTAAAAATGGTTCTCACAAAATTAGCTTTTGCGGGAAGACGGGAGAGTAGAAGATAATTATACTTCCGTTCTAGAAATTCATCTCCAGTCCTGTTTAAGTTAAAAATGTAGGGTTATTATATAAAAATATTTTTCAATACAATCGAACACCTTATGCTAGGATTCAGACCAACAACTTATAAACAGCATACAATCGTTGAACATCATGAAATACCTAGAGAATTGAGCGTGTAAAATCCAGTATATTTTAGAGTCATAAATGGCACGATAAGTTAAGTAAATATGTAGTCCGTGCCGAAGTGAAATATTGTTTCCGATAATAATGAATAGAAAAATATTTGTTCTAATTAGGAAATAAATATAAAAAAACACAATAAATTAAGGTTACAGACTTTCTGATTTTGATGTTTTAAAAACTATTATTTACACAAGTTTGTGATCTAAGCTAGAATTTAGGAAATAATTTTTTTTTTTTTACTGGTGTAAAAATCTGATTCATATTGAAGATGGAATAATGTGATCGTTGTAACTTGTAGTTTGCAATAACATTTGTAGTTGATTTTGAATCCTAAGGGCAAAATTTTTTTAAAAAATTGCTGTTGTTTCATAATGGAAAAAAACAACAACCTCAGAGTGAAGCGATTTTAGACTGCATTTTTTTGAGAGTTTATTCAAATTACAAATGTTAAATTGTGAAACAGTCATCATGATACCTGAACTGAATATGAATGTTTTTACAAAAAATGGATGATTGCTTCAACATTTTCGTTTTGGTGTTGTGATGATTTATTATTTTAAGCAGTTCATTACCAAAGCCATAAATTCATACGCAATTTCAGTGAAAAAAATATACGTAACTTACATATTCCTTGATTATTAACAGATTATAATAACCTAAAATTTACTAAAAAGGACTCAAAAAAATATATCATACGGGAATCATTTTTAAAAAAAATCCATAATAATAATGCAGTGAAATGCATTTAACGGGTAAACGCTCAAGACGAATCGGTTTCCACGAAATGATTCAACGATCCCGAAAAACTATTAATAAACATATATTTTTCTCTTAACACGAAACGAAAATCGCTTAACACGAAAATATTTCTTTTTGGAAATGAACAAAATAGAGAAAACACAAGTCGCACTGGCGAGATTTAAAAGCTGTGCGAAGAATTCGTTGCAGTAGATGATGATAATGTGTGTACAGTTCCAATTATTGCAAGGACATTTTGCAGTTTGTTCAAAGCTCAAAAAATGTCACTGATACAGTTACCGACGATGAAAATGAAATGAATGGTGTAGCTCCTGTTCCCACGTCATCCAAAATGAAGAACATCATGAAAAGTATGTGTAGTTATTAGCGCGTTTTTCATCGTAGTGGAACAAAAGCGCTATTAGGACGCAAATTTCGTCTTCGTCTTCGTTCCATATTTTGTCGTACCTTTTTCTCAGCCAATAAGCAACCAATTGACCTCGGGTTTTCGGCATTGGGTCGCATTTGTGCCCTAGATGAGCCGAATCATATTTAAATTGAATCATTTTTAAATTTTGTTTTAGTACAGTACTACTTTCTGTTAGTAAAAAGTTCAAGTTGCATTATTGTAAAATACAACATGTGGAAAACGCGCTAAAATTACTTGGCCATGCCAATGATTGATATCTTGTTTTTTTAAGGTATCCGACTAACCTAAAATTGTGAATTTTGCAAAAAATGGTTAAATTTTTATGATTTTTTTAATAGGCCATCTTATTAGCTTTATAAAAATACCAAGTATATTATTTTCCGTTCACTAGCTAAAACAAAAACTACAAGTGTTTTTAGTAAAAGCAGATGCCATTACTTTAAGCAAGATGTCATACTTTAAAACGCGTTTTACTCGAAATGTGTGTTTTTTTTTAAATGCTCCAAAGCGATTGCTCAAAAAGTTTTAAAATAAATATAGCTGAATTTTTTTTGTCTGTTCTGTATATTAGTAGAAGTGTATTAACCTTCAGATATATCAATCACTGTTTTTTTTTTCAAAATGTACAATCCCTTATGTTAGTATAATGTTTTTTAAGCAATTTCATATAATAACTAAGATAAAGTGCTCTAGTTTTTGTAAAAATTAAAAAATCTCTTATCCTGAAGGTCATTTCAAAAATGAATAACATAGCAACACATCAGAATTGAAAAATTGAAAATTTGTTCATAAATTTTAGGACAGTATGGGTCCCGTTTATGTAATTTTTTGTAAATTTTTACCATTGTAGTAACGCTAATTTCTTTTTCTCTTCTTAATTTTAGCATATTTTTCTTAAAATGTACTAAAAAAATTAAAAACCAGAAAAAAATCTCCATATTTCCATTTTTTTTTAAAAAACGTTATCGCAAGTAATCGGATACCTTAACATGAAAAAATATTTCAGTACCCTCTCTTTCCTGTTAAGCGATTTTCATTGTAATAATTTTCCATTAAATTATCCGTTTTCTTTTGTATCGTATTAAGTTTTGCTATGATCCCGCCAGAGCCTAATGGGGTCATTGATGTTTAAATTGTACATTTCAGTCTGGCTTCCATCAGCATTTTTCATGCACATTTATCGCATGTTAAATAGGATTACTCTTCAAGGTCCTACCATAAAAAGGGAGGTACTAACTCAGAGGTGAATTATCATTACTTTTTCGTAATTTTAATTTAAGATTGTAAAATACAACGCAATTAGCCTTTAATTTTATTGATGTGTTAATTTAAAATAAATCAGCTTCAAAATGTTCAAAAGAAATATCAGTTGTGTGATTTAGTATTTTACGTTTTAATTATTTATTTATTTTTTTGAATTTTTATTTTCTGGGATTGTTTTATTATGCAGCATTTAAAATTTTGACTTTGAATTTATTGTCTTTTGTGACTGTTTTGTTCCGTTTGAGAGTTTCATGACTTTATTTCATTAATCTTTGTATTTCATTTCTGTTTATTTTTATGTATTTTATTTCTATTTGAATTCAGTTTTTTTTTAACAATCGCACTTTAATAAGCAAGTAGTATAAAAATTTTTTCTTAAGTCAATTCCTACTTTGAAGGGATGAATGGAAAGTATTTTATTAACGATTGAAAATTTAAACAAGATATATATTTATAGTGAGAGACTGAACTAATAGTAAGAGTTGAAAAAAGAAAAAAGAGCATGATTTGTCTTCATTGTTGTAACAATGTACACCCGGTTTGGGTAGTTTGGCTGAAAAATTGGTTTTCGTCGCCAACTTTTGTCATTGTTTTAACAGTTACATTCTTACTACAATGGAGATGAATCTAAGTTGGCGTTGAAAACTGTAAATTAATTTAATAAATTAAGAGGTAATTCATGAATTAATATTTGAAAAAACTGTATTAAAATCAAGTATCCCCCACTACAAGTTTAAAAAATTTTTTTGGACTAGATTGGATGAATAGAAAGTATTTTATTAGGATTGAAAATTTGAACAAGATATATATTTTTTATATGTAGGGAGAGAGAGAGTGAGCTAATAGTAGGAATTAAATAAGATAATCATCGTGAATAAGCAACTGTGTTTTAACATGTTTACGTAACATACATGTAGAAAGTAAAACATATTATATTCATTGTTTCTTCTTATCAAAAGAAATCTATTATAATCAAAAGAATTTCCTGATTATTTCACTTTATCTCTCAATTAAAAGACTATCTGCTCTTTCCTTAAAACTAAAATATTTATAAATAAAAAACTTTCATATATATATATATATATATATATATACACTGAAATACGTTTAATTCGAAACCGATTAAGACGAAATATCGGTTAGCACGAAATAATACAACGGTCCCGATAAACTACTGTGTACCTTCATGCATTTTTTTCCCTCTTACAACAAAAGTAAATCACTTAACATGAA
This sequence comes from Trichonephila clavata, assembly GCA_019973975.1. Lineage (NCBI taxonomy): Eukaryota > Metazoa > Arthropoda > Arachnida > Araneae > Nephilidae > Trichonephila > Trichonephila clavata. Next base: position 58,452 of record BMAO01019783.1, on the reverse strand, counting down.
AAGATTTCCCTTTTGGGAATGAACAAAATATGGAAAACACCAGCCGCGCGGATTAGACTGTCTTGTGGTATTATCGGAAAAATTCATTGCAGAAGATGATAATAATATAAAAAAAAAATGTATGTACATCCCCAATTATGGCAGACGAAGAATATTTGGAGTTAGTTCAAAGCTAAAAATATATCATTGATGCAGATTCGGACGATGAAAATGAAAGGAATAATACAGCTCTTGTTCCCCCATCATTCGAAATGAGGAACGTAATGAAAAGTATGCGCAGTTATTTAAAAGCATACTCCAGTAGTGAAATAAATAATAAAAATGGACTACATCAAACAATCTGATGTTAAAAACAATGCAAAGGAAAAATATCTGATTACATCTATAAATGTTTAGTTTTTCAAAAAATTGAAAATTTTGTATTAAATTTTTTTAAGTATGTGCATATATGCATATAAAATAAACTCTAATAAACTTAATTTTCTTGATATGTAGGTTTTTTATTTATATATTTTTTGCAATATCCTTTAACACGAAAAAATATTTCAGTCCCTTCAGTTTCACGTTAAACGATTTTCACTGTATATATATTTATATATATATATATATATATGTATGATTATGGGGTTATGGATGTATCTATGTGTGACGGATCTATACGCGACCTTCAACTAACAACTCCTTTTGGGTATTCTTTTGTGCCAGCAATTTTAATCAATCTTCTCCTAAAAGAAGAAAACGTGATATACAAATTAAGTTTAATATATATATTCCTTCTTCACGAGTTTAAGAGTTAGTGAATTGTGAGTAGATTAGAAATGAAGTGAATAGTTAGTAAATTGGCAGTGATGAGAATTGGTAAACAAAAAGTAAGAAAATGATTAGCTTAGCTTACCAAGAAGTGTTAGAGTCTAATTGCAACTGATTGGAAGACTGCCTTAAGTCAGGTACTGTCAACTTCATATTAAGATAATGTGTAGAGTGTTAAAGTAGTAGTGAGGACATTAAATATTTAAGCTCTGTGTAAAGTAATATTAAAGGAAATGCTGCGTTACTGAACATAGTCTCCCCAAACGCGAATCTCGTCTCTCTCTCGCTCTATTACTAAATTGAATTATCTTATTTAAAGTGTTATTTGTGTCTGAGTTGATTATAGTGATAAATAAAATAATTGGAATTCATCCTGTCGTATGATCCTTTAGTTCTTTCCATACCTTTAGCTGGGTCACTGGGTAGAAGGGATTAAAACTCGTTTCATATGTATATATTTAATATCTTACATTATAATCAGGGATTATTAAATTATATATAACTAATTATTTAATGTATAATGTCCTTCTAAGAAGTTGATAAATAACCGAAATGCAAGTACTGGTTATTTTTGTGATAATAAAGAACTCATTCAAAATATTCACAATATTAACTTATTCCTTTAATTCTAGTCTTGCACAGGGTACAAAGGTAAGCCTAAAGTTGATTTATTTAATTCTAGTCTTGCACATGTTACAAAGGTAAGCCTAAAAAGTTGATTTATTTCTGAAGTGTGTTAAAACCCTTTAGACTTAGTAATTTTTTCCAAAAAAGTTGCCGCTAACACGAAGTCTGTTAGGAAATTACACATTTAGAAATGATATTGGCCCGGATTATTGTGTTTTTGGTGTTAATAAATCACCAGTATTAAGATAATTTACAAGACAGAGTTTTTGTTTATAAAATTATGTGTTCTGAAAATTAAATTTCAAAATTAAAAAAGTTCAAAATGTTTTAGAATTAACACTTTCTTACGGAGTCATCTACTGTAGAACAGTTATGTTCATCAAGGAATTTTTTTTAAAGCTTATGAGTACGAAATTTTTGCTCTGTTTAGTTAAAGAATACTCTTTGGCTTGTGTTTAATAGGTTTTTTCCTTTCAAAAATATACAATAAAATTTTAAAAATCTATATACAGTCGACTCTCGATAGTACGAACATCTCGATAATTCGACGTATATGATCAGTCCCTAGAAAACTCTTGATATTTCGAACTAAAACAATACGTTTTGGTACTCTCAGTATTTCGAAGTAAAATCTATGGCTAGAGAGAGAGAGAGAGAGCCAGACTACAACACGCTATAATTCGAAGTTTTCTTGTAAAACTCTCGACAATTCGAACACTCACTTCATGTGCAGTCCTGTAATAAACAGGTTGAAGCTTGCAAGTTTTGTGTTGTATTGTCTCTGCGTATCTCCCCTGTAACTCAGCCGTTTTGACGACAATTTGTCTGTTACCCCTTCTTTGTGTTTCCCGATTCCTCAAGCGAAAAGACACTTTTATTGCTTTCCATCTTGAAGGGAATAGTTCTGGCCGCACCTGATGTCAGTCGTCCATATATTTCGCTTAACACGTGGCCTTCCTACACATGATTCTGAAAGGATGGTCTGCTGTTGTGAAGAAAGATGGGTAGAATTTTGCATGGATTTATTGAATGTATTCTTTTAATACAGGAAACTTTTAACTTCTATAAATTTATATGCTGTATAGTATGTACCTTTAAAAACACTTTAAAATAATTTTATACATGTGTACAATTGATGTTTTATTACATAGTTTCAAATTTAAATGTGTTAGAAAAAAATTACTGTTTTTTCTATTTTGGGAATTTTTTTTTCTACCCTCTTGACAATTCGAAGTTTTTCATTGGTCCCTCCAACTTCTAATTAGCGAGGGTCGACTGTATAAATATTTTAAAGTGTAGTTGAGTTACAATATTAATTTCATACAAGCATAATTTCCCTATGTTCCAAGACAAGTAGCTGCCAAGGAAATAATGAGTTAAAAATTAAATTAAAAAAAAATCCCTGTGATTTCCCAAATATTTTATTTAACATTACAAATAAAAACAATCAATGATAAAATACATTACACTGAACTATATAAACCAAATATTCAAATATAAGTACGCAACACAAAATTTGTAGAGTGCTATCGAGTTTCCTTTTACTTGTGAAGCCCTCAATTGCACGTAATATTACAATAAATTATAAATGAGCTAATATTATGGGACACACACACACACAACCTAGCCGAGGAAGCCAAAGGGCCATGTTCGGAAACTCATGGTCAGTATTACTTCAATTCCGGAAGTCTTTAGAGACCCTAAGTTTTGAGGAGATAATGCACGTTAGATCTTTCAAGAGATGGCTGAGGCTTTTTAAGTCCTCATGTTGACATGATGTTGTAATTTCAAGATGGGGTGCAAGCTCAGGTGTCGTTCTCGTCGCTTAAACTTGGTACAAATTTATGTTTCAGTATCCCTAGTATAAATCCTTAGAGCGAATTTAATGGATAATCATTCAATCACATTGATATAAAATAAATATCACCTCACTTTCAGAGTTAGCGAATAAATAAGTGAATATTAACATCTCAGCTTCTCGAGGGCTTTTAGCTACGGACCTCGTAATTTTGGTCTGTGTTCAAGGGACGAGGACGGCACTAACTATCACACCACACCAACGGGAGGATGGTTGAGCCTCGACATACTTAACGTGCATTGGCCTCCTCTACAAGGCGGATCTTTAGCGGTGTTAGGCTCGAACTCGTGACACTCCAGCCACGAATTCGTTACCTTGACAACTAGGTTACCATGGTCACCAGAGTTGGAAAAAGGAGGTCTTAATTTTTACTCTTGTAGCCTTTTCAACCACATACAACAGCTTTGATTTTCTGGGGGAAATGAGTAATATTTCAAAAAGCTTCACTTTTTCGATGTCAAACAGAAACATATTTATGCATTAAAAAAAAACACCTCTTTAAGAGCTCTTTATATAAAAGCTCTCTTTTTTTGCTTTAAATATAATTTTTATCATTTCTCTTCCCCAGTTTTCCCTAATTGAAGGAGTAGGTCCTTGTATCTGTATTGTCTAATTGTCGAAAGAAATGTTATATGCCCTGCTCTCATATTTTTAGCTAAAAGTATCGAATAGCGCAGATTGGATAAAGTGATACATTAGGCAACGCTTTAATGGCATACTCTTAACAGCATTGAGGGGATTTATAACAATGCCACTTACCTGTTACAATAATAATTTTCTCTTCACCGAAGACAGGATATGATGAAATTCGTCCGCAGGGATTACCAGTGTGTGAAATAGCGATCTGATGGCTGCAATCATAAGGTAAGAATAGGCGCATAGAATGACGGAACTCAAAATACTAGCATCCGAGTTTTTGAAAATTATTTGAGTATCGATTTTTTTTCTGTTTATTTATTTAGTTATATAACAAGGGAAAGAGGTCTCTATTTGCAAATTACATTCTTAACATCACTTACAAAACAACATAAAAACAAATACATTTAACTCAGTAAATATGTTATAAAGCCTTAAAACCAGTATATTTTACATGGTACGCTTTACACAAATTTCTTTAATTTAATGATTTTCGTAATTTTTTGGTTGCCTCCTATGTGTATGTATGACGTAAAACAGATTTTGGGCTCAAAATTTGATTAAAAGCTAACCATTTAATTTTTTAAGAAAAAAACTTGGATCTCTTATAAATGGATTTTAAAATGCTACTCCTCCTACAAAAATTGACGTACATATATGAAATTTGATTTACAAGTAACGTTAAGTATGTATAACAAAAGTTAGTATGGATTTTGTGATAAAATTATTGGTATTCGTACAATGCTTCTTTTCATGAATGCTTATTAAAAAATGCTTAAAAAATGTGAATATTCTAACTTCAATTATTTTTTTAAAAATAAGTATTGCTCTTATTGAAAAATGCATACCAACTTTTGTTCCATGTACTATTAGGAACAAGTGAAAAACATTTCCAAGTATTATGCACAATAGAAAAAAGCCTTAGCATTTTAAATGAAGACAAACTAGTTATTTTACCTTTCTCCGAGATAAATCAGTTTAAAGTTTTGATTTACCATTGGAAAGTTAATAAAAACAAACGTAAAAGTTATCATAACTCTTTTTAAACTACGTAAGCATTCAAATTTTGTGAGTTTGTTAATAAGTATATAAAAAAATAATTTGGACTAAAAAAATTAGATTTGATTTTTTGACCGATTTTTGTCTATTAAATCGTATTTTGTCCTCTTAACTGAAATGATTTAGAAATCGTATTTGATTTGATAAATTTAAATTTTCATAGAACAAGTACTGCATTTTTTATTTTGTCTAAAAATTTTCAAATAAATTTCATTAATGAGTTTATTTTCTCCATTTTTATTTCACATATTCAAGGTTTAATTAACACATACGTATTTGAAGCGATGCCCTCCATTTACATTACATAAAAATGACAAAAAGTATAAAGCATAATATTAAATAACTAATTTACAAAACAGAAATAGTGCTTTTTTGTTGAGCTTTTTTGTAACCAATTGAATTTAAATAGTAATAATTTTATCGTTTTAATGTCTTTAATATCAGTAATATTTTTTTTAAAACATTAAAATTATATTGAATACTAAAATTTGTCTGAGAGTATCTAGTAAACTATTTGAAGTTTCAAAAAATTATTATCATTATGTGTAACTCTAATACTCGTAAGCATTGCTTAGTTAATTTGGGTACGAAAAAAATTAGCCCCATATAAGTCACGAATGTATATCCTATGTAGAAAGAGAATAAAATTGTAGAAATTTATTCTTCAAATAAACAATTGGTCAAAATAAATAATAAATATTATGAAATTAATACAAAAAAGATGAATTAAATAATCAATATTATTAATGAATTTTGTAAAGAAGTTTTTCAATTCTTTAAGGAAAGAAATTAATTATGATTATTGAAAATGGTTTATCAGTACCAAAGTACATTCAGTTAAAGAGAGTTTTCTGATGATTTCTTATTATCTCACCATAATTAAATTGCAAATAAAATGAGATACAACATTTAATTGTAATACCTTTACCTAAGAAGATTATTACCTCAATAAATATATAAGAAAAAAAGTCATGACCATTAGAAATCTCTTTTCTTTATTTGTACTGTGAAAAAATATATTTTCCTCTATTAATAATAAACTATTTCCAATTCGGTACTAAATTCTTTGAAGTAATTCAAAATTTTACGTCAAAAGTTTTTGTATTAATTTTTAATAGGAACCTTTTTAATCCTTTTTTCATTCAAATAAATTAGTTTAATCTATCTATTTTGAATTGTTGGTTGAATTTGTTTGTGATTCTCAAACGATATTGATTTTTGAATGCAGGTGGCCATATGACTACATTACGAATTATTAATGACGGATCTCATAATTTTAGACCTAGAATGTTTCCACCTACGAGGAAAGATTCTATTAAATTTTGATTTAATAGATTTGATGAATAAAGATTTGTTATTAAATAGAAATGCAACGAATTTACCTAAATTTCGGAAATACAATCAATCCCATAAAAAGCGAGGTAGCAAAAATAAGTTATCCCAATGGGATGAAAATCAGTAGATATTATGCACATATATTGTTAACAAAACGCTAAAAGTAAAATAGGAGTGTTTATTCGAAAAACACAACTTCATCAAAAACAAAAACAAAAAAACAGTAATGCGTCAGCCCACCTTTGGCTTCAGTGCAAGCTGTTATGCGGCTTGTATGACTTGTTTAGTTGGCAATTGGGAATATGCATGACTACTTGCCATGCGCGTTTCAATTGAACGAGTTAGATCAACCTGATCCTGGAAGGGTCTCAGAGGCCCACTCATTAGAGCCTAAACGTGCTCTATTGGGGAGAAATCTGACGATCGCGCCAATCTGGGAAGTGTTCGAAGAGCATGAAGACAAGCAGCAGAAAGACGTGCCTTGTGCAATCAGGTAATATCCCAACGAAATATAAACCTAGAGGTCCATAAAAGGAAGAGCAGTATTACAGAGTGAAGAAATTCAACGATATACCACCGCGCTCTAAGAATGGTACGAATGCCGACCAAAGCAGTTAGGCTGTCAAATGGCATCCTATGCCATGACTAATGGTTGTGGCAGGCGACAGTCAAGTGGATATCTCACGACTATCCTGAATGTCTCCAAACGCATCTAGACACTCAAACAGAAGCAGGAATCATCGCTGAAAGCAATTATACTCTAGTCTACGATATTTTATTTTAAACCCACCCCACTCTCTTGCAAACATGCCAAGCTGAGTACAACAGTGAAATGCAATCGGTGCAATGGTTTTCTTAACTCAGTTTCCTTTCGCCGATCGTTGCATTCACTTGTTTTCCGGTTACGCGTTCGATTTTTCAAACGGACTCATGAGCACCAATCTGACGATCACTCTGTTCTCGCAAACTGACGTCGTTCTCACTTTATTGCTACTTTTTAGCACCCTTTTATATGCTTCACTTGCATGTAACGGTATCTTTGAACTCAGTTTTTACCCACTTTAAAAGGTCAGATTAATTCGAAATTTTGCTCACTTGTCCAGGACCGATGACAATACAATAATTTAATAATTTTGTTCCATGGTCCTGATCAGGATAAACGATTTCCCATTTTCAGATACCATCCCACATCTGGCGACTCATTTCAGATCCCATTTCCAGATTAGGCGACTAAAAGATCAAGTAATAACTCAGTTCGATTAACTATAAAAGGATGTTTTTTAGTTTTTTTAAACTATAATTAATTTTCATACCCTCCCCCCAATTTCTGTCAACATCGTCGAATGGTAGAATTACTCCGATCTTCTCAACTAATGCTGTGAATTCATAACAAACCTACTTCCCGTCTATCCTGTGACCCAGCTAAAGGTGTGGAAGTAAGTGGAGGATTATTCGACATGATAATTTCCAATTATTTTATTTATTATTTTAATCGACTCAAACACAAATCAGTGCAACACTATAAATAGGATGATCCAATCAGGCAACAGAGAGAAAGGTCGAGAGTCGCGTTTTGGGAGAATTCATTTACTAAACTACCTTATAATAATAGTTCCTCCTTAATACTACTTTACACAGTAGATATATAACTAATGTTCGCTTAACCACTTTGATACTTAAAATATCAACGTAATAGGAAGGTGACAATACCTGAACTTAGGCAGTCTTCTAATCAATTTAACTTATCAATCCAACTTCCTATCTTCAATCTTTTACAAGGGCTTTCTAACCCTTTCGGTAATCTTCACCTTGTATTTCTCTTGTCACCTCTAGTTAACTAAACTTCTAACCTTCTAACTTTCTGCTATCTTCTCTTCTTCACTTCTAACTCACGAACTCTCTTTAACTCGAGAACTAGAACTATATATAATAAACTTAATTTGCATATCATGTTTTCTTCTTAGGAGAAGATTGATAAATTTTGCTAGCCCCAAACAATACCCAAGAAGAGGTGGTGTATAGATCTACTACAAGTTCTACAATCAATTTGGAAGCCATGGATGACTGATTAAGAATTATTTTTTTTAAAATCCAACTTCTATTTATTTACGTAATTTATGGTTTGAAAGGTTCAGGAAAAAACAAACCAGAATCAAATTAGCAGGCTTAAAAAGCAAATACAAATTTGCTTAATTCATAAGCTAGCAAACTGAAACCAAATTTGGTTTCGACATAACTCAAATTCATCCGCATTAGTGACTGTAAAGGAGGAAGTCCAATTACATCTCCTACAGACTGCATAAAAATCTACGTTCTACTATCTGTTACTTTTTATTGCATTGCATTATATCTACAGCATATGGATAGTATTACGTCTCAAATTAGAAGATGTAATTCACTCCAGTTTTCAAACCCTTTGCTTATACGATGTCGGGAAATGAACCTGGGCTCACTTATAGTATAACCTTCTGCATGGAAACAAAATAAAAAGCAAAAAGAAGAGCAATATTTAGATACATTTGAAACACTTGTATATTTGGATAATTTTTAAGCTGAGAAAAACATTCCAAATCTTTTTATAACAGGCGAAGACATTGTTATTTGAGCATTTCTTACAGAAACAATTAACAATAAGAACCTGCATTTACCTTTTTTTTTAAATAAAAAAAAATAAATAAATAAACAAGCGAACAATTCCTAAGCTATTACAGGTTGTGAAATATTAGACAGGTTGAAATTGAATAGGACAAATTGAGACTTAAAAGGACTGTGACAAGGAAGTTTCAAAAGAGGTACGATACGTCAACATTGTTACATCCTCCATGTTCCACACAACTCCGGTTCCTTATCATCCATCTCGCAGCCGCGGCTTTAAAAAGTAATCGATCAACTTTAATCCTTCTGTTACCTTGTCCCTGAATGAAAGAGAAAAATGGCTGACCACCGCGATCTCTACTCATTCAAATTTCAGACACCTTGCTGAGAGAGAGATTGACAAATTAACTGTAGGAATGCCTCTTATCTATGCATATTTGAAGCTTTGAAATGTTACCTCTTTTTTATGCCGAGGTGATGAACTTTTATCTAATATGTTTTTTAAAAAATAACAGTTTGAAAAATGTCTGTCGTGTAGTTAAGAAAAAGGCCGACACAGTTCAAATGCCTATTTTTCAATTCCTACTATTAGTTCACTCTCGCTATACATATATATATATATCTTGTTCAAATTTTCAATCGTTAATAAAATACTTTCTATTCATCCAGTCAAGTTAAAATACATTTTTTTAAAACTTGTAGTGGATGACACTAGATGTTAACACAGTTTTTTTCAAATATTAATTCAATAATTAAATTTTATTTTTTAATTTTAAGGGAACTAGGACATCATATACTTTCAAAAAATCGATTTTTCAATTTTAGTTCTAAAAAATAGTGCATATTTTTCTGAATCTAAAAATGTTTTATACTTATATGTTTGTTGATAAAATAGCCCTAAAATCTGAAAAATAAAAATGTAAACAAATGACCACGCCCGTTTTAAGCCTTAGTTTTTTCACTTTTTCTCAAAAGCATATTTTTTTTTTGCATTTAGGTCATTTAAAAAAAAACTATTACACTATAAGATTCCAGATTTTTTATACTTCTATACAAGAAGCCTATGCATATAGTGAATCTAATTTTCTTCTATTAAAATAGTGCCTAATATTTTAAAAATTGTTTTATGCATAAAAAAAGCAGAAAAATAAAAAATTTCCATATTTCGAAGTTTTATAATTTTTTAAAAGAAACTATACTAAATTTTCACTAAAAAATAGGTGCACTGTCTTTTGAGTATTGTTTTATATATGTGTAAAAATATTTTGCATAAAAAAAAGATACTTTTTTAAAAAATGGTACCTAAACATAAGTATGTATTGCGAGTTCTCAAAAATTATGTATTACTTAAATTAAGTAGGAAAAAAAACCTTTTGAACTAAAAAGTTATTTTTGTAGTTCTACAGAATAATTAAATTATCTTTATTAAGAACATAAAATATCTAAGCTCTATTGAAAATTTTAAAAGATATATGTCTCTTAAACAAAGGGTCTTAATTTTGGTATTTTGCACTTCCGAGCATGTCCTGGTCCCTTTAAGTTTATTCTGCATTATTTTAATAGTAGTTACAACTAGCTGCAACAGATGGCGCCAGTACATTTTTCTAACGAAGTAAGAATTGACTTTAAATTTTTTTTTTTTGTATTACTTGTTAAAATTCAGTTTATAAATACTGAAGGGGCTGAGGCGTTGATGAAATAGTTCAACATGCATAACAAAGTTAAAAGATTTGATATTTTTTCTATTTTTATTTCGTTAAAGAAAAAATTACTTGATATGAGAGGACTGCGATACAAAAGCTTTTACTGGTGGATTGTTTTATCAACGTACTGTGAAGCAATTCTAGAGCTATTGGTAATTATCCTCATAATATTGATCTACAGATAAGTGAGCAGACGGAAAAGTAAATTACCAACTCCCTCTACAAACATCCACATTGCAACTACGTAAGGACTTTGAACCTCTATAGATTTAATGCGCATCAGCCCCGCTATATGATAAGCCTGTAGTGACATCAGGACGAATCCATAACTCGTTAAAAACTACGCCAGTCACGAGTGTGGGGAAATAGAAAATATGTATCCGTAAGAATTCTCAAGGGTATATTTTTTCATACATATTTTGAGTTTGGTATTTCTTGTCACTAGATAATAATACTGTAGAGAGCTGCTATCAAATTTGTACTCTAAGCGAATTTAAATTTAAGTGGAATTTTTTTTAAAGTTAGTACAAAAGATAGAGGAAACGCTTATTTTTGAAGTAATATTTTATGGAGCAGACAGTTTGTGTTTAGCCTTATTTTTTTCTTAAAACAGATTTCAAATCAATTTAGTTGAAAAGAATATTAAACGCACTATAATGGCTCTATAAATGTTATTTTCTTTTTAGTATGCATGCATGAGTATTTCTTAAGACAACAAATATACTACAAGAAAATATTTCTTGTGCATGTCAAATATTTCAATGTTTATCAGAATGAATGAAAATATGTTCATAAAATTGTTTTTATCTAATTTCTATCATTTTTTGAAGTATTTCAAATTGATTCGGATTGGTGCGTTACAACTATTTTTTTCAATTTGTTTTGTCATATCTATATATTTATATAAAGGGATGTTTGTATGTATGAAATCGATTCGCTTCAACAGCGTTCAACCGATCCCTGTGAAAATTAGCATGAAAATGTATTTTTTTTTCTTGAGAAGATTTTTGTGGTATCCACTTTGTTGCAGCTCCCCACCAGGTGGCGCTACAGCATATAACTTCTGCACAGTTCAATCAATCGCCAAGTTGCCAACGTGGTAGACAAAAATAATGTCAACTTGGCTTTATCACCATTTCGCTATGCTTCCATTGAGAATCGCCATTATAATGTAAGGAACGGCGTTTCTGGCGAATATTACCATTTTAACATAAAATAAATACAACAGAAAATAATATTAACGTATTAAACATCCAGATATAAATTATTTACCCTATTTTAAGCGTTCATTACACAAAATTTGTAACATTGTGTTACTTTTGCTGAGCAGAGATCAGCTTAGGAAGATGTTTTCAAAGGTCGGCCCACAAGAGTGTTACGGACCTTTATAAATAAAAAAAATCCTTTTATCAACTATTAGACTATCAGACTTTAAATTTAACAAATATGTTTCTTTTGTTCCGCTGAGATATGCAAAAAAAAATTTGTTTGATTTGCAATTTCCTAAAATTAACTCATTAAAAACTTCTTTATTATTCAATCGATATTGCTTGATTTTTTAATTCACCCGTGCGAAAAACGGATATACCAACTAGTAATATAATCATTTTGGGGAAGTGAAAAGAAGGAAAATGAAATTCATCTATATTTAGCACGTGTAAACAATGTTTTAGTGTGAGAAGGAGGCAATACTTGTTGTTGCTTCATATCCCACAAAAAACATAATTGTAACTGTAGTTTGTGAGAGAGTAGAAAAATATTCACACAAAAAATAGCAATAATATGAATATGAGCATCCAGTGGAATATGAAAAAGTTATTCAGACAACGAATAATTCATTTACATTTAAGGAGTCTATTAACATTCACGTTTAAATCTAATATCATATTGATCGGACGGATAACTGTGAATAATTTGGTGCAAAATTAAAAGAATTTCCTACACAAATTTTCTTAGCAAATATTAGTATAACTAACTATAAAAGTACTTGTATGTGTTTCAAATATTTTTCTCATGTATGGAATTAAGAAACTCTTTCGTTTACGAGAAATTTGGATCGAACATATGAGAACCAACACTCGTTAAAATATAGAACTAATTACTAGTTTCTAGTTGATAATTTGTAAGCCTATTTCATCAAACCATTCAGACACCATTTACCTAAAACGAATTAAGAATATATTATTTCATTGTTTTATAATAACTATTCATATTTTAATATTATTTTACATTAATAAACTTTTAGATATATATCTAGATCGTTAGACATGTCTAGAAGTAGTCTCAGAAAAAATAAACCTGTCTAGAGACGTATTTTGCTTTAGATGTTTGCTCCTAAGCGTTCAGAAATCATTAACCTCAGGAAATAAAAATGTATTTACAAAGTCTTTATTAAACTGTGGGGGAAAGGTATTGTGTGTGTGTATACGCTGGTATTTTAACACACTATCCATAATTTTTTTATAGACGTGGTCGAATATAATTTCAAACTTTTATCCGTAGATTCCTGTTTACAGAGTAGTTTCTTTTGGTATTTTACAATAGCATGTTCAGGTAATTAATCATACGGGGGAAGCATTTTATTCTTTTAAAAAGCCACAGACTGAATGAATATCAAGAATAATGCTTAAAATGACCTTCAACATGATTATCGGGGCTCTATCTTCGTAAGATAAGTCACGATGTGTGGTGCATTGCAAAAGGGAAAAAATGCAATGAAATGCAAAATTCTAAAATAATTGCTGTTCGATTTTTTTTAAAGTTAATGTTATGAGACATTATAGGAAACCTACTTATTAAACGTGTTGCTATAACTTATAATGCTATTTACTCCTTTGACATTTGAATTGTTTCCGAGTTAAAATGCTTGATCTGCGCCTTTATGTAATATTTCTTCTTTATAAAAGTTCGTCAAATTGCGTCTTTTTAACAGCAGTTTTTGGGGATTGTATATTATTCTCAACAGATTAAGATACCAGCCTTATATGAATTTATGAAGGAAGGTCTTAAACAAAAGTTTTACTTTTTTCGTTTGGTTCGTTTGTTTTTCAGTAAATTAAGGAATTCATAAACAAAAATAAAATAATGATAACTTAATTTTTAAACAGAATATACTTATAGTAGAAATAGTGTATTATTCTACAGGGGTGGGCAACCTTTCAGCTATGGCACGCCGAACCAATCTACCAATACGATTCAGCGGGCCACACCGTAGGACGTTTTTGAAACAGATTCTCGTGATAATACATATAGAATTCGAGAATAGAGGTCAATAATTATGATATTTATATTTTTGTTATATATATATATTAATTTTGCATCTCTTTTAAGATATTTCTTAACATAAATAACATAAAATATAGCTATTACTTCAACAAAAATAAAAATAATTAAAATTGTATATATATATATATTATGTATTTTTAAAAATATTTTTTAAAATAAGAAATAGACAACATAAAATATAATTTATCATTAAAGATAAATAAACAGATAAAATTTTTTTTGCAAATCTAATGCTTAACCGCTTTAATTTCATACCGCAAAATCAGGAGTATAATTTGTGACTTTCAATTTGACACGATTCAATTCATTTGTTTAACAATTTCTTTGTGGACTCGAAATATTTTTCACACGAGGAAAGATATTTTATTTTGATAAGTAGAACCAAAAGCGAAAAGCAGAGTACATGCAATTTTCTCTCTTCAAACAAAATCTTTAATTTTAATCTCTTTCTAGCAATGGCATTAAATAGTTAACAAAATAACTGTAAATTTATCTTTAGAATTACCTTTGTCAGATTTTTTCGTAATTCCGTAAATGTCCCTAATTCTGAAGATGTTTATCAAATACAGTAGAACGTCGTTTATCAGTATCAATTGGGACCGGACACCGTTCGGATACGTGGTTGTTCTGATAACCGAAAACCGAATGCGATCCATGCAGTATATGAGATGGACACTATACAAATATTGAAAATCATCACATACGGGACGCGTGCTTGAACAAAAAGCAAAAATAGGTGTAAAATCTTCCAATTTTACCTTGATTGTGGAAAATAATTACTTATTTTCGCTGTACCATTGTACACCTTCGTTTTTTCACTGCAAGGTCTCAGATTCTTTCAGCTGCAGTAGTTGAGTAGGACAGCACTCTGATTGTTGTTCGTAACACTCCATAGATGTCTCTAACGCAGAAACGCGTCAGCATTTAATGAACCCTTTCTACTTTCGTTGTTGCTGTTGTTGTCCTCGTCTTCATCCGTTTCATCGTCGACAGGGTCGGATTCTTCTTGCACGGAAGTCACTATCTCGTTATTATTTGGCATTTGAAATCCATAGTCTTCTGCATCGCATGCTATCCAGGTTTCTACATCAACAAAACTCAACTAAAGAGCACGTATACACCCCTCACTTGGAAACAAATTGACCTAATATTCCGCGCAGATGTCTACCAAATCACGCAACTGGAATTCCTCAAATATCCCTCACCTTGGGTTTTCCCGTCACTTTTGGCCTCAAAGGAAGCAAATGTTGAGGATTGCACTGTTCGAAAACGTATCCGGACTTTGGTTCGGATATTTGACTCTCCGGATAATAAACGTTCGGATAAACGATTTTATACTGTAAAGTCCATTACAAATTTATCAACTTCCATCCACTCAAAAATTGACAAACTTGTAAAGAAGTACAGAGTATTACCGGGAATCGTACCGCGAGTCACATGTGGCAGGCGTGCCATAGGTTGCCGACCCCTAGTATGTAATATAATTTTTAAAAAAATGCAATGATAAATACAAATTATTTTTAATAATCAAAAACATATATTGATAACCGCACATACAGAGTTGTGGCAGCTTCTCTGGCAAAGATCTGGATTCACAATCGATGAATCGTAAAGTCAGAAGCAAAAATCTGAAGACCTTTCCCATCCTGTAGCGGGGCTGATGCACATTATTTATATCGGGGCTAAAGTCCTAATACTTGCGTGGTGTAGAGGATAAGATCTAGGGTACAAATTAAGGTGTCGTCTTCTGCAGTTGTCTATTGTCGAAGATTATGAAGTCAATTAATATTAGTCATCGTGCTGCTTCTATAAATGTGATGTTCATAACCAATCAATCAAGCCAAATATCTTTGTAAATGAAGTTAATTAAGGGAGGTTATTCAAGGTTAAATTTTTCAGGACTCATTTTTTTTTTTGTTGGCGTGGCGTGGATGTTAAGAGAGTGTAACGGATCTATACCCGTCCTTTCACTAACGCCTTGGGGATTTCTTTAGGGCCAGCATTCTTTCAACCAACTTTCACCGAGGACAGGAAAACGTGATTACGCAAATTAAGTTTAATATATATATTCTGGATTCGTGAGTTTTGAGAGTTAGTGAAGTGAGGATTAATTGGAAGTGAAGTGAATAGATGAGAAGCAAGCGAATTGACAGTAATACGTATACGTAAACAGTGCACGACGCGTGAAGTTGGAATCCCGAAGTGCTTAAGTCAACCATTGGAGGAATGCTTAAGGCCACGTTTAAAGTTTAAAGGATTGCAAGAGTTCAGGTACTGTGCTCTTATTTCTAATAGAAGTTAGAGAGTTAAATTATGAGTGCGCTTCTTAAAAAAAGCATTGTAGAAGTTATCGTAAGAATATACTTGAATGAGCGTATATATTATCATAAGCTATCTTGTCTCACTTTAGTCCTCTAGTGGATCAAATTTATCTTACTTAGAGTATTATTGTGTCTTTGTTGAATATTGTGACAAAAAAACAACTGAAGTTCTTCATGTCGTCTGATCATTTAGTTCCTCCCACACATCCAGCTGGTTCAGAGGGAAGAAGGAATATAAGTTCATTACAAGAAAAGTGCCAGATTTGATGTTGGCATCATCATCTGATTGTGATCTAAACTTATATAACGTATCGATAGTGGTTCGCGGATTTTCAAGTCAGGTAGAAATAAGCTGTATCAAGGGTTATAAAAACTAATGGTAATCTTCAGAATTTGTCAGAAAGAGGCGACTGGAAACTATCCATAAATAAACAGAAACAAAAATTTAAAAAAAAAATTATAAAAAAAACTGTGTGTTTTGAAATTAATTTGAATTCATCAATGATTTTCTCTCTCTCTCTCTCTCTTCTTTGCTGCGCGTTAATAAAAAATGGCATATAGTTTCTTATGATTTTGAAGCAAACGTTTATTTTAGATTAATATAAATAAAGCATTATCTTTGGAACATACTACAGGATTTCTTTAAAATAATTTGTTTGTTAGTTTTCATTATCTTTTTAGTTTGTTAACAATTATCTGAAACTCGAGAATTTAACAAAAAGGCATTTTTTTTTCAAAGCTACCTGACTGAATGAAGTAAATCTAGTCTACTTTCAAAGGAATCAAATTTAACTGCCCTCCAAATTGATCATATGACTATTTATTATTGCGTGACATTAATTTTCCAATATTCATATACATGCACCAAATTTCTTTAGAATGCCATTTAACAAAAAATTATATCACTTCTTAGTTTGTGAGTTTAAATAAAATAAAAAAATAGTATCTTCCATGCAATTATCATTTGACTTTATTTCATCTCTACAAAGGTTTTTAAGTACATTTCATTTTTTTTTTCATATTCTGAGAATAAAAGTTAAATTTACCTTGTATAAACCAAAAGAAGAATTCAATATCGAGTTTTGAAATATAATGTAATTTAGACTTCAATACAATAAACCAAATTAGAAGTAGTGCATTATATGAGTAAAATATTATTACTTTATAATCAAACAATATTGAATTTCTCAAAAGGTTTTCTATTTTTCAAATTTGTTTTTATTGAGAACTTTATTATTTACATCTGAACAATTGTAATACTTTTCAAAAGATTATATTATTTAAATTTATATTGTAATTGTTTGTTAACGTCGAATGTGTGTCAAGCCTTATCAGGCTACTGGCAATGGATGTCATTATTTTAGCGGTCAAGTGAAGGAGATAACACCGGGGGTAACCCTCTCACCAAACTTCCACACCAAGACTATGCGAGAATAATAGATCACGACAGATTTAACGAGCAATATCCAAATTGGCGAGTATATCTGAGTCTTTGATGGGTGTCAGGACGCGAACTGGAGACTCAACAGAAGCAACCTGAACCTCGAGTCCTGAATATTGGGCTTCCATGACCACAAAATTTGCATTAGATATACACTTTTAAGGATGTTAACTTTAAATTTACAATCAAAGAATTGTTAATAAATTATTTGTTACGTTTTGAAATCAGTTGTTTACATTAATGTTATTATTTTCTTTTCTTAATGTTTCAAACTCTGCAAACGTTTTCTAAATAATTACTTTTTAATTTCGCCATTTTTCAAATCTTCTAAAACTCTATTTTTACATTTTGTAATAGTAGGTGAACACAAATAGCAAATATTCCGTTATCTCATTCTCATATCTGTTTTCAGATAACATTAGGTTATGGCATTCTTAATCTCCGAAGAATCTATATAAGAACTAGTATTATCTTTTTTCTCCCTCCACTCTGAATGTCGTTCAGGGTGAAGAGAAGCACCTCATTTTTAACAAGACACATGTTGAGGAACATTGGGGGTGAAAGGTTTCATAAGAATTCAAACTATCCAAATGTGTAGGAATGTTAATCCCAACCATATAATAAGAAATAATCACTATAAATCGTTAAGCTTCGTACAAACACTTTTATCAATCAGCTTATGAAGAAAGACAATGATACACTGAGCCGGATAACATTAGCGTAAAGACCGGATTCTTTTCAGATTATCGCAACAAGTGATTGATTCTCTTTACGCGTTCAGTACCCAGTACCCTGATTGTGTGTTTCCTTCAGAATATTTTTGATATTCCACAAAGCATTGTGTGTGTGTTATCTAGAAATTCAAGCTGATAAGATCATTGATTACTTTCGCTTTTCGGGTAATAAAAATGCATCGGTATTGATTCTGTTTGCTCACAAATGGGAATTTTTTTTAGCCCGCGCTCGAACAACTGTACCTCACTGAATCAAGGCTCAAAATTACGAGGTTCGTCCCCCAATAGCCCTTGTGTCGGTTTACAGTGCGACGTTAGCAAATACTCAGTCGCTCACTCGATAACTGTGCCTTTTTCAGTAGAGGGGGGAATCATCTTACAACAGTGCTTCTCAAGCTTTCAATATTTTCTACCCAATTTTCAATCATAATTTTCATCCCCCCCCCCAAATGTATTGAATGCTATAAAAATGCACTTTAACACTAAAGCTACAATAGACTAAAATTATAAACCACACAAATTATCAAGATAAATATTAAATTTTGTACATGACGAGCCCACATCGGAGGCAATAGTAATTATTGAACTTGTTTTAACTTTACTATTGATAAATTAATTATCAAAATTATTGTGGAGTACTGATATATTTTTATACACTGCTGTTTGTAAAAAATGTAACACCATGAAGGAATCATCAGAATTAAATGAACTTTACAGCAAATATCAATTATAGGGTGTTACGTAAAATAGTAAAGTTTGAGAACCATCACGCAAGCGTGGTGTGCGCACCGCCCTCTGAACTGAACCTGAAAGCGTATAAATAGAGGGGTCTACCCTGACGTTGAAAATAGTTAATGATTATTTGTTAGTGGCGAACGTTTAGTTAGATGTCTCCACGACAAAATAAGGAGAAATTCCAACAAGTTATGGAGTTTGAACGAGGAAGAATTATTGGCCTTCGAGAAGGTGGAAATTCCTATCGCGCAATAGGTACTTGTGTGCAGCGAAACAGTTCCACAGGGTTTCAGAGTTTGAAAGCAGTGGACCGACGAGCACCTATAAACCCGAAAAACTGGCTGTGGACGACGGAAGGTGACGTCAGTGCGTGACGGTCGACACCTGCTCCGCATGGCGGTGAATGACCGTACAGCTTTCTCCAGGAAGTTGGCAGCACGTTGGTCTACTGCTACAGATGTACTAATGTCGGCTTCGTTCATTCGTCGACGTCTGTTGCACCGTGTATTGCGTACAAGGAGGCCTTTATACAGGATTCCTTCACGGCAAACCATTGATGGCTGCGTCTGCAATGGGCTCATGAGCACAAAACCTGGCAAGCTGATTGGCACCAAGTTATCTTTTCAGATGAATCACACGCTTCGATTTGTGGGGCCATGATGGCCGCATTCGGGTTAGACGCTATGACGCCGAACGCTGCCTTCCAGAGTGCGTTATCAAACTACATAGTGGCCTAACACCCGGAGTTATGGTTTGGTGTGCGATTTCGTATCATGAGCAATCCAATTTGCTACGAATTGAGGGTAATTTCAATAGCAACAGGTACGTCCGGGAAGTGCTATAGCCCGAAGTCTTTCCCTTCCTTCAAGGCATCTCTGGAGCTATCTTTCAACAGGATAATGCATGCCCACATTTTGAAAAGACTGTTCGAGACTTCTGTTCAGCCAAACACATGCAACTTCTTCCTTGGCCTGCTTTTTCGCCTTATATGTCATATTGAGCACGTGTGGGATTTGGTTGGCCATCGTCTCGATCATAATCTGCGTCCTTCAGCTTCAAAAGACGAACTTTTGCTGTGCATACAAGCAATATGGAATTCTCTTCTACAAGCAGACATTGAAAATCTGCTCGACTCCATGCCACATCGTATAGCAGTACTTATTGCAACGCGTGGTGGCTACACCAAATACTTATTTCTAAGAATTAATATTGTTTTTTTTCTTTGAAAATTTCGTCATTTACTTGTACTAATAGAAGTCGTTTATGCATTAAATTTCATTTAATTCTGATGAATCCTTCCTGGTGTTGCATTTTTTACAAACAGTAGTTTAAGTATATTATATCATTGCAAATGTGTATTTAATTTTCATTATGTTAGAATGTATTTTGTTTTGCTTCTTTTCAGTGAATTAATATTTATTTTCAACTTTTCAATATGCTCACGCCCCCCACGTAGGGATATAACGCATCCCTTTGGGAAGCGCACTCTACAGTTTGAGAAACTCTGTTGTACAGTTCTATAAAAAGCCTGTAAATATTAAAATAGAAACAACTGTGTTTTATGGAAAAATCGTAGGGTTTTGATGTAGAAATAACCTATAGAACTCCATCATGTTAGAAGGACAATTTATATATAATATTTCCAATAATAACTTTATCAACGATTTGAATTGAGCTGCTACAGAGAGGTTCAAATAATAGATCAATGTTTCTCAAACTGTGGGGTCCCTTCCCTTCCTAGGGGGCATGATAACTTCACGAGGGGAGCGAACATATTGAAAAGTCAAAAACAAAAGATTATTTAAAAAAATTATTAATTTACTGAAAGTAAACAAAGTACATTCTGATATAACAAAATATAAAATGCACATTTGCACTGATATAATATACTTATAAATGTATTAGTACTGCACAATGTACACTGGTGTGCAAAAATTAAGGACGAGAAGGTTTTTTCAATATAACTTTGTACAAAAGCATTCGAAATCAACACATTTAATACCGTAAGATCCCCAATACGTAAGGACATGAGTAATGTAAGCAACACTTACTAAAAGAGAAATCAGAGGGATAAAAAGAAGCTTTATTGAAAAAGTAGCATGGAGCGCAATGCGACTGAAGGCCGAAACATCCCTGTGATGGGTGTCCAGCAAGAAATATCCGGTCTTTAGTAGGGGATATGATCTCCCCTGACTGCTAGGCAGGTTTCACAGCGTCTGCCCATGCTGAGAATGAGGGTGTCAATGAGTTGTTGAGGCATTGCTGCCCATTCGTCTTGCAGCGCCAATCGAAGCTCCGGAATCGTTACTGGTGGTAAGGTACGAGCTGCCAAGCGTCTGCCTAGAAAATCCCATACATGCTCGATGGGATTGAGAACCGGATATCGTGCCGGCCAATCCATACGTTCAATATCCTCACTCTCTAAGAGTTGTTCGGCAGCTACTGTGCAATGACATGGTGCATTGTCGTCCATGAAAAGGAACTGTGGACCCATAGCGCCTCTAAAAGACGCACATATGGAAGAAGAATCTCGTTACAATAACGGGTCCCGTTGACTGAACCTGCGTCGAAGATGTGAAGGTCTGTACGACTACCAAGCATGATGCCTCCCCAAACGAGAACACCGCCACCTCCATACCTGTCCCTTTCAATGATGTTCGAGGGATGATTGCGGCTTCCCCGCTCTCTCCAGATGAGTATGCGATAAGAATCGCTACTCAGACTGAATCTGCTCTCATCTGTAAAGAGTACTCGTCCCCATTCATTGTCTCTCCAATTCCGGTGTTCCCGGCACCACAGAGAACGCCTTCTCCGATGGCAGGCGTTAGAGGTACACACCGTACAGGGCGTCGTGCAAACAGACCACCACCGTGCAGTCTTCTGGCCACGGTAAAACGCGATATCGGTCGTCCAGTCGCCTGTGTCGTGTGTCTAGCGATTTCTCCCGCTGTCTGCCGCCTGTTTCTTCTGGCCTGTAAGGCAATATACCGGTCATCTGCGGGTGTGGTTCCTCGTGGACGACCACTACTGAACCCCCGGATAGCTGTTCCTGTAGTTTGAAATTGTCTCCAAAGTCGTGAAACGATGCTGTAAGCAATTCCGAACTCTGCAGCCACACTTGTCACACTGTGACCTTCCTCCAACTTCCCAATGATTCGACCTCGGGTAGAAGCATCCAGATGCCGTCTAACAAATTGATTATTCGCCATTTCTCGCTGAGGCAGCAACTCGGTGTGATTTTAATTGCTATACGGTGTGCAATCTCTTTGCCAGAAATACTAATCTTACACCGACAACATGCTTTGCTACTCAGACACTCCCCCATTACGTCTACCTGCATATCTGCGCATGTGCTACCGTACATCACCTCACTTAATGTCCTGATTGGTCTTTCTGTCCGCTCCGCCTCTTCGTTCAGCTGATATGCTAATTTTTCGACTTCTTCCTTAATTTTTGCACATCAGTGTATTTTATAATTAATTTGACAATACTAAGTTAAGAACAAGTTTAATAATTACCAGTTATATGGGTTTGTCATTCATAAAAGTTTTACAAAAATTAACACTTGACTTAATAATTTGCCCGGTTTATAATTAATCCCTTAACTTCTGATTAATAGTTACACGATTCGTTCCCTAATGCCCCCGTTTCCCACGTAAGCGCGAGTAAGCGATGTATTAGGGGGGGGGATGAAAAGGAATAAATAAGAAAAACCTTCTCTGAAATAAGTAAATCCTTCACAAACACTGTCAAGGAAATTTTATTGCATTCCAATGCCTTCAGAATACTTTTATGGATAGCATTGCACAGAGACGATCGTACTTCGGAAAGACTTATATATACGCCAGGGGCAATTAACACTTTGGCTTAGAGAGACTTTTATTTTCACCGGTGGCGCTTAAGAGGTTAAAGTCGAACAGTAGCTTTAGGGTCAAAGTAGAGTATTATTGAATTCAATAAAATGTAATTGTATGGAGGAGGAAGAGGCGGGTAGGGCGATGAAAATTGTAATTCAATATTGGGTCGCAAATTTTGAAAGTTTGAAAAGCACTGAATTAGATTTATATTCAATATTTTATATTCAGCAGGCTCTAATTCATAGTGTGGTTGTGCTATTTAACACATCATACCTTCTTCAGTAAATTCAAAGAAACCGCGTAGCCTACTGGTTGTGGTCAAGGACTCGTAGCCGGCATGTTGTGATCTCGAGTCTTGTGCTACTGAAGACCCGCCGTGTAGAGCGACTGATGCACGGTAAATCTATCTAGACGTAGACTTAAAGTCTTCCTGTTGGAATGTTGTGAAAGTTAGGAAATAAGGGAGTCAGCTCAGATGTTGTTTTTGTCACTTGATCATTACTTAAAATTACGAAGTCCGTCGACCATAGCCCTCGTGATGCTTTAAAGTGCGACGAAAGTAAACACACACTCACCAGAAAACTCAATTAGTAGTTTAAAACGAGGAAATAAAATGAGATGATATATTTATTGAGCAATTCTAATCTTACCATAATTACTACTTATGGAATAAATTTTGTCCTAATGATCAAATTCAAGTTTTCATTACTTGTTTTACGACACTAATTAAATGAGTTTCGATTTCAGCTATTGTGTTTTTGGAGTCAGCAATTTAAAAGAGACATTGTTTTTTCAAATTTTAAATTACATCAAAATTAAAAATTTTTTTTATTGAGAGGTTTTTTATTAAATCTATTTCAGATTTTCCTTAATTTCAAAACTTTTAATTCCGTCAAGGTCGCCAATTTATTGAGAAGTGATATGAGAATTCGGAATTTATTTTTTATAAACAGGGAATATTACATATGATCAAGGAACGTGCATAAAGTTAAGACAAAAAAAATTATAAATGTCATTTGATTTTTTTTAACATAATTTTAAAATAATTTTAAGAAATTTTGTAATACGACTCCAGGATGGATATTAAGAAAACTCTGCAGGAGTTTCATTAGTATTATTTATAGAATTAAATATAACAATGAAAAGAGTTTAGGACTCCAATAAGACCAATAGGACTTTACTCCAAAAAAAGCTTCTCAATGTCACAAATGCAAAATAATACAAACAAGTAATATAAAAAAAAAATTTAAGTCGATTCCTACTTAGGTCAACAAAGAAAATTTTTATTTTAGTTAATTTTTATTAAATAATTAAAATTAATATAAATATGTATATGTATATGAGAGAATTACAATATTAAGTGGCGAAACACCTTTTAAATTAACATTAAAAACTTTTTAACCACATTAATATGTAATTCCATTTTTTAGTAAATTTGAATATAATAAGTAAGAATTTTTATTTTGAAACAAGTGTAAAAGGAAGGCTGATGTCTAACTAGCATATAATTATTCAAGTTAAGTTAAATCTTCATCACAAATTTAACAAAAGCTGTTTAATCCAATGGTGCTACCATCTAGAGGAATAATAACGAGTGAAATTTATCTCTTAAACTATAAATAATGATTTAAATTTAATTAATAAATTAATATTTGAAAAAGTATATTTGCACCAAGTGTCATCCAGTACAAGTTTAAAAAAATGTATTTGAACTTGAGTGGATGAATAAAAATATTTTAGCAACGATTGAAAATTTGAACAAGAGATATAAATAAATATATATAGGGAGAGTGTGAGCTAAGTAGGAATTGAAAAAGACGAAGCAATACAAAATTTTTCATCGTCAAAATGCGCAGAATATTTTAGATTCTTGAACTATATATTATTGAAAGATATCCCCCCCCCCAAAAAAAAGCCTTAATTTTTTTCTCATACAATATGCAGAATCATTTGAGATGGATTTAACATGATAATATATCCAGGTTTTGCATGCCACTATCCCGTTTTCATATAACCTATCTTGTAATTATCAAGCGCAACTTTGAGGAGCAGGTATATCGCTTTTACAGAAAAGGAACCACTAATAATGTAATGCATAATGCATGTATTAGTTGAAAATAAATTTATTAACTGTAATCACAAGATACAGAAGCAATTAATTAGCACCTACTCATTTAACTACCATAACCACAAAAAGAACAGAATGGGGCATTTGGATGTTTCAACCGAAAGTCTTTGGATGGGCTGTTCAAACACTCTCACATGAATAATTTCAGACACAGGAATTATTTAACATATTTTATGTCTTCCTGGTGCTAATGTACCCATAAAAAGGGTATTTAATTTGATGGACGTGAGCCAGAAGAATACTATTACAAATAGTACTGACAACCACAAAGTAAATTTTAGTAATACTTAGCATGCATCTCTTTCATTCTTATTTTTTAAAAACACCAAAGGCATTCAATCAAACTTATTATTCCAAAGAATATAAGATGACCTAAATTATATATTTCCAATTGTATATTTCTGCTCTTTTGTTTAATAAATAAAAAAATGAGCAAATTTGTGTATTCTTAATTACATATATTATTAAACTAAACTCAGTGGCGCAACAGTAAATGCCTACTGTGCCCATATCAGTTTACGTGACCTTGGCGCTGAGGTGCATGAGCAGATGTTCCGGTCAAGTCGTCAATCTGACTTGAAATCCCCAATGTTTAGTTCCCAAGCAAACTTGGAACTCATTTATTGGTCCACTGAAGGGATGAAAAGCTGAGTCGACATTGCACAGCCTGGGTTTTGAACCCCGGACCTGAAGTATGGAAGCACAATACGCTACCACTGAGCCACTGGGCTTCACGCGTATTATTATGCAATAATTAATATATGTTTCATTTTAACAGAAAAAAGAGGAAACATTGTGTATAGTCCCAAGTATCAAATTCACGTTAATGTATTACTAATGAATCCAATTGGCCAAAATAAAAACTGGTATAAAACATAAACGTATTAAGAGCAAGCAAAATCAAGTATATGTTGATAATTATTAATAATTATTGAAATTGTTTAGCAAAGACGTCAGAAAATGTTTCCGAAATGTATAATATTAGAAACAAAAACTGCATTCTTCTTTTTAACAAAGGATGTTGTTTTCTTGCTTTGTAAACAAACAATATTTAACTCCATGAATTGTGTTACATATTTCATACCAATCTTTGTGAAAATGAAAATTTATGAAATCTTTTTTCAAATTAATGGATTAACTATTGCAGTATCATTCGATTCAAGTTTTTAATAATTATGAAATACGTAACTTTTCCATTTTAGTGCTTGAAAGACCTACTTAATGTATGCATTATATAGAACCCTATTTAATTCACAACCAGATTGTTAAATGTAAAAAGTGATTATGTAAAAAGTGTTTATTTTATTTTGAAGTACATTTATGAAATAAAATATTAATTAAAATATGTATTTATTATTTATCACTTATTGATCTTGCATATCAATAGAGTTTTGAACTTTCACACTTGATTTTCTCTCATTCTGCCTCAGTTATAATAAATAAATTTTTTTGAGGTTCCTTTTCCCAAAAAATGGCTTTTTAATACTTATCTTATTTATCTATTCCGAAGATCACACCTTTTTACTATTCTGCTTACTTTAACTTAATGATTTGCTAGTCTGAATAAAACAAAGAATAAAAAATCAGCAATAGATAATTAATTTTCTGTCTTCAAAGCTAAAATGTCTTATACACATTTTAATTTATTAAAAACTAGCTGTTACCCGCCCGCTTCGCTGGGAATTTCATGATGTTTTATAAATTTTTACTGCTTATATATATGTATAAATTATTGATATCTAAGTCCTGCATTAAGAATTCGATTGTATTGAAAAATATACTTATACCTGTAACTGTCGCCTGTTGATAAAAAAAAGGGGCAGAACTCATCTAATTTGTGTTTTCTAAAAATCTCTAAAATTGATGCATAGAATGATGTTTGCTCTTTCGTAACCCAAAAACCAAGTGGATTCCCGCAAAACCAATTTTCGGTGGATCTCTACTCCGTAAATTGAACATGCAAGCCAAATTTCAAGTCTAAATCTAACAGGGAAAAAAAAGTTTTACTATCAATATCCCCGTAATCCCGGTGAGAGCCGTTTTCCAAAATGACCGCTCTTAGCGGATTTCAACTCAACAAAAGAAAAATGCAAACCAAATTTCATTATTATAGTCCTTGTAGCTCGAAAAAAGTAATTTTTTTTGTCAATACGTCCCAGTAACCCCCTGCATCCCCCCCAGAACTTGATTTGCTTAAAATACATTCTTAGTGGATCCCTATGCAACAAAAGAAACATGCTTAACAAATTTCAAGTATATTCAATTAAAAACAGAAATTTTTTTCTGTAACTCCTCTTGACCCCTCGCAACCCTCCTTGGGGGTCAATTTTCGTTTTACTCTTTGTTAGAGGAACTCTATTCCATGAAAGGAACATGCCTACCAATTTTCAAGCAGGATGATCAAATAGTTTAAAATGGAAATATTTATCAATTACGCCTCTTAATCTCCCGAAATTAAACTTCGTGGTTCATATTCGCGAAACCCATTTTGTAGCGGTTCTCTACTTTACGAAAGGAATCTGCTTGTCAAATTTCAAGACTGTACGTCTAATAGTTTAAAAATGGGGATAATTATCTATAACGCCACTTGAGCAACGCACTTATCCGCAACGCCACTTCTGGGTCTGTTTTCACAAAACCAATTTTGTAGGGGAATTGCACACTATGAAAGGAATCTGCTAAGCAAAATTTGAAGACTGTGCGTCCTATAAATTAAAAATGCAAAAAAAAAAATTATCAATAACGCCCCTTGAACCCCGCAACGCGGCCTAGGGGTCGATTTTCACAAAACACATTTTGTAGTGTATCTCTATCCTATGAGAGGAATCTGCTTACCAAATTTCAAACTGTGCGTCTAATAGTTTAAAAATAGAAATAATTATTTATATCTGCCCTTAAGACCCCTTAACACCCCTTGGGGGTCAATTTTTCCCAAACCTGTTTTGTAGCGGATATTTACTCCATGAAAGAAACATTCCTACCAATTTTCAAGCAGGGAGGTGAAGTAGTTTAAAAACGAAAATATTTATCTAGTACGCCACTAAATCCCCCGCAACGCCATTTAGAGGTCTGTTTTCACAAAACCTTCTTATAGCTGATCTCTACTCTATAAAAGAAATCTACTTATCAAATATAAAGACTGTGCGTCTAATAGTTTAAAAATGGAAATAATTATCTATAACGCCCCTTAAATACCGCAACGCCACTTGAGGGCAATTTTCACGAAACCCATTTTGTAGCGTATCTCTACCCTATGAGAGGAATCTACTTACTAAGTTTCAAGACTGTACGTCTAATAACTTAAAAATCGGAATTTCTAACGCCCCTTAAACCTCCGCCCCCGCAAACAATTGCTGCTAATTTGAAATTACAGTCACTTCAATTTTATTTATTTGTATAGATATAGATTGGGATTATAATAACTATTGTTTAAATGTGACTAAAAATGTAAATAAAAAAAAAAGAAAGGATGAAAACTAACCGTAAAACTTATCAATTTTTTGTTTCTTGCATTGCTTTTTGCTTATGAAGCCTTGATTTATTATTTTTAAAAGTGCATCCGAAACAGCCGATGCTCTACTTAACTGAACAGTGAGATAACTATAATAAAAAAAATTATGGCACGTGTCAGCGTGTTATCATGTGTGTGTAACACTATTATGTCTCATGAAGGCCATCGGTCGCCAGTAACGAAAACAACGACTTCATTAGCTCAGCTTGGCGTTCAATTTGGGGTTCATCTTGGCATTCAGTTTCATGTTCACCCGTATAGTTTCCGTTCCCGTAAGAATACGGGAATAAAATATAGCCTATGTTACTCCCCGTTAATGTAGCTTTCCATTAGTGAAAGAATTTTTAAAATCGCACCAGCCGTTTCCGAGATTAGCCGGAACAAACAGACAGACAGACAAAAATTTTAAAAATTGGTTTTTTGTTATGAGTACCGTATATACTTTTAGTGCATTAAGTAAAAAGCTGCTAATTTGAAATTACAAACAGACACTTCAATTTTATTTATTTGTATAGATAGAACTAAAATACTAGCATTATATTTTTTTACAATTGATTTTTTACCTAATAAACCTTTCGATAATTGATTTTATATTTGATTATTTTAAATAAGAAGTAGTCTAAAATTTGTAGTTTTCTTTTACAAGTCAAGCTAGTAAACACGTTTTGTCAGAAAAAAAAACTGTAATAAGTCATTAGTTTTCCATTAAATTTTGTTTTGAAACAAAACAAATAAAAAAACCCGTACAATATTTAAAGCGGTGTTGTCGATAACTTTTAATAAAGCTCGAATGAATCAATAGACTTTCAATAAAGCTCAAATCAACCTTGTAATTAAGATTCTAAATTAAAATTCAAAAATAAATCTAAGCAAGAAAAGTAATCATAACAATGTTCTACCACTATCTGTTGAATTCATCATTAAGATGTACAACACAAAAAAACTACGTTATTCATAACTAATTAAGCACGCAACGCTTGGAAATATATTCGCATTTAAATATCGTTAATTGACTTTCGTGAGTCACACTTTATTATACATTGCAAGAGGCAAGAAGAAAAACGACGCCATTTTTTATTCTTTAAATGTTTAATGAGTACAAAATTTTCGTAATAAGACAAAACATAAGACAATGCAAATTAAATGTGTGTGGAACTGTTACACACATTTCCCAAACTCGTGTCTGTATGGCAGTATCTTCTGAACATGTGATAACAAACGTATCGTAAAATTATTATGACTTCTACATGACCTTGGTTCTCGTTGATCGTATAAAAATAAGAGCCACATAACGCTTCCATTGTACGAAAGAAACTCAACTTATTTATGTATGATTGGAGTTGAGGTGTGGTTGCTATTGAATAAAGTTTCTACTCTGCATTTGACTTTTGTATTGCAAAAATATGAACTGCACCACAAAGGAAGTTCATGTTTGCACTAGTTATATATAACTCTTACAGCACATGCTACATTTCACTATATTTTTATAGAGATACGTTGTAATATATTTAAAACTTTTAGAAACTTTATTTTTTTAGAAAAAGAAAGAACTACTTTCTCTTTCAATTTTCAGTTTTTCTTAAATATATATATATATATTTGCGCATTAGAATGAGGGAAAATGTATTAATGCCTTTTTTTTGTAAAACATTTAATTCTACTTAGATTTCTTTTCTTTATTTTAAATTAATTTTATTTAACTTTTAAAATTTTCAGTAGTTATAGCTTAAAATTATATTCTATGTTATTATCATCTGCTTTAATTTAATAACTCAAACAATTCTATTTTATCTGATTTTTTTTTTTTTTTTTGCTGATATATAATCGTTTGTTGTTAAACTTTTATTGCTTAAGATGACATCTTTTGTATTATTCTAAATGTATTTTTTTTCAGTCGGAGAAAAAGAATTCTAATGCATAATCGACTCTGGTTGAACTTAATATGTAATTAATTTTTATATCTTTTCGAGATATTGTCATTCATCTGGAGATGTATTTGATCATTTGAGATTTTAAGAATACAAGAGGCAACTGTGGAATAAGCATTGGATACTATTATTCACAAATAGTTCAGGTCAGTTTTTCCATTAATTTCCATTTTTTAGTTCTAAAAAATGACGATTTAACTGTCTGAAGCGATAGTTTAATTTATTAATAACGGTTCTCATTGAACGAGAAGTAATAATTTTTTATTACATTCGAAGTTTATCAAATATATTGATAGTTAGATTTAAGTTTAATAATATCTTCTACCAACGTGAAGGAATATAATTTAATCTGAAAGCATTTTTAGTGCAGATATGTGTTCCTGCATAATTATCATATATTTGACTTTATTTATATATAAAATATCAAAGATACAAAAATGTTTATAAGTTCTATAAGTTATCATATAACAGTTCTATAAGTTAATATCACATGTAATGTAAAAATAAGACATATATGGAGATATATTCTGTTATTTATGTCCCGTGATAAATTTTAGTTAAAATCGAAAAAAGTCATTAATCTTACTCTACTTTACTTACTTGTCAAAAAATTTTATATAGATGGAGTCTAGGATATTTGATTATAATTAGCAATTGAGATTCAATGCCATTTTGTTCTTGCCAAAACGTATATTCTTGTACGCCGTTATCATTTACGAGTTAATATTAAGTTCGGAATATGTGAAATTGTGCAACGATCGGGAAAATATGTTTTGATTTTAAAAAAATGATTTTTTTCGTTTTTATTATTTTTTTAAATTTAAAATAAAACTAACACATTTTTGCTTTTACTTGCTTTCCAGATATGTTAAATTTTAAATTATAGAAAAAGTTTTATTTTGTTTATTTTTTGTTTCATAATACATTTCAATGAAGACAAAATGGCTAGTTCGGGAAATTCTTATACTTTATGTGAAACAGTAAATAAAGTACACATGGATTTGCTTTCATTATTATTGACTATTGGTTCGTTAATCTTCTGATGTCAAGAAGTTTAACTATAAGGATCATTAATTGTTGTTGTTGTCTTGTGTTTTTATCCTGGGATGCATATGAAAGACGAAAAATGGAAAAACAGAAACATACAACACAAACACAGAAGAATATAGACTGGATCATTAATTAATTATATTAATAGAATAAATATACAAGCAAAAATATATATTTTTTATTTTTACACTTTTTTAAGTATTGATACAACTAATGGTATATTAACTATAAACATGGACATTTCAAGAACAAAGGATAAGAATTAAAAAAATTCTTATTACAAACAATTTCAGAGGAAAATAATTCCCTTTATGTTTAAGAACCATCTTCCTTTATTTCTTTTTTAATGACTGAAAAAATGACAAAATTA
Source organism: Trichonephila clavata (assembly GCA_019973975.1). Classification (NCBI taxonomy): domain Eukaryota; kingdom Metazoa; phylum Arthropoda; class Arachnida; order Araneae; family Nephilidae; genus Trichonephila; species Trichonephila clavata. The sequence goes on along the minus strand of BMAO01019783.1, from coordinate 26,469 downwards.
ATTTGAAAAATATCTTATACAAAATTAACTAATGCAAAATTTGATTTTGTATTGTTTTTATTATGAAAACATTAAGTCAAACTATAAATACTGATGTAATTTTAAAATATAGCAATGTTTAAGGAAAATATATCACAATAAATTTCTAAATTTTAAAAAAGTCTCTGTGTACCTTTCTATAAAAAGCACACATTTTAAATTTAAACTTAAATGTGTGTGACTTTTTATATTTTTTTTCAAACTTTTTTTTCAAACATGTCTCTTGTCTAGTGAAAACCTTGAGTCACTTTTAAATTTTCTTCAGAAAAATTGAGATAATAATTTTGTTTTAGAACCTAAAAAATCACGAGATTTATATTTTGTATGAAGATATAATTAATTTTTCTTTAGACATTACTTTCATTTCCATAAAATTATTTACAGAAAGTTAAATACCGTCCTATAAAATCTGGTTTGCATCACTCTGAACATTCACCCTTCTATTAATTTCCATAGAATTATTAAATTTATCAAATTTATTCAAGATGTGTTTCACATTTTATTTCCTATATACAGTCGGAGCTTTATTTAACGAAGTCGCTAAATCCCCTGAAAAATAGCTCATTCTGTGGAAAATTCTTTAAATGGAGACTCATTTTCAATATGCTTTATATGCTAGGTTGTAGGGAAAAGTTCGTAAAATAGAGAGATTCGCAAGATAGAGGTTCGTAAAATGGAGGTCCAACTGTGTATATTATATAAAATATAAAACTATCTTTTTGAATTTTGAAGACTTTCATCCATTCTAGTCATTAAAATTACAACACTATGATGGAGGGATGATACAATCGTCCAATTCGTGTGAAAGGAAGACGAAGCACGTGTCGGCATTCAATAGCAGCAGGTTGTTGCGGTGGTCCCAACAACAAAATTTGATACGTAAGTGGTAATACATTGTCTTTTCAAATGAGTCCCGGTTCTATATACAAAATTATGATGAACTTAACTATATCTCTGGAGACACAGAGGAGAAAGCACTTGGTGGGCTTGCATTCAATATCGTCATATGAGTGCTGCAGCTGTTGTGATGGTATAGACAGCCCATGGATATACGACACAAACGGCTCTTCCTCGCGTTGTCGGTAATCGAAACTGTAAGCATTGCATTTCTCACATCTTAAAATAGAAGGCCGTACCCTGTCTTGCAGGCCTCAGAGACGCCATCTTTCAACAAAATAACGCAAAACCATCTATTGAGCGTCATTTCCTGACCTGCATCGAGGCAGAGGGTGTTTGACTGTTGCCCTGCCCATCACGTTCTCAAGATCTCTCACCCATTGAAACCATTTGGACATTGGTTGTTTAGATTCCGAGGAGAAAATGGCTCCTCATCCGCTTCTGTTGAGAAAGTATAGCATTTACTTGAAGCAACATGAAATGACTTATCCCAATTTGTCCTACAAGTGTAGTTCGACTCGAAGCCTAACCAATTTGAGCCGTTTTAGCTGTCAGAGGTGGAATCTGAGTGCACTAATTTCAAAATTTGTATTCCCCCAAATTGCCTACCGATGTAATCATTTTTTACATCCTAGTATTTTGCATATCAAGTGTAGTTTTGATATTTCCTTTCCTTCATGGTGATGCAGTTTTAATGTTCAGCAGTGAATATTTCTTTATTTGGCTTTAAGGATTATTATTATTATTACTGTGAATGAGTATTTGATTACACGAAAACAAGTTTATCTTTTTTAAATATAAGGCAGTGTTTCTCAAACTGTGGAGTGCTCTTCCCTAGGGAGCATGATAAGTCTACGAGGGGTGCGCGAACATATTGAAAAGTCGAAAACAAAACAATATTTAGAAAAATATTATTTTACTAAAAGTAAGCTAACAAAATACATTCTGACATAATAAATAAATATACATTTACATTGATATAATACAATTATAAATGTATTGGTTCTGAACAATGTATTTTATAATTAATTTAGCAATACTAAGTTAAGAACAAGTTCAATAATTACCGTTGGCCCCATGGGCGTGTCATATATAAAATCCTGTTACATACTAAAATTAACACTTATCTTGTTAATTTGTACGGTTTATAATATATCTCAAAACTCCCGATTAAAAGGTACGCAATTCTCTCCCCAATGCCACCATTTAACACGTAAGCGAGTGTATGTGGTGTAATGGAGAGGGGAAGGGTAGAAAAAGAATAAATAAGCAAATCCTCTGAAATAAGTAAATCATTCGCAAACACGGTCAAAGTCCCTTTATTGCATTCCAAGGCCTTTGGAATAATTTTATGAATAGCAGTGCACAGAAAAGATCGTACTTCGTAAAGACGTATATATACGTCTGGGGTAATTACGGTTTGGCTGAGCGTGATGTTTATATACGCCGATGGCACTTAAGAGGTTTAAGTCGTATTGTATCTTTCGCCTCAAAGTATAGTATTATTGAATTAAATACTTGGATCGAAGGGGGGAGGGGAGCGACGTGAAAATTATGATTGAATATTGGGTCTCAAATATTTAAAGTTTGAGAAGCATTGATATAAGGCGAAAAGAATTCAAAATATATTGATTTTTCATTACATGTATATATCAATCGCTTGAAACACACTTCAAAATTGATTTGATTTTGCGTATCATTAAATAAATTAAACTAATCAAGATTCTGTCATTTTAACTAATTCTTCAGGTAATTTGTAAAACGGAATAAAAAAAGCGGGGAATGGAAATATTAAATCAAATGATAACATCCCATTGCGCAATTCTAAAGCAATTCAGAAGGTTGGTAGGAGAATACATTTGTTTCACTATAAGATATTTTAATAAAATACCTTTCAAATTTTTGTTTTCACTTGGAACTTATTCTGGGCCAGTGTTTTCATTTTAAGACATTGTTCATGAACAGCGGTTGCTTAACGCCACAGATGTATTGTTTATTTAAGCTTTTTTTTTTTGCCGCTGACGGAACATCTCAACCATCACAGATATAAGTTGTCTTATGGAAATCATTTCCCACTTCTTTTCTGTAACAATTGGAAACCTTCCTGTTTTATTTGGTAATACTTTCACATTGTAATGTATTGTTATCATTTAAAAAAGAACATAAATCGATAATCCTTTTTGTTTTTGTGTGTGTACACTGTGCAAAGATGGTTATACTTTTTACCAAAAAATGCAAAATAACTTTTCTATTACCGTCTATCAATAGAAACAGCTCAAAGAAACTTTCTTATCTGTGTATATATTTATGTCACCCCTATTGAAATCAAGTTTAGTGTATACCTTTCAACTCTATTCAAAACATTTTCTCATTGAAAAACTATTTCAAGAATGTTCCACCCATCCTTTCCCTTTTAAGATTAGCACTATGATATTGTGAATTAGTTTCAACGCGATTTTACACCCCCATTCATGCACTGGCATGTCTGACGTTTTTCTCTCTGTAAAACAGATGTTTCCCACACTAAGAAAAGGTGAAGGGGGGGGGGAGTCGAAGTCTAAAAGCTTATTCCTTTGAAGCCAATGATTTTTAGTCTGATAACAGCTATGTTCGACAACATTGCTTATCGCCCTAAAAAGAAATTTGAACTAGTGAACTAAAAAGCATTCCCCATTCACTTTGTAAATTTTGCACAACAGTTTCGACCATTTATTAATCGTTGGTGGTCTTTAGAGGCTTTGTGTGTGTATCTTCACGTAATTTTAAAGAATAAACTAAAATAGACCACTTTTGGTGATAAAAAAACCAACGTCCGAACATAAATATATCCTGATTTCGTCATCCTTTATGGATTTTCGGTCGTATATCTTTAAAACAAAAAGTAATGTATAATTACATAATAGTCAAACATGTGTGTGTATACAGTTACCAATACCCATATAATAACTATATACATACGCACAATATTACTCAACATACTTTTCATTGAAACAGGGCCGCCGGGTGGTGTGGCAAAATTGTTCACCGCACAAGGGCGCCTGGGGCAGGGGGCGCCAAAATGTATAGTACTTATAGTTTTTTAATTTAATGCTACTTACACACATAAAAGTTGTTTATAAAAAACTTGCAATTTTATATGTTTTATATTTTCTTAGCAATAAAATAAGATTTTATTTTTTTAAATTTTATATTTTACATAATTTAATTTTGTTTTCTTTTCAGCGGTTTGTTTTCGTTTGTGTAAAACAAAATTTGATTTCCGATACGAACAATAAAAACACGTTCCGTGTGGAGTTCGCGCTGTTATACGGAACATGTTCAAAATCTAAGAATTTGTAACATGTAACAACAGGAATTGGGACTGGTTTTTGTATCGGCATAAATTTTTATTCATTATATGCTGAGAAGATGTTGTGGCTCAACGTCGTTGTTTTGTTTGCTTTTTTTGCAATGATAATATATATACATTTTTAAAATTATGTAAATCTCTTGGTTTTTCTTCTCCAAATCATATTTTGCTGCATGTATACTGTTATTAAATTGTTCTCAAAACTCGAAATAAAATCTTTATCGCAGTGTTTCTCAAACTGTGGGGCGCGCCCTCCAGGAGGGCGTGATAACCCTACTTGGGGGTGCGAACGTATTGCGAAAAATTGAAAAAAAAAGATTTAAAATAATTATTAATTTGATAAAATAATTTACAATTTAAAATAATTACAAAGTTAAATACATTCTTATATATTAAAAAATAAAATACAAATTCCCACTGATATAATACTCAACACTTATTTTTGTATGAGTACTGCACAAAGTATTTGATAATTATATTATCAACATTCAATTAAAAACAAGTTTAGTAATTACTAGTGACTCGCCTGGTCTTGTCATATACAAAAAAATTTATCTTGATAAATAGTGCGGTTAATAATTAAAGTCGTATTGTATTGTAGTTTGGGACATCTCAAGGCATGGGCCAACTAGCCCCTTGCCCAGGACCTCGCTCTCAGTGGGGGCCTCATTTCGTTCTCGACTCCGTCTTAATAAGATCATGATCCGGATAATTGTAATGTCGTCAAATATTATTCCCGTACATTCCCTCCGAAAAACAGTTAATTTCAAACTGCATGTCAATTGGCAAAAGTGATAAAACTGCATTATTATGTGATGACCGTTGTTCCTAGCGTAACGTACCCTCCTCTACAAAGCCCGCATTTCCGCTTAGGCACAGGGTGCAAAGATTTGGGGTAAAAAAAATTGGAGGGTGAAAAAGGAGAAAAAAATTAAAATTACAGAGAACGAGCAACCGCCCAGTGTTTATTAAAAAGCCAATTATTCTCTTTCATTTTTATATCTAAATTATCAAATCTTCGTTTTAGAATCTTCAATTTCAGAAAGACTCAGCCAATTAAAAGAACATTACAATTACTTCAAGGTAATAGGCTGAATAGTCTTTCTGAAATTGAAGAAATAGCAGTATCTAATATTATATTGTAAAATTCAACCTTAAACTTTTGTCTTGGATTGTTGATTGGTTCGTCGGTTTGTTCATCTTGAAATAGTTTCTTTTTAAACCTGTTTCGACTTTGGGGGATACCAGTATGCACCCCCAAATCATCAGCAACGATACTTGCATTAGCAATTGCATGTTCATACGCTTCATCTGAACTAAGATTATTTAGTTCTGATATAAGATTTTGTAAATTGTCAGTCACGATTTGTAAATCACATTTAGAATTTTGCATTATTTGCTTTACTACATTTACTAAATTTAAAATATCGTGCCAGATGTTAATGGAATAAATGAATTTAAACGTGGAAACCTGAATCAAATTTTTTGCTTGGGTTCTTGATTCCATGTCTCTTGTTTGATCTTCTTGAATATTTATTAACGTTTTCAAAATTCCATTCAAATCATTTTTCCACGGTCTTAAAACTTGAATTCTACTTTCCCATCTAGTGTTGGAGAGGGGCTTTCAAGTTAGATTTTCAACATACTATAAAAAAAATTAAAATATTGAAAATCATAAGAACTTTTCAATAAGTTAAGCTCGCAACACTGAACAAACAACGAAAATAATTTAGGTGAAATCCCTACAAATTGGAAATTACTTTCAACTGAATTGCGACGATTACAGTTATGCTGCAACCTTTTATATTTTATCTTAAATTTGGAAGAAATCGCAAATTCGGCTGCTCTTGTGTATAGATTCCTGCTTAGAATCTAAAGGAATTCATGATACCAAAAAAAATGTTGTAGATCGCGATAAAGCAGTGCTTCTCAAACTTTCAGTATTTGCGACCCAATTTTCAGTTATAATTTTCATCGCGCCCCACTTCTTACAATAATAATGTACTGAATGCAATTATGTACTTTGATGGTAAAACTACGATGCAATACGACTTTAATTATAAACGCACTAATTAGATAAATATTAAGTTTTATATATGAAAAGCCCAAGAGAGTCACTAGAAGTTACTGAACTTGTTTTTAATTGGATATTGATAAATTAATTATCAAATACTTTGTGCAGAACTGATACATTTATAAGTAGTGCGTATTATATCAGTTTGAATGTGTATTTCATTTTTTTATTATAAAGGAATATATTTTGCTTTGTAATTATTTTAAATTGCAAATTATTTTATTAAATTAATAATTATTTAAAATATTTTATTTTCGATTTTTCGTAATTCATTTCGATTTTCGCTTCTCCCCCCTCCAAGTAGGGTTATCACACCCTTCTTAGGGGGCGCGCCCCACAGTTCGAGAAGCGCTGCGATAAAGATTTTATTTCGAGTTTTGAGAACAATTTAACAACAGGTATACATGACAAAAAATATGATTTGGAAAAGAAAGGCCAAGCGATTTACATAATAATTTGGCCAATACTAAAACGAAGATTTGATAATTTAGATATAAAAATGAAAGAGAATAATTGGCTTTTTAATAAACACTGGGCGGTTGCTCGTTCTCTGTAATTTTAATTTTTTTCTCCTTTTTCACCCTCCAATTTTTTTTACCCCAAATCTTTGCACCCTGTGCCTAAGCGGAAATGCGGGCTTTGTAGAGGAGGGTACGTTACGCTAGGAACAACGGTCATCACATAATAATGCAGTTTTATCACTTTTGCCAATTGACATGCAGTTTGAAATTAACTGTTTTTCGGAGGGAATGTACGGGAATAATATTTGACGACATTACAATTATCTGGATCATGATCTTATTAAGACGGAGTCGAGAACGAAATGAGGCCCCCACTGAGAGCGAGGTCCTGGGCAAGGGGCTAGTTGGCCCATGCCTTGAGATGTCCCAAACTACAATACAATACGACTTTAATTATTAACCGCACTATTTATCAAGATAAATTTTTTGTATATGACAAGACCAGGCGAGTCACTAGTAATTACTAAACTTGTTTTTAATTGAATGTTGATAATATAATTATCAAATACTTTGTGCAGTACTCATACAAAAATAAGTGTTGAGTATTATATCAGTGGGAATTTGTATTTTATTTTTTTAATATATAAGAATGTATTTTACTTTGTAATTATTTTAAATTGTAAATTATTTTATCAAATTGATAATTATTTTAAATCTTTTTTTTTTCGATTTTTCGCAATACGTTCGCACCCCCAAGTAGGGATATCACGCCCTCCTGGAGGGCGCGCCCCACAGTTTGAGAAACACTGCGATAAAGATTTTATTTCGAGTTTTGAGAACAATTTAATAACAGTATACATGCAGCAAAATATGATTTGGAGAAGAAAAACCAAGCGATTTACATAATTTTAAAAATGTATGTATATTATCATTGCAAAAAAAGCAAACAAAACAACGACGTTGAGCCACAACATCTTCTCAGCATATAATGAATAAAAATTTATGCCGATACAAAAACCAGTCCCAATTCCTGTTGTTACATGTTACAAATTCTTAGATTTTGAACGTGTTCCGTATAACAGCGTGAACTCCACACGGAACGTGTTTTTATTGTTCGTATCGGAAATCAAATTTTGTTTTACACAAACGAAAACAAACCGCTGAAAAGAAAACAAAATTAAATTATGTAAAATATAAAATTTAAAAAAATAAAATCTTATTTTATTGCTAAGAAAATATAAAACATATAAAATTGCAAGTTTTTTATAAACAACTTTTATGTGTGTAAGTAGCATTAAATTAAAAAACTATAAGTACTATACATTTTGGCGCCCCCTGCCCCAGGCGCCCTTGTGCGGTGAACAATTTTGCCACACCACCCGGCGGCCCTGTTTCAATGAAAAGTATGTTGAGTAATATTGTGCGTATGTATATAGTTATTATATGGGTATTGGTAACTGTATACACACACATGTTTGACTATTATGTAATTATACATTACTTTTTGTTTTAAAGGTATACGACCGAAAATCCATAAAGGATGACGAAATCAGGATATATTTATGTTCGGACGTTGGTTTTTTTATCACCAAAAGTGGTCTATTTTAGTTTATTCTTTAAAATTACGTGAAGATACACACACAAAGCCTCTAAAGACCACCAACGATTAATAAATGGTCGAAACTGTTGTGCAAAATTTACAAAGTGAATGGGGAATGCTTTTTAGTTCACTAGTTCAAATTTCTTTTTAGGGCGATAAGCAATGTTGTCGAACATAGCTGTTATCAGACTAAAAATCATTGGCTTCAAAGGAATAAGCTTTTAGACTTCGACTCCCCCCCCCCTTCACCTTTTCTTAGTGTGGGAAACATCTGTTTTACAGAGAGAAAAACGTCAGACATGCCAGTGCATGAATGGGGTTGTAAAATCGCGTTGAAACTAATTCACAATATCATAGTGCAAATCTTAAAAGGGAAAGGATGGGTGGAACATTCTTGAAATAGTTTTTCAATGAGAAAATGTTTTGAATAGAGTTGAAAGGTATACACTAAACTTGATTTCAATAGGGGTGACATAAATATATACACAGATAAGAAAGTTTCTTTGAGCTGTTTCTATTGATAGACGGTAATAGAAAAGTTATTTTGCATTTTTTGGTAAAAAGTATAACCATCTTTGCACAGTGTACACACACAAAAACAAAAAGGATTATCGATTTATGTTCTTTTTTAAATGATAACAATACATTACAATGTGAAAGTATTACCAAATAAAACAGGAAGGTGTCCAATTGTTGCAGAAAAGAAGTGGGTAATGATTTCCATAAGACAACTTATACCTGTGATGGTTGAGATGTTCCGTAAGCGGCAAAAAAAAAAAAAAAAAAGCTTAAATAAACAATACATCTGTGGCGTTAAGCAACCGCTGTTCATGAACAATGTCTTAAAATGAAAACACTGGCCCAGAATAAGTTCCAAGTGAAAACAAAAATTTGAAAGGTATTTTATTAAAATATCTTATAGTGAAACAAATGTATTCTCCTACCAACCTTCTGAATTGCTTTAGAATTGCGCAATGGGATGTTATCATTTGATTTAATATTTCCATTCCCCGCTTTTTTTATTCCGTTTTACAAATTACCTGAAGAATTAGTTAAAATGACAGAATCTTGATTAGTTTAATTTATTTAATGATACGCAAAATCAAATCAATTTTGAAGTGTGTTTCAAGCGATTGATATATACATGTAATGAAAAATCAATATATTTTGAATTCTTTTCGCCTTATATCAGTACTTCTCAAACTTTCAATATTTGAGACCCAATATTCAATCATAATTTTCACGTCGCTCCCCCTCCTCCATCCAAGTATTTAATTCAATAATACTATACTTTGAGGCGAAAGCTACAATACGACTAAAACCTCTTAAGTGCCATCGGCGTATATAAATATCACGCTCAGCCAAACCGTAATTACCCCAGACGTATATATACGTCTGTACGAAGTACGATCTTTTCTGTGCACTGCTATTCATAAAATTATTTCAAAGGCCTAGGAATGCAATAAAGGGACTTTGACCGTGTTTGCGAATGATTTACTTATTTCAGAGAAATTGCTTATTTATTCCTTTTCTACCCTCCCCCTCTCCATTACACCACATACACTCGCTTACGTGTTAAATGGTAACATTGGGGAGAGAATTGCGTACCTTTTAATCCGGAGTTTTGAGCTATATTGTAAACCGTACAAATTAACAAGATAAGTGTTACTTTTAGTATGTAACATGATTTTATATATGTCACGCCCATGGGGCCAACGGTAATTATTGAACTTGTTCTTAACTTAGTATTGCTAAATTAATTATAAAATACATTGTTCAGAACCAATACATTTATAATTGTATTATATAAATGTGAATGTATATTTATTTATTATGTCAGAATGTATTTTGTTAGCTTACTTTTAGTAAAATAATATTTTTTTCTAAATATTGTTTTGTTTTCGACTTTTCAATATGTTCGCGCACCCCTCGTAGACTTATCATGCCCCCTAGGAAAGAGCACTCCACAGTTTGAGAAACACTGCCTTATATTTAAAAAAGATAAACTTGTTTTCGTGTAGTCAAATACTCATTTACAGTAATAATAATAATCCTTAAAGCCAAATAAAGAAGTATTCACTGCTGAACATTAAAACTGCATCACCATGAAGGAAAGGAAATATCAAAACTTCACTTGATATGCAAAATACTAGGATGTAAAAAATGATTACATCGGTAGGCAATTTGGGGGAATACAAATTTTGAAATTAGTGCACTCAGATTCCACCTCTGACAGCTAAAACGGCTCAAATTTGGTTAGGCTTCGAGTCGAACTACGCTTGTAGGACAAATTGGGATGAGTCATTTCCCTCAACTATATACCTTTAACTATATACCTAATTAAAAAAACTGGAGTAACAATGAAATTTTAAAACATCGCGAAGAATTAGAACGAAAATTAACGGATATTAAAAATATTAATGAAAACTGACATAAATGGATTAAATTTGTTTGAAGAAATAAAATCTTTGCGATGTTTTACTAAAGAGGTTGTTTATTGATGTTTTACCTATTGATGTGTTTTAAATTATATTTATGAAAACAATCTTATCGGTACACTAGCTTTTACCCGAGGCTCCGCTCACGTTGAGGTCTTTAAATAACTGTCAAAGTCAAAATCATTATCATTAGAAAGTAAATAATATAATATGGTAATTTTTTATTGCTTGACTGGAACCAATAAAATTTAAAAATTATAAAATTGAGCTTAGTTAAAAAAAACAACTGAAAACGTAATTTATTATAATAATTAACCACAAATATTCAATTACTTAAACTATTAATATTTTTAAAAATAGAAAGTTTCTACGTTTAATTTATAATTCCTCTTTAAAAGAACTCAAAACAGAATATTATTCTAAGATGCTACTGTACACATTACTGATATTACATTATCTTCCGTCAGTTGCAAATATGTGAAGATTTGGGCATTGGGCACACCGATCAGGCTACATATAGTTGGCCATGGGAAAAATATTTCTTTTCAAAATGCACCCCTGCTACCTGAAATGTTAGCTTTCTTAATAGCAACAGTAAAACTAGAAATTGAACTTTTTGAATTGAAATGGTAGGTCAGTGGGATAACTTGGAATTCGAGGTATGATAACACTATCCCTTTTCATGTCATATGTTCAAATATTGGCACCAAGAATATTCTGCATCAGATTTGTGATCCAAGGCCTCGTTCCTTTACATAGTCGAGGAGCATCTAGATTTTGCATTTAGTTTTAATTGAAGTTTGCGTGAGGGTACACTCAAAAGTTCAAGTGAATTTAAGAACTATGTGGGATATGAAGTACTTTGTTCTTTATCCATGATTGTATTCATTGATAAATATTTCTTCAATTCTCCCCCTCCCCCGCACGTCATTTAAATATTCAATGTTGATTTTATGGACATTGTCATTGTTATGCGCCAATATTGATCTTGCGCGCAACCACTGATCCCAAATTAAATTTTGTTGCAAGCCCGGGTAAATTTGAGCAATGAGATATACATTATTTTCTTCTACATTACAAAATTCTCTTAAAGTAAAATAAAACCTCCAGCCCCGAAAACCATAACCGATTTATTACGTCATTATGAAGATGCACTCTCATATTCGTTTTCAGACTGAATTTTTCAAATTTTCCCCATAAGCTTGAATTTGCCAGCCAATATATAATAAAGCTACCATTCCTCCTAAAATATCTGTACTATCTCGTAAATCCCGAAGAGTTCAATTTATCGCTTATATAGCTTTCTTGTGAGACATCGTACTTTCATTCCACACTAAAAGATTACATTGTGGAAGCATCCTGCCTTGAGAGCTATTTTTTCTGAAATTTCAAATGGGGGAATCTTCAAATGCAAGATTAAGCGATAATTTTAAAACGGAATGTGCAGTACGATCCGTTGGTCAGTAAAATCACGGCTATACCAGAAGAAGCCATAGCAACTGCTATTTTCTACGTTTTTCTGGTGGTCATTAATAATAAGTTTAGCAAAAACGTTTTTTTCTGTTCCTCCAAGGGCTTCGAGAAAAAAAAAGAGTGCACCACTGCCGGATTCTATTTTGCGTAACACTTGTTGGAAAACATGACTTTGTTCTGGAGTTAATTGAGGGATAAATTCTGTTACTTGATGTTGCAATTCTATAAAATCATAGTTTAATTCTCAAGCAATTTCATTATCGAAGCCATTTCCGTCGACACGTCTAGGAATAATTATTTCAAAATCATGTAGCTTCTTCCCAACCATTTTGAAAACCTTTATTGCGTTTCGTTGTAGATGTGTTGATTGAAAGGCATATTTGCTTGTATTTGCTGCAAAATATCTTCCGCCATGTAGTCTTCGTAGTCTTCTGAATTTAAGAACTCCGTGGGATATGAAGTACTTTGTTCTTTATCCATGATTGTATTCATTGATAAATATTTCTTAATCCCCCCCCCCTACCCCGCCCGTCGTTTAAATTTTCAATGTTGATTTTATGGACAATGTCATTGTTAGGCGCCAATATTGATCTTGCGCGCAACCACTGATACCAATTTAAATTTTGTTGCAAGCCCTGGTAAATTTGAGCAATAAGATTTACATCATTTTCTCTTCTACATTACAAAATTCTTTGGAAGTAAAATATAACCTCCAGCATTTGCCGTCCAAACATCCATAACCGATTTTCAATTGCGTCTCTGCATAATGTTAAAAATCTACGTCATTATGAAGATGCACTCTCATATTCGTTTTCAGACTTAATTTTTCAACTTTTTCCCATAAGCTTGACGATTTAATGGAGACTGATTTAATCTGCGACAGGATTACAGGGGGAGTTTTTGAAAATTCACCAGCCAATATATAATAAAGTACCATTCCTCCTATAATATCTGTACTATCTCGTAAATCCTGAAGAGTCCGATTTAACGCTTCTATAGCTTTCTTGTGAGACATTGTACTTTCATCCCACACTAAAAGCTTGAATTATGGAAGCATCCTGCTTGAGAGCTATTTTTTCTGAAATTTCAGATGATTGAATCTTCAAATGCAAGATTAAGCGATAATTTCTAAACGGAATGTGCAGTACGACCGTTGGTCAGTAAAGTCGCGGCTATACCCGAAGAGGTCATAGCAACTGCTATCTTCTGCGTTTTTCTGATGGTCATTAATAATAAGTTAAGGAAAAACGTTTTTCCGGTTCCTCCAGGGGCTTCGAGAAAAAAGAGAGCACCACTGCCAGATTCTATTTTGCGTAACACTTGTTGGAAAACGTGACTTTGTTCTGGAGTTAATTGAGGGATAAATTCTGTTACTTGATGTTGCAATGCTATGAATTTATAGTTTAACTCTCAAGTAATTTCAATATCGAAGCCATTTCCGACGACACGTCTAGAGCTAATCATTCCAAAATCATGTAGCTTTCTCCTAACCATTCCGAAAACCTTTATTGCGTTTCGTTGTAGATGTGTTCATTGAAAGACATATTTGATTGGTTTTCGTCGCAAAATATCTTCCGCGATGTAGTCTTTGTACTTATTCCAAAAAATCAAAGTAATAAATACTTTCAAAACTATTCAAACTAATCAAAACTACTAAAGTAATCAAAATTTTTTATGAAACTGTCAATTAATATTATCATAGAATTTTCAGTATCACGCGCATGCAATTCGCTGAAACTTTATTTCGTTTCCCTCTTTAAAAAGTGGGAGAAAATTTGCATTAAATTATCTGGAACTGTCGGAATAGAGAAATTCTTAGCCAACTTGGTGATATTTCTCAAAGTTTGAGTTTGACATTTAACAAACGTAACGCAATAAATATTAAACGTTTAATAAAAAAACATTTAAAAATTGCTTTTTTGTTAAGATGCTAAGTTACACTATGTTTCAGTTATTTGCTACAAATGTGAGAAAATTTTTATTAAAATTTCCATTATTGAGCAAATGCATAATTTTGCGCCAACTTGGCGGGGAGTAAGCAACGTCAACGTTTTACCCGCATAGTTCCCGTTCCCGTAGGAATATGGTGATAAAATATATCTTATGTTACTCGCTGATAATGTAGCTTTCCATCGGTGAAAGAATTTTTAAAATCGGACCAGAAGTTCCCGAGATTAGCCTGAACAAACAGACAGACAGACAAAAATTTTATAAATTGATTTTTGATATAAGTACGGTATATACCTTTAAATGCATTTAGTAAAAAGCTGCTAATTTGAAATTACAAACAGACACTTCAATTTTATTTATTTGTATAGATTTCCAAATATTGCAATAGCTTTACGGATTTCTTTAACCCTGCCAGTTTCGGTGGCTACTGGAGAACGAAGTTTTTCAAAACTTAAAATTATAAAAAACTATATGCGATCTACTATGGCGCAGGAGACATTATCGGACTTGTCAATTATATCCATTGAGAGCGAAATTTTGGATAAATTAAATATAAAGGCATTGGTACGAGCATTTGTAGCTGCTAAGGCTAGGAGAATCAATATTTGAATATATTTTCTAATTTTGATATTTTACTTAAAAAATTTTATATCATTTTTGCTTTGTTTTGTTTTTAAAATTTATGAGATAAGAAAAAAAAAACAATAAGACATACGTGTTCTATTACTATAATTCTAAAGCTTTTTTAATGCCTGTGCGCAAGGGAATAGGGGCATATTTTTGGAATTTTTATAAATTAAGTTATATTCCGAACACGTTCGGAGTACTTTTCAACAAAATACCATATTTAAACATTATAAATGCTTTTTTTGGGCTCAATACCAATAAATACTAATATTTAACTAACAATAGTTAAAATAAATTACCTGCATTTTACAAAAATCACAATTGTAAGTGAAATTTTAGCAATATTTTTGAAAAATTTCAAAGCAGTTAGAGAAAAAAGAAATACACTTATATTAGTAAAAGTACTACTAAAACAAATAATATAGATACATTTATCTAGAAATTGTTCTAAAATTTTAATGTTTTATTTATTTGAAAATTTTAGAGCTGATTGACTAAACATTATAAGAAACTAGCTTTTTCCCGCGGTTCCGCTCGCGTTGATGTCTTTAAATAACTGTCAAAGTCGTAATCATTGTCATTGAAAAGTAAATAAAATAATATGGTAATTTTTTTTATTGCTTGACTGGAACCAATAAAATTTAAAATGTCTAAAATTGAGCTTAGTTTAAAAAAACTGAAAGCGTAATTTATTATTATTATTAACAACAAAAATTCAATAACATAAATTTTCAATATCACGCGCACGCAATTCGCTAAAACTTTATTTCGTTTCCCTCTTTAAAAAGTGAGAGAAAATTTGCATTAAAATATCTGGAATTGTCGGAATAGAGAAATTCTTAGCCAACTTGGTGATATTTCTCAAAGTTTGAGTTTGACATTTAACAAACGTAACGCAATAAACGTTAGACGTTTAATAAAAAACCATTTAAAAATTGCTTTTTGTTAAGATGCTAAATTACACTATGTTTCAGTTATTTGTTACAAATGTGAGAAAATTTTTATTAAAATTTCCATTATTGAGCAAATGCATAATTTTGCGCCAACTTGGCGGGGAGTAAGCAACGTCAACTTTTCACCCGCATAGTTCCCGTTCCCGTAGGAATATGGTGATAAAATATATCTTATGTTACTCGCTGATAATGTAGCTTTCCATCGGTGAAAGAATTTTTAAAATCGGACAAGAAGTTCCCGAGATTAGCCGGAACAAACAGACCGACCGACAGATAGACAGACAGACAGACAAAAATTTTAAAAATTGATTTTTTGATCTAAGTATCGTATATGCCTTTAAATGCATTTAGTAAAAAGCTGCTAATTTGAAATTACAAACAGACACTTAAATTTTATTTATTTGTATAGAAGATGTGACATTCTTCATGAAACCATTATTTAAAATGCAAGCCATAACTCAAAAAGTGTCCATACAATACGAAATGTTTTAGTATGTTCTCTAAAAAATAAAATAAATATCAGGTTCATAAATTTTTATAGAAATACGTTTGTAACATTTTGAGTTACCGGACTCGCTATGATAGATTTTGAGAAATTTAAATGCCCACTTGTGCAGTTTTCTAACTTTATAAGATTGATAGTAACTTGGCTTTTAGGTAGCGTAGAAACAAAATAAAGCATGTTTTGTAAAGCCAAAAGATAGTACTATTCAATAAATAAAAAACAGATATCTCTCTTGACCGAATTTGGTCATTTTCAATGTTTTCGGATACCTTAAAAAACAAAAACTATATAATAAATCGTTTTCAACGACATACATATGTATGAACTAGCTGTTACCCGCCCGCTTCGCTGGGTATTTCATGATGTTTTATAAATTTTTTCTGGTTATATATATGAATAAATTATTGATATTTAAGTCCTGCATTAAGAATTCGATTGTATTGAAAAATATACGCCCCTTAATACCCTCAACGCCACTTGGGGTCTATTTTCACGAAACGCATTTTGTGGCGTATCTCTATTCTATGAGAGGAATCTTCTTACCAAATTTCAAGACTGTGCATCTAATAGTTTAAAAATCGGAATAATTATTTATATCTCCCCTTAACACCCCTTGGGGGTCATTTTTCCCAAAACCCATTTTGTAGTGGATATTTACTCCATGAAAGAAACATGTCTACCAATTTTCAAGCAGGTTGGTCAAGTAGTTTAAAAACGAAAATATTTATCTATCACGCCCCTTAATCCCCCACAACGCCACTTGGGGTCTATTTTCCCAAAACCCATCTTGTATCTGATCTCTACTCTATGAAAGGAATATATTTATCAAATTTAAAGACTGTGCGTCTAATAGTTTAAAAATGCAAACAATTATCTATAACGCCCCCTTAGCCCCCGCATTGTCACTTGGGGGTTGATTTTCACCAAACTCATTTTGTAGCGGATCTCTACTCTATGAAAGGAATCTGCTTACCCAATTTCAAGATTGTACGTTGAGCAGTTTAAAAATGGAAACAATTACTTTTAACGCCCCTGAACCCCCCGTAATGCCCCTTGAGGTTCGAATTTCGCAAAATCCCTTCTTAGCGGATCTCTACTATATGAAAGGAACATGTCTACCAAATTTCAAGTCTCTAAGTTGAATAGTCCCGGAGATATCGTGATTAGTCAGCCAGTCAGTGAGTGAGTCGCTTTTCTCCTTTATATATATATAGTATATAAATTCTTGATATCTGAGTCGTTTCGATTGTATTAAAAAATATACTTGTCGTCTCTTGATAAAAAAAGAAAGGGCAGAACTTTTCTAATTTGTATTTTCTAAAATTGAAGTATAGAATGATGTTTGCGCTTTCGTAACCCTATAAGCAAGTGGATTCCCGCAAAACCAATTTTCGGTGGATCTCTGCTCTGGAAAATGAACATGCAAGCCAAATTCCAAGTCTAAATCTAACAGGAGGAAAAAACGAAATTTTTACTCCCCCCCCCCCCCGTATTCCCGTTGAGAGTCGTTTTCCAAAATAACCATTCTTAGCGGATTTCAATTCAACAGAAGAAAAATGCAAACCAAATTCCATTATTATAGTCCATGTAGTTCACAAAAAGGATTTTTTTTTGTCAATACGCCCCAGTAACCGCTTGCTCTCCCAAGAGTTGATTTCCTTCAAATTCCTACTCTACGAAAGGAATCTGCTTACCAAATTTCAAGACTGTACGTTTATTAGTTTAAAAATGGGGATAATTATCTTTAACGCCCCTTCGAGCCACCACAACGCCACTTGGGGATCTGTTTTCACAAAACCCATTTTGTAGAGGAACTGTACTCTATGAAAGGAATCTGCTTACCAAATTTGAAGACTTTGCGTCTAATAAATTAAAAATGGAAAAAAATTACCCCTTGAGTCTCCGCAACTACATCTAGAGGTTGATTTTCACAAAACATGGATCTTTAATCAATGAAAGGCTTCTGATTATCATATTTCAAGACTATACGACCAGTAGTTTAAAAATGAAAATATTTATCTACAACGCCCCTTAAGCCCCGCAACGCCACTTAGGTTTCGATTTTCACGAAACCCATCCAGTAGCTTATATCTACCTTATAAGAGGAATCCGCTTACCAAATTTCAAGACTGTACGTCTTATAGTTTAAAAATTGGAATAATTATTTATATCTCCCCTTAAACCCCCCGCAATACCCCTTGGGGTCAATTTTCGCAAAACCCATTTTGCAACGGATATTTACTCCATGAAAGAAACATGCCTACCAATTTTCAAGCTGGTAGGTCAGGTAGTTCAAAAACGAAAATATTTATCTATCACGCCCCTTAATCCCCCGCAACGCCACTTGGGGGGCTATTTTCCCAAAACCCATCTTGTAGCTGATATCTACTCTATGAAAGGAATGTATTTATCAAATATAAAGACTTTGCGTCTCATAGCTTAAAAATGGAAATAATTATCTATAACGGCCCCTAAGCCCCCGCAACGCCACTTGGGGATCAATTTTCACCGAACTCATTTTGTAGGGGATCTCTACTCTATGAAAGGAATTTGTTTACCTAATTTCAAGATTGTACGTCGAGTAGTTTAAAAATGGAAACAATTATTTATAACGCCCCTTAACCCCCCGTAACGCCCCTTGTGATTTGAATTTCGCAAAAAATCCGTTCTTAGCTGATCTCTACTCCATGAAAGGAACATGTCTACCTAATTTCAAATCTGTAGGTTGAATAGTTCCGGAGATATCGTGATTAGTCAGTCAGTCAGTCAGTCAGTGAGTCGCTTTTCTCCTTTATATATAGAGATATTGGAAAAGTTTTCTATCAGAAAATGTGTTTCAAGTTTGAGGGAGCGTTTATTAACGTCTCTTTATAAAGAAATACGAGGGCTATTAACGACAAATAATAGTTTTAAAATCATAATTTTAGACCACAGTCAAGTAACGAGAATGACACCCTTTCTCTAAACTACCCCACCACGCCAACGAGAAGACATTGATCCCAGACAGATTTAACGTGCACCAGGCACTCGACATGGCAGGTCTTCAGTAGTACTGAGGTTCCTGTCACGCGGCCCTGTTTCACGTTTGGATAGGGTTCTTTCATGAAAAAATTTTTAATCCTATATTTCCTTAACATGAACCTTAATTTCAAAAATGAGAGATGAACTTTAAGGAATATTTTATGCAAAAAATAGAGCTAATGATGAATGAAATAAGTCATTAAATACCATTTGCATATTTCTTGGAAAACAGCGAAAAAAAGATATGTTCTATTAGGAACCCACTTAGGATTTTTGGACATTGAGTAATTCATTTAAATATTTGATTTTGAAAATTCTTCTTTTGGATAATGTTTATAAAACTTTTATCTTACGCTTCTCGAGTCTCGCGATCATAATTTAAATTTCTCTTTTGGTTTTTATTGTTCATTTTTATATAATTGCTCTTTTTTGCCCGACACAAGATCCCCTAAAAAAGGAGGGAATATGCATTGCAATTTTGAGGAGCGGTCAGATGATGAAGTCGACATCTAAACTGGCCCTTCACCCTCCACATCTCTGCCAAAGCATTTAAAAGATCTGAACTAAATTTTTTAGAGTTCAACAGATATAAAGCACGTCAGTCCATTTTTGCGGCGATGCTTAGTGGAAACACATGACTCGTTAAAGCATTACTGGACACACACTAGCTCGATTCTAAGCGACTAGATTATAGTGGCCTTAAGGTCTTAATTGAAATTCTTTCGGATATCTATATCTGGCCAGCACAAAAGTTTGTTATCCACAGGCAATATGACTCATTTTGAGCCACTGTTGGATGACAGGATCAACACCCGAGTTGGTACCCATCTCATTTTTTGACCTTCGTTTTCTTTTTCGAACTTTCGTAAGGGGTGCAGGAGGTTCTTATCAATTTGTATGTGATGATTTATTTTCGTCTACTTGAATCTAGGACGTTTTTATTCTCTGAAGTTTTTTGCATTAATTTGTCTTCTTTTCAATTAGCTATTTCTTGTAATTTTACCTTTTATACTAAAAATGATCTTTAGGGTCTAATTTTTTTTTTTACCTTTGCTTCATTTTCAATTTTAATAAGTGTTCCTCTTTTGTGATATATATAATCATTTATTTTTTTAGAGTCCTTGATATAGTATAATATTAATTTTGAGACATCTTATTTTAAAATTATGGATCAGAGCTATACTTTATCACGTGTAAAAAAACAATAATATTTTTACTTTTTTAGATAAGGATTTTACTTGTACAAAAACATTCAGAAAATTCGAAAAATTGTACAATAAATGCGTTTTGCACTTATTAAGGAACATGAACGCATAACCATGAATTTTTAAAAAAATACTTCATTAAAAATGTCCTTAATAAAAGGCTGTGAGTAGATACTACATTTTTTTAGTTACTTATACAAACATTCGTTTCATTTATAAAATGTGTTTACTTATATAAAAAATTCGCCGGGTTAAATTAAAAAGATTGAATATTATAAAAAGAACATTATGTATATATATAATTAAAAAAACAGACATATATTAAAATTTTATCTTTTCTACAGAAAAAATATATTTATTTATAACTATTTCACAATAACGAAAATTCATCGATATGTTTTTCAAAACGTAAGGATATCTAGGAAATTCTTTCTGAAGTTTATTTACGCAAAGATGAGAAATAGTTTTCATTTGACAATGTATTAAGAAGCTCGCGTATCTTTTCTTCCACTTGAGCTATAAAAAAACTAAAGAAAGAAGTAAGATTATAAAAAAATATAAGCGATGAATTTCCATTTTCTTCTGGTGTATATCATTCTACATTTTTACTGTTAAATATCTTTTTTCCCATCCCTTATAAATTCTAAAGCTCCCTTTTCAAAACTCTTCTATGAAAAAAATTAGATATACTTAGTTTTTAAACTACATGATTTATTATTTAATTTATCTTATCATGTATGTGCTAATCACTCCTCTCTGTCTCTCTCAGTTTGACCTTTTTTTCTTTTCTTAGTCTAAAGATTAACCCTGAGGACACGAAATTACATCTGGAACACTAGATATGATAACCGGATTAATTTTCTTTGAATTGTTTAATCGAGGGTAATTTCTTTCTTTTTATTTGAATGTCTTGTCAAACTCTTAACATTAATAAAAAAATAATTAAAAAATTATTTCAGTTTGTCCGATTGTCAATGAATAGAAAAAATTAAATACTTGTAAAACCAGATGAGATGCAATGGCGACACTACAAATGCAAACTGGAACTTTTTCCTGATCAAAATGGAGCATTAGGGCTATTCTAATTGTGACGGAAAAACTAGAAATTTACGAAAATAGAAGGAAATATAAGTAAAAAATCTGTCAATTAAAATCAAATTACGGTTTTTATAAGTAAGTAGGATTTGGTTTGTCCAATCATTTATATAATCTAAGACAATCAAATAACGTTTAAATGTTTATTTTGGGCAGAAAATCATGTTTTCATTCTGAGAGATGAATCCTTTTTTAAATTTTTATTGCTTTAATCTAGATTTTGTCCTTTTTATTTCAACCGCCTGTTATGATGAATATTTTTATTATTTTGTTAAAGCTTAGTGATCTGATTTTGAAAAAGGAATAATTGCGTTTATTTCTTAATTATATTAATTATTAATAGCTATTATATAAAATGGTACTCTTTTGAACAGGGTAACTTAGTTCTTATAACAAACAAATCTACGGCTAGAAACTCATTTCATCTTATTGCTTCAATTAACGCAACCTTGTTAACATTTACGGAGCGAGATGCGGCAGTGGAAGCTAACTGGTCATGGTCACTGGCGAGTCGTTAGTCCGAATCAGTAGTGCACACAAAATTTTTTCAAGGGAGGAGTCTATGGTTGAAAGTTCCCCAACTCGTATCATAACCTCAAGACAACACATATTGATTCGTCTGAATTTGTCGATTTTGTTAACAAAAACCAGTAAAAAATGAATTATTGATTTAATAATTAGCATTAATTAATAAAATAAATTGTTAATTACGAGTACTTAATTAAATTGTACGTTATAATTAAATAGGATTATCATCAATCGGAAAAAAATTCAAGGGCTTTAGGGGGTGTCCGGACCTCCAGGACACCCCCCCTTGTGTGAGCCACTGGTCTGAATCAGTATATTGAAACCCCGCTACAGGGAGGAGCTGAAGCATGCATATTAAATATGTCGTGGCTCAAAATCCTCACGTTGGTACGGTGTAGAAGTTTGGAAAATAGGGTATCAGCTCAGATGTCTTGCTTGTCACAAGATCAAGGTTCAAAAGTTAGAGGCCCATCGCCAATAGTCTCCATGTTGCCTTAGAGTGAGACATTAATAAAAAAATATTGGCAGCTATAGAGACTGCCGATTGAAATGAAAACTTAGAACTTTTAGTATTAAAATTTGAAATTTCATAATGTTTGAATTAAAATTATCAATATCAATCTGGTTTTCACATCTATTGACACTCCGAGTAGAAACTAAATGCATGTTTATATGGTTTTTTATTATTCAAATAGATTACGGGCTGTACAAAAGATCATGACAAAATATAAATACAATTCAATTGAAATAACAATTAATATACAATCATATTATTTATGGATAATATTTATATTTACTTAAATTTCAATGTACTTGATTTTTAACATTATTTTAATTGTTTGCATCATTGTCATCTTTCATTTCAACAATACTTGGACTTTTTGTACTTTCAATTATTTCATTTTGTTCTAAAAATGATACAATAGGTTTATGGTAACTAAAGTAAGAAAGGAAAATGTTTGATTCAAATTTATCTAAGAATCGCGTAAAAACCGCATCGATCGTCGTTTTATATTTTGTAGTACTGAGTTTTCGATCGTTGGACATATTTAAATTAAGTGTTTCATTTAGAAATTCAATTAGTGGTAGATTTTTATCATCTGCAAAGTTAATATTGAAGTCTCAACTTAAAATCATCGGTACATTATCCTATTTTTCACCCAATCTTTTTTCGAGTATTTCAGAACCTTCTTTTGTATAAATCATCAAATTTTCGAATAAAAATGGTTGTATCTGCCTCATAGATTTTCCAGGCGAAATATAAACGGCAACCATTAATATATATTGCCCATTTTTTCGGAATCGCCATGGCTAGCGTTCATGAGTCGATCCTAGTACCACTAAAGATCCGCCGTGTAGGGGGCGATGCACGTTAAATCTGTCGAGAGCTCAAACGTCTCCCGTTGGTGTGGTGTGGTAGTTAGGAGAGGGGGGCCAGTCAGGTGTCGTCCGCGTCACTTGACCATGGTTCAAAATTACGCGGTCCGTCGCCAAAGCCTCGTGTTGCTATCAGTGCGACGTTAATATTCTCTCATTCTCATTCTTTCGGAATCGCAGTGAGCAATGCACAGTATATATACACATTGAACTTTTCACTAAATCCATTCAATTTCACTTATAAGATATGCACAGCACCATACGTTAGTTGTATAGCTACAGATATACCGCTATAAGCATGTCGGTGACGCGAACGCACGAGATTTCACCCATCCAAAAAGTGTCTAAGGCGAACAGCACACTGCGCATGCGCCAGTCAGAGCATGTCGGTGACGTGGACCCATAAGATTTTCCTCAAACAAAAAGTGCCCAACGCCGCTAAAGAAGTTTTCACTTCAAAAATTAGATCAGTTTAAGAACGATAGTTCATATTTCTCGTCCTAAACTCAAACCAAAGCTACATTATTAAACTAATATTTGAGATGGTGTCTGGTGTACCAACTTCCACGAAGTATTCGAGTGGTCATGGTCGCAAACTCGTGACAGGCATTATTTCTGTCGATTTATGAGTTCAAGTCGCGATGCCCACTTAAGACTCCTTGTGCGCGGGGCTGATATACGACAAATGTGTAAAGGCTGAAGACCGTTACGCGGAAGTAGTTAGAAGATTGGGCAGTGGGGCACTAAGATTTTAAGAAGCAGTAAATAAATCAAGTTTTCACATCACACTCTCTAAAAATCTGAGAAAAAATCCAATTTAGCTTACAGTTCTTATATTCTAAATTTCTTATTATTTATATAATAATCAGTCGTCAGCAAATCCTTAATAAATCCGGATCCTCATCGTCATCAACATTTTTTAATGCTTCCGTATTTCTACAGAGAAAATTTCTTTATCTCCTTTTCAATAGATATTTATAATTAGTTTCATGAAGAATTTAACATAAGATTATTTAAAGATCAACAATGGCTCACACAACTGACTATAAGTGGATTCCATTCCATATTTTTTTAGCTTCATAATTTATTTTACAAACGGATGAATGTAATTTCTGTCATTTCGGTTTTAAGATTTATTATTCTTTTTTGTTTAAATGTAGATAAAAATGTGTAGTATAGTGACCAACAAAGAAGAAGTTTGACTACACCAGAGAGGCAATTGAAAGTGCCTTAAGTATTTTAAAACTACGATAAAATATCCCGAGGTTAATTAACAAGTGTATCAGACACATTTTTAGAGATTTAAAGTTAATATCAACAAAAGGCAACATGAGTTCTCATTATCAAGGACCTCTGTAGTTCAAATCCTCAGCTCAAAAAAAAAATCTGAAATACTTCATTGGAGGCAGGGACGTCTTAAGACATGGATCTATTGGGACCCGGGCCAGGGCCTCGGACACAATGGGGGCTTCATCTCGTTCTCAACTCATTATTTATAAGATCATAATTCGAATAATTTCAACGGTCAAATGTTATTTCCGATTATATTCTCCGAAAAACTGGGAATTCCGGTCGATATGTCAACTGGCTACATGTGACGATCGTCGTTCCCGTACAGGAATAGGCCTACCACCATGCACGATTATTACTCATTCAGTCAAAAGGCAGCAATCGGACGAACCGGTTTTGTGTGATTGTAAGTCATGGACATTATTTGTTTCGGGTATATGTTTGTACGAGTATTTTACAACACAACGTATGATATGTACTGTCTACTTTTAAGGATCATAGGTGAGGCCTACATCACTGTAGGGGGCCCAGGGCCTACTTTTACATAAGGGGCCCAGTGCCAACTTTTGTGTAGGGACCTAGGTCCTCAAGAAGTCTCAAGAAGTCTTGATTAGAGTTAGCCATTTTATCAAAATGGGCTAAAATTTCATTCTCTAATTTGAAGAACAATATATTTCAACTTATAGTGAGCAATATGACTTGGGAGTTTTATTTAAGATAAGGTCCCAAAAGATTTTAAGAAAGGACAATTACTTGTAATAGTTTAATTAAAAATTAATTTGATTTAGTTACAGCTGCTTCTGTTCCTTTACAGGACGTTTCTTTCGTGAAACACAGCTTCCCTTTTGCAAAGATAGTCAAGTGAAGTAATTTGAACTGTTTAAAGTCAAATTCTTCTGGTTCTTCCAAATTTCTCGTGACATTGTTCGAAAAGGAAGTTACGAATTTTAATGTAACGTTATTTGATCAGAAATAAGAAGTATGTCTTCAATAATCCATTGATCATATGGCGACAGTAGTCGAGAAGTCATCGTCGCAAGCTTGCAACCGATGGTGTTTCTGTTGTGGGCTGAAGACCTGGTGCCAGTAAAAAGTCGCAATGTAGAGAGTTTGATAGACATTAAAATTATTGAGGCTCAATGTTCTCATATGGGTGTGGCATTGAAATTTGGTTCAGACCATAGTATTTAATATTTTTTTTTACTATAGATTTAAAATTTCGTGGTTTATCACCAATAGCCCTCTTGTTTATTCCAAGTGCAACGTTTTAAAACAATTAATTAAGGCTTTCAGATCATCGCATTCGTGGGGTAATTGACGAATACTTTTATAATTTATTTTATAGACCATCTATAAAGCTTTATAAAAATACCAAGTTTATTATTTTCCGTTCCCTTGAACAAAAGCTACAAGTGTTTTAGTAAAAGCAGATGTCATTACTTTGAAAAGATGTCATACTTAAAAACACGCGTTTTAATCGAAATGTTTTTTGAAAATGCTCGAATGGGGACAGCGATTGCTCAAAATGTTTTGAAAATAATGAACTGAAATTTTTTGTGTATATGCTCTGTGTAATAGTAGAAGTGT